>CM061114.1:4524150-5029559 GCA_030770115.1 Daphnia galeata
TTGGCTTGTGCGTTAGATACACAGGGGGAAATTCGTTTGGGAGAATTGCTTGTAAATTTGAGTAAGTTCCTTTCTGTCCAGTCGCAGGGTTTTGGGTTCTCTGATGGATGTCCTCCAGTTTAACGTCCCGGTGTTAAATTTTGGGTAATGAATTTCATTCGTTTTGATCGAAAGATCATCCTGATGATGGCTCTATTTTCTCCGTTGATTTTTAGAAGTTAGTTCTACTTACATTTCCATATAAGCTAAATTATTAGGCTTCAATAATTCATATTCTGTTATTCTTCTGACGAGGCATTGAAAAAAGAAAGTTGGTATTGGGTTGGTAGGGCCAAATTTGGTCGTTTTTATTATTGTGAATAAATTTTAATGTTGAGACTTTGTTTTTTAACACAATGAATATCGGTCTTCTAAAGAAATTTTTGGTCGAACTACGTTTTTGTTCGGAATATAATGGTTTTTTTTTATTAGAAGCTCTAGTCCCAGTTTGTAAGCAGGTGAACACAACTATGATCTATTTATCATATTACATTTTTTAATTTAGTCAGGTGATTATCTGTCTCCTCAATTGTTAAGTGGTATTAGATTCCATGGCTTCCACGAACAGCTCGAAATTTCCTTTAAAGGATACTGTTTTATTTTATGAATGTGGGATGATGTCAGGGATTAAATTTGGGTCTTATGACGAACGACCATAGTCAAATTTGTTATTTGGGCCATCTAGGTCAGAAAACAGGTATTCAATTCCTTCCCGTTGGATAAAATAATTAATTAGTTCTTATGATTTTTAAGGCATTTTGAGATTCTTGTACTAGTTTTCACATTAAGGTGGTCGCTGCCCATGTGTTGGTTGGTAATAATGTTCGATGCAGTTGCAAGACTTGCTGAGGTGAGGGTTAGGTCAATTGTTGTAGGCTTGCCTGTAGACGGGTCGATTCTCGTCCTGAGACTGTGTGGAGTTATGAGACACATAGAGTTGCTATTGAGTAGGTCTTCTGAGATGGATCTCCCAGATTTGTTGGTCCGTTCTTCATGTGGGATGAGTTCCGCATTCCCACATGCTGATGTTACCATTGAATTTGCTACCTATTTGGGTAGGGTTAGTTCTACTGAAAAGGGATTCGATATCTGCCACTTCGAAGTCACCTTAGGGGACGTAGGTAGAGATAATGTCGATTTGGGTGTTAGTAGAGATTTTAATATTTGCACCGATGGCTTCTATAGATCTTATTGCAGTTATAAGTACGCGAAAAGCCAAAAGTCGTGCACAGCTTACTCCAACAAGTCCCTACAGCCGAACTAAACATGTTTTTATGCTGAGTCGTGGTATCCTACGAATGCATTGTTCGGTTGGTATACACCTACTTCAGAGGATACCACGAGTCAATCATACAAAAAAGTGATAAAAGTAATACATAAAAAAATTTTTAGGCTTCAGTGCTTTTCGCGTACTTATAACTGCAATAAGATCTATAGAAGCCATCGGCCATAGGCCCTTCATTGGGTTTCGCAGAGGAGAACAATGTCGGGAACAATTAAGAAGAGAAAAGGCTTGAATTATTCTAATTTGCTTTTGGTAAGACCCCTTGCGTTCCATTGGAGAATTTTTTAGTTGTTGGGGGAGAGTTGTGGAGCAGTGGAGTGAGGTTGGCATGGCGGAGATTAAGATGAGCTGGAGTAAGTGCTACTGTTAGCTTATTCAAGAGAAGTTCGATTTAATCTTATCTGTCTGCCTGCTATGTTACTATGGTATCTTGCGAAGTGACGACATTGTCCAGTTTTTACCGAAGTATCCGATAGTTACTTTGGTGGCGGCTAGGTCCTTCGCTATTTTTTTGGTCTCTGATTGAAACTTTGGGATGGAGATTTCTTTTTGGGCCTTAATTTTCTGCTGCAGTAACTTAGCTTGTTCTTGGAGGGAAGTGATTTCCTGGCTGCTGTTGGCAGGAGTAGCTTGCTTCGTTTGAGGTCGGGTGACCGGTGGGGCTCTTTTCTCGCTGCTGAGCTTGAGATCGAATTGAAACGTTCGCGTGCTTTCATAATAGAGGGGCCTTCCAGAAAAAACATTTTTATGATTGGTTTCCGCCGAAACCGCCATATTGGAAAAGCTGAGTGAGATCTTTATAAAAAATGTCCCCGGGTTGTCTTCTTAGATATGGCAAATGCATGAGCAGTTCACAGGCGCAAAAATCTAACAAAAAGGAATTAGATGAAAAAGACATAGGTAATATTAACAAAAGAACTTACCCGGTGGAGTACTCTGCCTCTTCGTTGGCGTCAGCTTGGCCGAAATCATCGTCGCCTCGCCAATAGTGGAGAGACGGATTTCTGAAACAGTTGACGCGGCCGAAGTGGGCAGAGTGGTATGTGACGCGAACGAAGGGGTGGGCGAGGTGCCCGGTGAAAGCTCCTCCTCAAATAGGACTAGCCGGCGGGCATTCCGGGACCCACTCCCTCACGGCGTGGAGGCTGTATATTTCCTCATAAGATGGAATACCTGAAAAAAAGTTTGAAATGTTATATTAGGGCGGCGCACGAAATTCAAACCCCAGGTCGGGAAGGTTGGCGATATAACTTTGTGCACAGAGAATTTTCAATGAACATAATTTAAATTTTATGAAAATATTTTTCATATAAAAACCTGTAAAGGAAAGGTAATTAATTGGTTGGAGCTTATTCTAGAAAACCTTAGAAGGAGATGGCAATGCTTGAAAACCCAGCTAGATGGGTAGAACTTTCCAGTACATGGAAATCCAGACTTACATACTTCCCATACATCGTATCCCATCTAGTCTTAATTGCCATGTACCCTACCCAAACCAACCCAAATCTAACCTAGGTGACTTAGTGGCTTTCCAATGAAATTAGTGAATTTGAATTTTTTTCATCTAAAAACCTGTAAAAAAAGGTGATTAATTGGTTGAACCTTACTTTAGAAAAACTGAGAAGGAGATGGCAATGCTTGGAAACCCAGCTAGAAGGGTAGAAATTTCCGGTACATAGAAATCAAGACTTACAGACTATCCCATACATCGTATCCCATCTAGTCTTAATTGTCATGTACCCTACCCAAACCCAACGAAATGTAACCTAAGTGATTCAGCGGCTTTCCAATGCAATTAGTGAATTTGAAAGTCTTAAAAGTGAGGAATCGAGCATTCAAAAGGAATGAGTGAACTTGAAATAGTCTTAAAAGTGAGGAATCGAGCTTACAAGAACAAAGAGTGAACTTGAAAGCTTTTTAGTTAGGAATTAGGAACTTCAAAGGAAACTGGCCAACTTCAGTCAGCCGGACATCTTACTTCATATTCTTTACTAGGCGCAGCAGGTGATTTTATCCCCTACTTTAAGACGTTCAAGTTGACTCATGATGAAATTCAGGGGGTAATAAACCTATACTAATTTTAAAAGCTATTTTCTTTCCATATACAGTAGTCACCAAAAATGTTAGAAATTTTTTGATTTCCCATAAGCCCCCATGTAAATGTTTCGCTGAATTGTGACTAAACTACGAGAGCTAGATTTGCTTTGTTTTTCTCAAATACATTGACTTATAATGTATTTGTAAAAAAAAAATCATCGCAGTACGACCTTCCGCTGAGGCTGCACGCGAGAATTCAGAATTATTAGAAAATTTTTTCCTTGCGTGCTTTTCTTATGGCGGGCCCAATTTTTTAGGCGGCCATATCTTTTGTAGACATTAAGATATCAAACTGAAATTTCTTTTATGAATTGCCCACAGGGCACTTTATTCCAAAAGTTTGGTTTTATCGGAATATCTCAACCCCTTGTTTTATTTATTGCCCGGGAATATTGTGAGATTGAATCACGGAATAAAAAATTACAGAGACCCTACCTCGTGGCATTGCCGCGTGCAAAAATGCGTACAAAACATTGAAATATACTCACCAAAAGGGCAAAGGAATTGTTGAGTCATCATTTCCCTCCTCCCCTGTTCCACCGTGTTTCCCCTTTAATCTCCCCCCTTTTCATTTTCTCTCGTAATTCTCCTATGGGCTCTCCCTAGGTCTCTATAACTGGCATTGTCTCACTGTAAATCACAAAATGAAAAAAGAAATATAAATAAAATGTAATATGGTTATTGAGATAAATAAAAAAAACTGTCACGCAAACCAACCGATTAAATGGTTGGAAACCCGTACGAAAATTTTAGCTAGTCTCTAAACGTTTAGCCGCGCCTAGCTAAAAAATAGCTTTACGTACAAAGGCTGGTTATAATTATCTAACTGCAAGTTAAAGAACTGCTGAACAGGAGCAGCCTAGTTTCTACCAGCTAGCTAAAACCTGTTGATACTAGACTGCTTGTGTTCAGCAGTAATTTAACCTTGGATAGCTAGTAACGGCCAGCCTATGTACGCAAAGCTATTTCAAGCTAGTCGTTCAACTTATAAAATTTATCTATAATTGCGTTCAGCTGTAACTTAACCATGGATAGCTAGTAACGGCCAGCCTATGTATGTTAAGCTATTTCAAGCTAATCTTTCGATGACTTATAAAATTTTTAATTGCGTTCAGCTGTAATTTAACCATGGATAGCTAGTGACGGCCAGCCTATGTACGTTAAGCTATTTCAGGCTAGTCGTTCGACTTAATATATTATTAAACTGATTTAAGTTAAATGAAAATCAGCTATGCGTAAAAATAATAATAATTTACAAACAAATTATTGTTATTATTAATAGAAATGAACAGAAAATATATTAATTTAGTGTATATTTTACTGTATTCATAAATTTAAGAATAAATAAAAATATATATCGTCCTATGCCAGCACCTTTTCGATTACTCTGCCGCAGAAAACAATAAATCAATAATGCGTATCGTGGAATAGAATGGAGAGTTTATATTTAAGCAATGTATAGTCATTGATATTTGTAAAAAGTATAGTAACTAACTATGGGCGAACAGGATCACCGGAGACCATCAGGAGAGAAACTCAGCGCCCTTGAATATCATCAGCATTCGGATGGGTGACCCAACATAATAGAAGTCATAAGTTGAAGTATGCTAGCTATAATAGAAAGCTATGAGTTGGCGCGCGCGCGCTTTTGCTGTTTGGTCTTACATAAAAAATAGGTTGGAATTACCTAGCTACGCTAGCTTAGCCCGATAAGTTTAATCTAACCCTTAAATTCCAGGCTGCATTTTAAAAATTTCATCCTGGAAGCAGCTAGCTTTTCCCACCTAAATCGATAGCTGCAAATAAGCTAAAAACTAGCTAAAATTTTCGTACGGGAATGAATGCAAAGCCAAATCCGAGTCAAAGCCAATTTCTTCGAGTCCAGTTTGTGGTAATGTTGATTTCTCTACTAGAGGACGGACTGGAACAATTAAAGGTGTTAGCAGGTATGAAGAGCAAGCCACGGAACTCATTATTTTAATGTTTAATAAATTAACTATTTATTTCTTTTTCTGGGAGACCTTCAGGCCTTTTCTGTTATCGTAACTGGTAAATATTGCAAACTGGAAGTGGCATGGATGATTAAGGGAGACTTTGGACAAGGCTGATTCCGGGCAGCCTGACATGTTGTGTAAAAGTAACAAATCACTATCTTCCTTTCTTAACATTGACTCAACATTCTTTGATTGATTTTCAGGTTTGTATTAAATTTAAATGATCTTAAATTTAAATTTATATTAAAAGTTATTAGATGTTAAAGTTCAAATAAGCTCCTCCCACCAGAAATTGGAAATTGGCCATCTTTGGCAGGAGAAGTCTAATTAAGGCACCCAACAATGCAGACGATACCTTTAAGTTGTTGCTAACTTAGCTTTGTAAACAACCGATCGAATCTTTGAAATCTTTTTAAACAATTGATCGAATCTTTGTTTACAAATTACCCGAAGGGTTACTGGTCAAAGTTTCGTTTGCCGTATGGTTTACATGGGCACCCTCAGTTCTCGTAACACTACATAGATGGCTGCACTAATTTTTTGCAATTATTTATTATAATCAACAATTTTATTACATTTCAATAACACTATTACGTAGCTGAGGATTTTTTACATCTTTTCTCAAAATTTGGCTTAAATCGATTCAGGCGTTTATCAGACGGACAAATTGTTACTTTTTGACAGAATTTCAGTAGCTGTTATAGCAGACGATAACACAGAAACATGAAATTGTGAATGTTATAGCAGACGATAAACGATGAATACCTCAGAAACATGTGAATTTTATGGCAAGGAATCCAGGGATAAAATATTAAAAATAAACGTTACTTGAATAGGATAGGATTCAACGAGCAATCCAATCCTTTATGAAGTTACTGCCTATAGTTATCTCTAGGCTGATAACTAGGCCTAGTTATCAGCACAATTCCACCAAACCTAATTTCTACCGTCACTGCAAAGTAAAAATTTATAATGACATAGGGTGATGGGGCTTATATAATTCAACAGTTTGCGGATTGCCCCGACACGAGGCGTATTTCAATATCGAATTCAATATTAAATCAGGATTATAATATCTCATTCAATATTGATTCAGGATTTCAATATCTGAATGGATATTTAGAAAATATGAGCTTTAGATAAAGACCCGTCCCCGTGTGGCGTGGGACGGTGGGGCTCCAGCCCCGCAGTACCAAAGTCGCACGGGTGTTTGTATTATTAGCTACATATACAGTCATGCGTGTAAGTTTCTTTAGCAGGCAAATGGCTCTGCATGTTTTTGTTTTAATTTGACGGAAGGGATACTTAACGCCCCTTTACCTATGCCTATTCTTTTTTCTCTTTACTAATCTCTTTCTTCAAATTCATTCAATTTTCCCACCTTTTAAAAAAAAAAAACAGAAACAAGGAAAAATATAAAGGGTTCGGTAGGCACCATAGTATCCCTTCTGTCAAATTAAAATCAAAACATATATAGCTATTTGCCTGCTAAAGAAACTTACACGCATGACTGTATATTACTAAAAACTTTGAGACATTAATTAATCGCACGGAGTTAGTATTAGCTGCATATATATTTACTTAATTAACTTTGAGATAATAATTAATGTTTTTTATATTCCAACAAAAACCTTGCTTTATATTTATTGGTAAAATTAAAATTAATTTAAATTCCAATCCCTTCGGGTACTTTTCGGCCTACGTACGCTGCCTACAGTATAGCAAGGAAGTAAAGCATCAAGCAAGCAACATCCGCAGCAAGCGTTGTCATCGTCGTGTTACACTGTTATTGTTTATCAAAATGTCATAGTATTTACCGCTAGATGGTGCTGCAGAGAGTCGGATATACCCCATCGTCTTGAGCTCAATAAGATCAGTTGGAATTGGAAACACGACAGTCCAACACCAACTGTTTATTAGTTTGGGGGGAATTATTTTATACAAACGATAATTTGTGGCAAAAATGAAATTTTGTTTAGACTGCCAGAACAGATATATTGGGAATAACTTAAACAATGAAAAAAAAATTTAATTTAATGATAAATCAATTTAAATAACGATTGGGTTTTACTTGCAATGTTTTTCTGGAACGCCATTTAGGCAGACTCCTTCTGAGTTAGAATATATGTTAGTATTGTATGAGGGCTATATACAGTCGTTTACTAAACGACCAGTAGCAAGCTGGGCAACAGCCCAGCAAATCATTTCTGCAGTGTATTTTTTCTTTTCTTTCTTTTCAAGTCTGTATTTTTTTATAGTTACAGAAAACTAATGTTGATTTAAAATTCAATACAGAAGGGTTTGGGTGCCAGGGGGTAGATGTTGAGGCTCTGAAAAAAGGGAAAAAAAGTTTATTAAAAAAACATTAACAGATATTATACCTAGAATCCATGGAGTACAGGCGATTTTTGTAGAAGATGAAGGGACGTGTTGACTGAAGGCAAGCAGATTCGTTTATTCCTTCTTTCAAATCTTTTCCTTGCTTTGGGTCATGTCAAAATACTTAACTTTCTGGGTGATTGGGGGTATTAAATTTAGGTTAGTAGTATATTACATTAATAAAGGTGCTTACGTGTGATCTTCCACTCCATTTCTGATAAACTGCGACGCTTTGCATTCTTTTTTGCGCTTTTCAACTTCCGGTATGCCGCCAGCTCCCATGGCAGAAACGTGGTAGATAGTTGGTTACTTCAAGGGCTAAACTGGCGTAGAGTTCTTTCAGCATTTGCAAGTAGTGCTTGGCACCTTTGAAGAAGTACTTACGCAGCGTTACAGTTGGGGAAAGTTGGGGCAGCCACCGCCGCTGGGGCCCGGCAAATCTCCAGGTCCTACGTCGAGGAGGGGAGTGGTAAGGGGCTGTAAATTCAATTTAAAAAAATGTAAGTATAAAGGTAAAATAAATAAATAAATAAAAAAAGGTGCTTACGCGTCACGGTCCATTCCATTTCGGATGAACTTCTACGCTTGTTTTTCTTCTTGATATTTTTAATTTTACGATAGGCTGCCAGCTCCCATGGCAGAGGCGTGATGTCACGGTGGTCACACCCCTCAATGGAGGCCCCTCAATGGAGCAGTAGTAAAATTTTCCCTGTTAAAAAAAAATAATTAACCTCCCGATCCATATCCGTTGAACTCCGACGCTTGGACCTTTTTTTGGCGTTCTTCACTTTGCGTTAAGCCGCCAGCTCCCATTGCAGAAACGTGGTAGCTTGGTTAATTTATGGGCCCCGCAACGGAGGTGTTGTATGGTTGTCGTCATGTCTGTTAAAAATAAATATAATTAGTTAAAAAATAAAACTAATTTAAAATAAAAAAAAACTTACCGCATGGGAATGATGGCTTGCTGTGAGCTGCTGGAGGCCATGAAAAAAATTTTTTCGCGTCTTTCGAAGGGTCTTTACTATCCAACGCCCCTGGGGCCCGGCAACTCTCCAGTTGGCTCTGGGACGGGGGTTCTACGGCGAGGAGGGGAGTGGTAATTTGCTGTAAATTAAAAAAAAAGTAAGTATTAAATTTTAAAAGGTAAATTTAAAAAGTTAATTTAAAAAAGTACTTCCGCGTTACTTGCCATTCCATTTTCGATGAGCTTCTCCGTTTTGGTTTCATCAATTTGGCCTTCTTGACTTTTTTGTATACGGCTAACTCCCATGGCTGGAACGTGGTTGGAGAAACGGATAAACTATTCGTTGGCGGCCGTAGCGGAGGGGTGCAGAAATTTACATCAATTTGCCTGTTAAACTATATATAAAATTAGTTGAAAAATAAAACTAATTTAAAATAAAAAATAACTTACTGACTGCCAAATGCCATTTTAAACAGGGACAAGATTCGTTTGAGCGTCTTCTCACGCTAACGCTTCGAAGCGTTAGCCCAGTAATTCGTTTTATCCGACGTTACCAGATATTTTTGGGAGCAAAAATGTACCACTTTTTTCAATAAAAATATTTGAAAAAGTTTATTATAAAAAAAAGTTAGTATTCAAATAAAAAAAGTTTATTATATGGGAGAGCGGGGCTATTCCGGACGGGGGCTATTTCGGACAGCCGCCTTTTCGACCTGTTATAAATCAATTAAGAAAATAATATTTTACCAAATGATGCATAACCATGTGAGGTATTGGTATGGTTTAAAAATAATTATTAGTTTTAGAGTTATTTAAGAAAATCTGATTTTTCTAATACAATTTTTCTTATTTTTTTTTTTTGCTTTAATTGTGATTTTGAACATTTAAAACATGAAAATCTAGCTAAACTACACATCACTGAAAAGCCAGTTCAATTATCTTTAAATGTGTACCAAGTTTTTTTGTGCGTTTTTTCGTTCATGAACAATTAACGAAAATGTAAATCTTATGGTGGGGTTATATCGGACGCCCATCACTTTTTTCTGGGTTCTGCTAAACAACCAACAGAAAAAGGGAAATCCAACTTTTGCTATACTTTATTTCATTTAATTGTTTTCCTTGGATTTCCTTTACTTTAAGCAAACATAAAAATTATACCATAAAAAAGTAAATGAAATTCCGGTTAGATAAGTATATTTATATATAATAATATTGGCTAAAACTATTTTAAATATATATCTTCCTAAGCTGTCCAAAAATACCCCTTCGGTGGGATAAAACCGAACAAAAAGGTAATGAAACTAAATCGTTTATATTTAAGCCATAAATTACCAGAAAAAATTTGTAAAATAAATTCTTAAAAGAAGAAAACCTAGGCTACATTTTGGTACAAAAAGAAATAATTATACTTGCTTGTATTGAAATTAATGTCAACTATAACACAGTTTGCGAAATTTTGTCCGAAATAGCCCCGCTCTCCTCTAAAACCCCAAAAATATATAAATAAAAACTACAAAATTATATATATCTTTTTTTTTATAATTTTATCCATGGCCATCTAGCGCTTGGAGTTGTCACTCTTTTTTTCAGTATAAATTTAAAAGGTACTTACGGGTCACTTGCCATTCCATTTCCGACGAGCTTTTTCGTTTTGGTTTCTTCTTCGTTGCTTTCTTAATCTTGTGAATAGCTAGCTCCCATGCCGGAAATGGGTTGGGAGACACGATAGAACTAGTTCTTTGCGGCCGTAGCGCGGGGAAGGGGGTGCTAAAACCAACATCAATTTGGCTTTTAAATGGTAAATATAATTCATTTAAAAATAAAACTAATTTAAAATAAAACATAATTTAAAATATTAAGATAAACTTACTTATTAGAACCCATTTTTTCCTAAAAGGGACAAGATTTGTTTGAGACGTCTGCTCACGCTAACGCTTCGAAGCACACTACTGTACCTCGTACATTCCGGAATTGCGGCTTAATGAAACGACGGGAAACGAGACTACCTGCAACAATCTCTGCTACTACAGCCTCCGCCTCCCCTGACTCTTTTTTCAACTCCCCCACAACTTTTTTCAGTGCCACCACCATCTTCCCCCCCCCCCCCGCCACCACCTTCACCGTTTCCACCAAGGCGTCTTCCCCATCACCCATACTCAAATCAGGGAAGGGCTCCTCCAGATTCCATTTCCCTCGAGTGGTACTTCTGTCTCGCTCGAAAATACCTTAGGCTGTGAACTTAAGTCCTGTTTCTAAGCATGATCTAAAAAAACAATAAACGAAAATAAGATTAAACGAAACACAGATTTGAAAAAAAAGGATGGACACTCGCATCTGTGGCATCTTGGAGTTAACCAGTCACCCCAGAGTTCCGGCGTGCTATAGCGATAGGCCTTTTAAACACGATCCGTTGGTGACCAGCTTGATTCGCAATAGCCACCGTATCAGCGGCATTAATTACAACCATCGTATCAGCGGCATCCACCACAGTCTCAGCTGCAACAAGAGAAGTAGCAGCAGCAACACAAAAAAGCGACATCAGCAACAACATCAGCAACATCTGTAGGCTGTATCTGAATTTCCGCTGGTTCCACATTGCGCCTCCCTCGGGAGTTTCGACCGTTAATAAAAGTCCTTTTTCTTGGCAACATTTAAAGCTAAAGTTCATACTTCTTCTTCTGTGTTTGAATAAAAGGTCTCACGGTGAGGGAATGTATTTGTGGTAGGTGGAATACTGGAAGAGATGATAAATATGACTTACGTATTGTTCCTGCTACACATTACACATCCTTAGTGGGTGATTTGAGACGCAACGAGTATAGACAATTGACCGTTTTCTGAAGAGAAAGCCTTAAAAGATAATAATTTTTTTTAGAATGAGAAAATAACCGGAACGTAAAGGTGAGAAAGTATAGAAAGAATGTCATAAATAGAATTTCACAAATAGTGTAAAAATATAGATCAAACCTGAAGTATACAAAATCAAGGCACTTCCGACACACGGCATTCCGGAGTACTATAGCGACGAGCCCGTTTAGGCAGTGGGGTAGGAACAAATTCTTTTGGCCCCACTTTGATCAGCAAGATCCGCCACATCAGCATCATGTAGAGCATCTGCCACAGCCTCACCAGCAGCAACAGTGACATCATTATCATCATCAGTGACAACAACCACAACAACCACATCGGCAGAAAAAACAGCAACATCACCAGCAGCAGCAGCTGCAACAACTACCAGAGGCTGTATCATCATGCGTACGAAGGCATCTTTTAGGTTAAGTCTCTTTCGGGGTCTTTGGTTATGGATAACCGTACTTCTTCCTTAGGGCATCTACATAAATAGGAGACTATTTTTAATGGGCCATAAACTAGCATTAAGTGAGAGGACCTGCAAATTAATTACACTAAATTCTCAATCATTTATAAAAGCAATATTGATCTAATAAAGACAAGTTTTAGAAATAAAAATTACACTATCTAATTATTAATGAAACCCATGTATAGTAGAAATGTCATTGTTTTTTTATTATCATAGCAATGCTTCGTGATGAATAAAAATGACATTAAGAAAGCTTATGTCTGGTCAAAACTGTCTAATAAGAGAAGTTTCCCAGCTAAAAATGTTTCATCTTTAGGAAGACCCAAATAGGCTCACTCAGACAAAAAGTAGTTATCGTAAATACATCTTTGTTCTATGCGGGATTGTAAAATCTGATTCTTTCTAACCCTTTAATTGCACCAGTGGTATGCGGCGGCTGATATGTGGCCAAGCCTTACATATCAGCCTCCAAATTGTGCCGTCACTGGACAGAGGGAAAATTGGCAACAGTATTAACCAAGCCTTTCCCTTCCATCACAACTTTGCCGAGTTCCTATTACAACATTCTTAATTAAAAAGATGGTGCCATGGTAGGGAAGACCGACGAAATGATCCTCGTCCTTGGCAAAGACGAGGGATCCCACTAAATCCGTGTTGAATTGATCGATGAAGGACGAAATTTCAAGGTGGGTATGACTATGCCTGCCCACCCAAGACTTGGTTTGCCAAAAATAACAACCTGGAAGGGGGGATATTTATTTCAGTGGCGCAATTATAAATGACAACCCCAAAGAAGATTTAAATTAAACATACGTAGTTAAAAATAAGTATGTGTTTTAGAAAAACTTACTATTCGATTGGTTTTGAGGCTTACAAAATTTCAGATTTTTTTTGTTTTGGAATTCACTGTGTAAGTTTTCCTTTTTATTAAATTTTGTATTTTTTTAAATAATTGCCTGCATAAAAAATATACATGCATATATCATAATTAGGAAGAGTTAAATTTGCAGTATTCTGCCGAATAAAGTACTTTCGAATAAAAAACATATTCTGAATAAGAATACGAATAAAATCTTATTCTTTATTTCGAATAAATTTTTATTCGATTTATTCTTATTCTTTATTCTCGAATAATTTTTAGCTTTATTTTATTCTTATTCTTTATTCGATTATCCAAAATTTAAATGAAAAAGTCGAATAAAAAATAAAGTTCTTTCAAGTTAAAAATTTCATGTTTCCGATGGGCGTTCCCTTTTTGTTGGAGTTATTACTATTTCTGTTTAGCCCTTGAAACTAGTCATAGGGCCAATTATTGTCTCCTACTAGTATGGCATCGATCAAATTCGGGCTCATAGGTGGCTCTGCCTTGTAAGAGTAGGCCGACTTTACATGGCAGGGATAGGAGAAACGATTGTTTTTACCTATATTTTAGTTAAGGATAAATTTTTATAATTATTGTATTTTTAATATGGTAAAATCTATTCGTCCGTCGGACGGAAATATAGCACCGGGGCTATTCTTCCGTCCGACGGAAGAATAGTGCCATTCCTTTCCAGGGCTATTCGTCCGTCGTGAAGGAAATTGCATATGCTTTAAATATGGGAGATTTTACAAAACTATTTCCATAAGTTAATCCTAGTTCTATGGAAACTCTCAATAAAGAGATACTAAAAGATAATTCAAAGACAAATTTAAGTATGTAAGAATAAAGAATACATAGAAAATAAAAATAAAGGATAATTTTTTTTGGTATAGAACAAGATTAATTATAGATTTAATGTCTTTAAAAAATTGAAAGTAACTTTTTTGGAAGCAGGGTTCAGAAAATAATAATTAAAAAAAATAAATAATGAACGGAAATTATTGCGGCGTTCACTGTCCGTTTGTTGTTTCAGTATGATGTTTCCGGATGTTTCACGTTTGTTCACCGTCGGTTTTTTCAGCTATAAGTAATTGATTTTAAAATCTATTCCTCTGTCGGACAATATTGTTTTTCAATATAAAATATAGTTACGTTCACACTGTAAATTTAATTGTTCTCAAAAATTTAACTTTCTTGCGTTACTTATAACGTTATTGGGTTTAAGCAACCTATGGTTATACACATACAGACTTCAGGCTTTTTGTGTGTTGCGTAAAATTAAATCAGTTTTTTAAACGGTTTTATGCATCAAAAAATTGTTCGCATTCTAAAAGAAGGTTGCTTAAAATGAATTGCGTTATATACGTAAAGACTTCCGTTCATTGCCTTGAATTCTCGTACCCTGCTTTAAAAAAGTTACTTTTCATTTTTTAAGACATTAAATTTATAATTGATCTTGTTCTACACGAAAAAAAATAATTATCTTTTATTTTTAATCTATGTATTCTTCATTCTTACATACTTTTTATTGAGAGTTCCCATAGAACTAGGCTTAACTTGCGGAAATAGTTATGTAAAATCTCCCCTATTTAAAGCATATGCAATTTCCTTCACGACGGACGAATAGCCCTGGAAAGCAATGGCACTATTCGTCCGTCGGACGGAAGAATAGCCCCGGTGTTATATTTCCGTCCGACGGACGAATAGACTCTACCTTTTAATATTATGTATTTGTCTATCGGAAATATAGTTCATTTAATTTTTAATCAAAAATAAAGATCTTATCATTTTTACAAATATTTGTCTCCTGTATTGCTGAAGAAGCATTGGGTTCTTAAAGGTGCATTCACACTCGTGAACTTTGGGGTTTGGTACAAGCAAAATGATTTTTTTGATTTTCTTAAATGGAACAAATTGTATTGTTAAATACAGCTCATTTAAAACATCAATATAAGGATATTTAGGAATTAGGTTGGGAGGTTTCACTCGCCGCTGGCAAAGTGAGTGTTGGGTCGGTAAGCTTTCTTTGAAACTAATGAGGGGAAAAGACTTGATAAAAAAACACAAAAAAGCGCCACCTTTTTTAAGAGCATGCGCAGATTAAGAGAAAGTTAAGCTTCTTAAAATTCTTTATATTTTGCCGACGGAAGAAAGGAATAGAAACAAAAAAAAAGTGGTGAAATGAACTGGTTTTTATCTGAGTAAAGAACGGTGACTGAAAACCTAATCTCCTTATTATAACGAGCGTGGGTGGAACCCTTTTTTCCCTCAAAAGAAAGGGTTTAAAAGAGGTGAAAACCACCGGAACGAGAAATTCACTGAAGGCAGATACTAGGGCACCTTGACCACCACTTGAATCGCTGCCTCCACCACAACCTAGACCACGAATCGTGGGAAACATAAAATTATTGAAAATAGAAAATGTAATTTAAAGAAAATTAATACTTACCACTCACGGAATTTTTTGGTAAGATGGGTCCCATCGCCATTCCCTGGAACCAGTAGACAACGTACTGACCCAGTATTTCAATTGCCAAATTTGCCACTTCTGGATGGGAGAACGTGGGAAAATAAAATGATAATAAAAATAGGTAGTTAAATTTTCAAAAGAAAGAAATTTGTTCGACATTTTAAAAAATATTATTCTATTCCACAGGCTCGATTAAATTTTGCCACGCCTCCACCCGGTCTATTAGGACGATCTTTTTGAGGACGTGGTAAGACTGAAACATAAAACTGAAGTAGGGCTTCCAGTGGCTTTCGCAGAGGAGCACAATGTCGGGACAACTGAGAAGAGAAACGGCTTGAATTTTTCTAATTCGGTTTTAGTAAGTCCCCTTGCGTTCCATTGGAGAATTTTGTAGTGTTTGGGGGAGGGGGAGAGTTATGGAGCAGTTGAGGGAGGTTGGTATGGCGGAGATTGAGATGAGCTGAAGTAAGTGCTACTGTTAGCTTATTCAAGAGAAGGTCGATTTTATCTAACTTGTCTGCCTGCTATGTTGCTATGGTAGCTTGCGAAGTGACGATCTCTTCCAGTTTTTTACCGAAGTATCCGATAGTTACTTTGGTGGCGGCTAGGTCCTTCGCTATTGTTTGGGTCTCCTATTGGAGCTTTGGGGTGGAGATTTCTTTTTGGGTCTTAACTTCTTCCTACAGTATCTTAACCTGTTCTTGCAGAGAAGTGATTTTCTGGCTGCTGCTGGCAGGAGTAGCTGGATTCGTTTGAGGCCGGCGACCCTTGGCGCTCTCTTCTCGCTGCTGAGCTTGAGATCGAATTGAAGGGTTCTCGTGCTTCCTTAATAGTGGTGCCTTCCAGGAAAGCCATTTGAATAATTTTTTTTCAGTGCCAGCTAGGCAAGAGTAGAAGTCTGTGACGTGGGCCTTGCTGCCGCAATGAATGCAATATGTGGAGCAATGAAGCATTCCTGACCCGAGTGCTGGGGCTTCCCATAGTTCTTGCAGCACGCGGATACTAATTGCTTTCTACAAAATATGCCCAGTTCTTTTTGGACAACAATGTCAACAAAGAACTGGACAATTTGTCCAGCTGTTTTTTGGACAATTCGTGTTCAATTTTCTACGACACTTTACCCAGAGCCATAAAGTTTATTGTGGATCGCGGTTGATCAACTTCATAAGAAAGTTTACACGGGGCCATGGCCCCGCTGAACAATTGACAATTAATTGCTGTAAAATCGCGCGATTGCTTTTTTTTAGAATATCAAACACAAACAGCACAAATTACAACCACGAGATGTCAGCAGAAGCACTATATCTGATTTTTCTGTTCAAAGAAGGTTGGGATGTAGAAGAAGGGAAGTCGCGAGCTCTCAAAAAGTGGGGCCATGGGCTTATGGACAAAGTCTTATAATAATAATAATAATAATAATAATAATGTATTGCATTTATATTGAATAGCGCCTTTTCCATTATATGATCAAAGGCGCTATGAGCTCCGACAGAAACAGGAGAAATTCAGTTACAAAAGGAAATTTGAAAGAGATGTGTTTTTAATTTACAACGGAACTGTATCAGAGAAAAGGAAGTAGAGTAGGGGTAGATTGCCAGTAAACGCAGGTCAATTGGAAGCGAGTTCCAAATACGAGAGGAAGCAACAGAGAAAGATCGGTCGCCATACGTTTTGGTGCGTGATGGAGGAGAATGAAGAAGAAGTTGGGATGAGGAGCGGAGTTCTCGAGAGGGACGACGAATTGCAATTGCATCAATGAGGTACTGGGGGGCAACACCAATCAAACAACGAAACACAAGTACAGCTATCTTGAATATAATCCGCTGTTTAATGGGGAGCCAGTGAAGAGTACGAAGTATCGGAGTGATGTGATCAAGGCGACGAGCACCAGAAATTAAGCGAGCTGCTGAGTTTTGCACACGCTGAAGTCTCTCTAGTTGTGAGTTAGGAAGACCAACGAGCAAGGAGTTTCCATAGTCAAGCTGGGAGATGACAAACGCACGCACCAGCTGACAAATTGCGGGACGCGATAGAAATCTCTTTATTCTGGCAATCCGTCGAAGGTGAAAATACGCCTTCCTACAGGTGGAGCGTATCTGATGATCCATTGTGAGATGAGAGTCGAGCAGTACTCCAAGGTTTCGAACGACAGTTGATGGGATGATAAGGGCATCGCCCAGCTCCAGAGGACAGGATACTAAGGACTTAACATTGGATGGTGATGAAACGAGGAGAGCATCGGTCTTTTCTGAATTCAGTTTCAGCCGGTTGTTTGATAGCCACTTCTTTTGTTCCGTGATGGACGTCGAGAGACAAGAAAAGGCTAGTTGCTGGTCAATTGCACCTGGTGTGAGACGAAATGACTGATATTCTTGGGTATCATCCGCGTAGTAGTGATCCAAGATTCCAGTTGAGGCAATTATATCATGCATTGGCGATATGTAAAGGACATACAAAATGGGGCCAAGCCCAGAACCTTGTGGAACTCCATAGAGAAGGGGACATGGGGAGGAAGAAAAACCGCTAACACTGACAGATTGCCTCCTATCAGAAAGGTAGGAGGTGAACCAGGACAAAGCAGTTCCAGAGATACCAAATCGAGCTGATAGACGATCAAGGAGAATGTCATGATCAATCGTATCAAAAGCAGCACTTTGATCAAGTAAAGCAAGAATTACGGCATCACCTCTATCCACTGCCAAAAGTAAGTCATTCAAGACTTTGAGAAGAGCAGTTTCAGTAGAGTGTGCAGCTCTGTAGGCAGATTGCACAGGGACAAAAAGAGATCGCAATTCAAGATGATTTAACAGTTGTTTAGCAGCCAATCTCTCAAGAAGTTTGGATAGAAATGAGAGGTTTGATACAGGTCTATAGTTAGAAAGAACATCAGGGTCAAGATCATTTTTCTTTAACAGAGGAGTGATTAAAGCAAGTTTCATTGTGTGTGGGAATACACCAGAGGAAAAAGATAGATTTACAATATCAGTGATGGGTGGAGCCAGTATAGTTACACATTCTTTCAGGACTGAAGTAGGCAACGGATCAAGTTGAGACGACTTTGATGGGGAGGCTAGTAAGAGAGCAGAAACCTCTTCAACAGATACAGGTAGGAATGATGAGAGTGGAATGACTGATTTCCTAATTTCAGGAACCCAACCATCAGCAACAGCATCAAGACTCGTTCGTATATCCTGGATCTTACGAAGAAAGAAGCTGCTGAATTGCTCAACCAGTGCAGAGAGGCAGTCGTGTGAAGGCAAACGGAGACCGGGTTTGACGAGGAGAAACGAATCGACAATACGGAAGAGGGACTTCTTTCCTGTTGACTCCAGAATTTTTGATTCCAGAAAGGAAGCTTTCACTTCATTAATCATTGTATGGAGGTTCAGTAAAGTCTGATTCATTATCTCCTTGTCAACTATGAGAGCGGTCACTCTCCAACGTCGCTAAGCTCTTCTAGCTCTCCTCCTTGCAGAATGAATCATCTCATTGTCCCACGGGTTGTCCGGGCGGACAATAAAAGTTCTTTTAATCAATGGGGCATGGCGATTTAACACATCAGATAGACCATCGTTATACTGTAGCACAGCACTCTCACAGTCGACAGAATGGCCTGTTACAATTGGGAGAGAGGACAAGTCAGAGATGAATGAATTAAAGTCAATTGACTTAGTCTTCCTAAACTCCACTGTCTTCTTTGGCCGGAGAGGTTGATTAACACTAGCATACCACTGGACAGCACGATGATCACTAATTACGTCAGAGACATAACAGGTCGATATGAAGTCATCTGCTGCACGTGAAAACACAAGGTCCAATGTGTGGCCACCACTATGAGTCGAATCACTTACGTATTGTTTAAGGTCGAATGAGTCAGTTAGGGAGATGAAAGAGCGAGCGACATGACATGACTTGTCATCAACGTGAAAATTAAAATCACCCACAATTAGTAGTCGACCAGGGGCCGGCACTAAAGATTCTAGTAGACATGCAAATTCATCACTAAACTGATTGGCGTTGTTAGTTGGGGGACGATACACTACGAGAAGGACGATTGCCACTGAGTTCACAGACAGTGAAACTGCGAGAAACTCGAATGATTGAGCTACGAAGTCAAGAGAGAGGAGGCGACATCTTACTGTGTTACGATAGATTACTGCCACTCCTCCACCTCTCCTGCCCATCCGCGGTACGTGAAGGCCCGAGTAGCCAGCCGGACAAGTTCCCCGTAGGATTTCATCACCACTTTAAACTGGTAGCCAGGATTCTGTAATGGCTACAAAGTCAAGATTGTTCTCAATAATATGATGCTGAACGATGTGCGATCTGCTAAGCAATGATCTTGCATTGACGAGTGAACAATGAAGGAACTGCTTGGCTCTGCTGTAGCTCGCTTGTGCTGACTTTCTACCTCTTCTTCCACGTTTTGTTGGTGGTGTTCTAGCAATTCCATGAAATCGGATGGTAAACAGAAGTGCTTTAGGAAGAATGGGTGGAATAAGCATGGAGTGAATAGTCGTGAGAAGCTGCTGTCGAGACATCGCCCTGGGCGACATGACGAGCATAATCAAAACAATGGACACTCCAAGATAGATCTTAATGAATATCAGTCAAGTTGAGTCACAATCAATGAACAGAACAGTTCACCAGAGTCACTAGATAGTCAGAAGCACAAAGAACTATAGTAAAACACAAAAATTCTGTAATTTCTCAATTAAAACTGAATAAAGTCGGGAGCTCTTTTTCGGTGCTGCTACTGAGAGCGCGATCCAGCAGACGACGAACAGACGACTTATGAAGTCGATCAACCATAGGCTTTATGGCTCTGCTTTATCCTATTATATAGATAGCCTACTTTTTTAAATAAAGACGAAAGGCTTGGGCTTTTTTTTAAGCCAATTTGTGTTCCCTTCCTCTCATTTCGTTCCGCCCTTAAGTAGACCCACGGGAGCAAATTTATTGTCTAGTGGCGATATTTGGAAACTCGGTTTGTTTACATTTCTATCGATATGGTTTCAATCGCGAAGGAATGGAATAATATTGTAAGATAGAGACCTTTGTTTGTTTGTTTGTTTTGCTTACCACGTTGTCATGCTTCTTTAGCCTATTAGGCAGCGTCCGAGTCTTATGAGCTTCAGGTAATAAATTCGAATCCCATTCGGAAAATTTATATTGCTTCCTCTTGAAGAAAATATCTTTCATTTTGCCGCCAGAATAGAAAGAGAATAGAACCCCACGTTTTAGATACCTTTCACCCCGAGGTGTGTATTATTTCGATCACCAGATGGCTCACGTGGGTCCATTTGCAGGCCACTTGCAGGCAGGGATATCGGAGAAAAGCTAAACAAAAAAGGCTTCACCTTTCTAACACGCGAGACATGGTATGAGTACTTCTTTATACACCAAGCGCGAGAAAATACATTCCTTTCGGCTTGTTTTTATACAGTAGTCTATGCTATAAATGGACTTACAGTGCCTACCTAAAGTATCCGAACACCCGAGAGAACCTTATGGAAAAAGGTCATTTTCTCGGCGCGAATAGTGTAGATCAATAGCGCGATTAGTGTAGATCAATGAATAAAAATCCCATCTGTATAGCGCATATAGAGTTAACGAAGCTCTATTTATTAACATTTTTCCCGTAATCCTAGCGTTAGCCGTTTCTGAGTTATAGACGCCAAAGTAGCCTTATTTCCATAAGGTTCTTTCGCGTGTTCGGATAATTTTGGCTGGGATCAAAACCCCACCTTCCCGTGATTAAAAAATCATAAAAAAAATTCAGGTGAAAGATGAACTACATGATTCATGAACTTGATCGGAACGTCATTCAACATTTTTGAAGTTGAAAAAAACGTATAAGTCGTACGTCAACGAAAAACCATACGTCAAACGTCAAAAAGTCAAGTCATTGATACATGACTTAAGTCATGACTTAAGTCATTTCAACGCCAAATGTATTTATACGTAAGTTTTTACATGAGAAAATTTGTTAAAGGCCATACGACATTTTAGATAAAAGTAGCATTTCTAACAAAGTATTATTTAACTTATTTCGTCTTACAGTTAAAATTAGGGAAGCTTGACTAAATAGTCTCTCAACGGGAGCACTGGTAGAGATGGCTGTGTTATACTTTAAAAACAATTGCTTTAATTGAGGGTACTTATCCAACATTGCTATATTAGTGTCTGGGTCTCTTAAGTAATTCTCTAGTTCATTGTTATTTGATGATTCGTCCGATTTGTCCATGTCGTATTTTAAAAAATCTTCTGTTATAGATGTGGTGCTTTTCTCGCCAATAGGCGTATTCACATCAGTCATTAACTGTTTTAGAAGCATTATTGCTTCCTGTCTGGCAACTTTATCCTTAATCCACTTTGCTTTAAAAAAAAGGATGAGTGAGAGCTGCAAGCGTGCAGGAATCCTGTCTGGTGAAATCAAATAAGTGCCCAAATAAAAAAAATCAAAGGATATTTGAATAAATAGATGCAAACGAGAAAAAAAAACAAGAAATGTCTACCTATTATCAATGGAAGTTATCACACGGTCTCGAATGGCATTAAGATTGGGAAATAATTTAGTTTTCAGTCTTTGGATAGTTCAGCTGCAAGAATGGAACGACATATCTTATTCCATAGGCTAGTCATTTTCCCCAGTGCTTTTCTTAGTGCTTGCTTCTTTGGTAATTGTCTGTTGTCGAATTTAGATAAATCAATGTCTGTACTCGCAATTAGATTAAGTGTGTGAGAGGCGCATCTAAAATCAAGCAAGTTTAATCTTTTTATTAATAGCACTGGTATATAAAAAGTTGGGCCAGACCTTAAGTGCATTGGTAAAATAATCTCGGATTCCAAATCAATATTATTCAAAAGGTCATGCGTCGATTCATTTTGTTGACCACGATTAGCTGCCTCTTGTAATTCACTCAACTCTTCAGGATCTTCATTGTCTACCATCTGCTCAACTAGTATCTCTATAGTTGGATCAAATTCGTCGTCATTATCACTTTTTCATTACTTAGAACCTGTTGATACTGAAAAAAGATAAGCACAAAGCGAAAGAACGTAAAAAAGAAAAAAAACTCACGGCAAATTCTTTGAATGCATATAACAGATACACGCTATCCCAGCTGATTTTCTAGTCATCACACCACTTTCGTCTAGTTCTAGCCAATGAGCGGTAATGCCCAAAAAGCTACGCTTAAGCATGGACTACTTAAGCTAGAGGACGGGACTCTCGTCCTATCCCGCCGTGTTATAGCTTGTCGGGTGGATTTTAATCGTAATAAAAAAAAAGGGTCAATCGATAGAGCGTTGAAAACTGTTTCTAAGTCTCCAAAGCACCTTTCTAGTAAAGACATGAAATTAAAAGATATTTACATTTTAGTTTTGAGGGGACGGGAGAGGTGTTCGTTGGTTGTCTCCACCTAGCGTTAAGAATTCTAAACTCTTGTTTGGATTAAGAAAGAAAACAAGCAGAATGCGAATCACAATAACAACGTCATGAAAGTGTTCAGTGATAAAACTCATTAACTCAAATCGTGCAGTGAAAGAAATTCGTTTTCAGTGAGAAAAGGTATTGTATTTACGGTTTTCTATCTAGTTTTCTGATATATAACATTCGAATCGATATTTAACTATATCGATTCTTAATAATTCGTCTGCTTTTCAAAAGTTAACAACTACATAGTGCATACGCAGAGAAATCAGTCTCTGTTACTGCGACTTTCTTTAGTTAAATAACCTTAAAATAAACAAGAACTATTAGTTTTTCTTTTTCTTCGCGAACGTTCAGAGGGATGGGAGAGAAAACAAATTGTAGTTATATGATATCGTTCGAAAACACTCCAAAAGCTTGCAAAACTTACCGCTAGGCGGAGACAACCAACGAACACCTACCCCTTCCCTTTTTGACTTATAATGAAGATAACACCGAAATTCAATATTTTCCGCATAGGGACAATTAATTAGACTATAGCTAATTTTTAAAGCTTAACTTATTAAATAAATTTAAAAATAATGCTGGCTGACATAGGAATCGTCGAAGTGACCCGTCCTCTAGCTTAAGTAGTCCATGGCTTAAGCGAGCTCCAGACGTCAGCAGTCAAGCAAACCGAAACAGCTGATTCAAATTTAACCTTCAACTTTGACTTAAAATCTAGGTATGATTTTGCAACAATTTTTTAAAGAGTTTTAGCACAACAGATATTTACTCGTGGGTCAATCTCTTTCAACATATTTCTGAAATACGTTGAATCAACTGTTGAAATAGGTCTAGCGTCGGCAACAATGTAATAAAAAATACGCATCGTAATTCTTTCCTGTAATTCATCTGGAAGTTTTTCTTTCTTTTGTTTTTTTTTCTGCAAGTACTGTTTTCTTTTTAGAAATAGTATCGGGATTGAGAGCAGCAGATATTTTCTCTTGACCGTCATTGGCACGTAATTTTTTGGCACTTGGTTGGTTTGGCAAAAAAAGACGAGTCTGGGGAGCGATCACGTTTAGACTTTTTCTTAATTGACATTATTTTCTTATAACTCTCAAAACTATTAGGATGTTTCTACTATATAAAACAGCTAATCAATAAAATAATCTTAAAGAAATGAAGCATGAGTATTACCTTAAGGAGTCGAACCCAATTTGACGGATTCCCAAAATGAACCTTGGATTTCCATCCACAACTCTTACAACTACCATGTACATACTGCTGTTGTAAGGCAGCTTTCGCTGCCCTACTCACTGCAATACTTGCTTTGGGATCAACTCTGAACTGTTGATTGACGTCGTCACTAAATTTAAAAAAAGAAAATATACCAGATTCAAACCAAAAAGGCAGTGCTAAATTGTCGGGTCCCGCCATTGAAATTCTAGAAATAACACAGGCCAAATCGATGACTATGACAGCAGATGCAGAAATGTAGTATGATTTAAGTGAGATGACAGATGCAGACTAAAAAATTGCACGTTGCCACACCTTGATATATGCTCTGACTTTTACGTAAAATTTCTTGAGTTTTCTTTGAGTTTTGGAAAAATGGTACGTCAAAAGTCAACGTCAAACGTAGCTTTAAAAAAACCTCAAGTCAAACGTCAACGTATACGTCAAATTTTTAGTTTTCCCGTTTTAAGTCATGACTTGAGTCAAAAAAATACTTAAGTCAAGATATGATGTTCCAATTTTTGAGTTAGTCATTGGTTGAATTTTGGTTTAGAGTTAGTCATGTTACATGAATAACTCTAAACCAAAATTCGTCGCTTTCCGACGAAAAGTTCGGATACTTTAGGTAGGCACTGTATATGTGTGGTTTTTGGTTATATTTTACATAGCGCCTGATCATCTCTCAAGGACAAAGTAAAGCTTTTTTATTATTTTTTTAAAGGAGGAAAACACTCCCTGTCAAGCTTAGATTTAAAGGATAAATTCTTAAATTTAACAAGCCGTCCGCTACTCAACGACACCGTTTTTGAGGTTTCGACTAGGTAGAAAATCCAATCTAGGGCCTTTAAAAATATAATTATATGATTCAGATGACGAATTTTTTGAAAAAAACGAATGGTGAAATCTGCAATCGCCTGGTTTTTATAGTTTAGCAGATATTTAATAAAAATTAACTACGCTTAGCCCAAAATCAAGCATTTTTCTATTTTCGAAACTAGTTTTCTAACAACGAAAAAAAATTGTATGAAAATAGAAGTATTGTAAAGAGTCAGAGTGAGCGACCTTTGATTTATCTAGGTCAAAGTACTGTAAAGAATAAGATTTAGCGATCTTCTATTTTCTCACGGTCAAAGTCAAGGCCATATATTCTCTTTTATTTTCATTCGATCTTCTTGCTTTTTCCTTTCACTTGAACTAGTTTGAACTTATCTTCGGTATAAAACTCGACGCAGAATCTCATTCTGCAGCTCAGTCTTTCTGTCTTCATTCTTTAGTACAGTTTTCTCTGGTTATGTAGGCGGGACGAGGCCCCAGGCAGTACGCTGGGCTGCTATACCTCGTCTATGTAGCTAGTGGAAACTGTCAATGCTCTTTAAAATATCTTCCTTCATTTTTGGCTTGAAGCCTAAATACCATGTTTGCTATCAATTTTCATGAAGAAAAATTCACGTTTTAACAATCAAACAAAGATCTTTCTGTTGGCTATTCAGTGGAATAAGTTTCATGGCCTATTCGCTCAATACGTTGCAGTAGGCCCCATATCTCTAGACCATTTTTTCCCGTTGTTGATTATTCTGCTTCTAAAAAGAGTTATTGACGATTGAAATTTAGCAAAAAAATCGTTCCATTTTTTTACATTTTTGTCTTTATTTTATCAGCCACCTCGCGGAGGTGTTAAAAAGATTTCAGTATTTTGCCTTTAGGGCCCTCGGCAATTGCCAAAAATCTTAAATACTAAAATGCGAGAGGAGTAATTAAAATTAAAAATTCCTCTTTCATTGAGACGCCGAAAATTCAATTGTATCTTATAGGAGTCTTGAACGCGGGCCTCCCGTCGCACTGCAAGCGACTTGCGCCCTTTACACTCCGCTCACAAACGCTTGCGAGTGGCCCACCAAGCCGCTAGATGGCGCTGCGATCCCATCCGCATTCAAATTCAAATTTTCAAATTTCAAATATTCCACATGCACACCAGATAAAATCATCACAAATATAAGTATAAAAGAAGATACTTACATTTACAGTACTCCACTTCATAGGCTCGGTAGAATTTTTCTTCTTAGCTTTTGCTGCTTTCACTCTTTTGTAAAACTCGATCTCTTCTTGAGAAACTTCAGTCATGGCAGTAGCACCATTATAAGGAGGTGGAATTGATCGACTGACGAGAATTTGAGGTCTTGAAATCTCTTTGGCTCTGGCAGTCTTGGCACATCTGTAAAAATGGAATTTAGACCGTTCAGAGCTGGAACAACTCGAGATAAAACAGCAAATGTATACCGATTGTATTCAATTAAGCTCACACAATACAACCGACTGACAAGACTAAAGACTGAGAGCGAGCCGGTCACCTTCTGGCATTTTTAAAGGCTCACTGGCGGAACCATCCGACACCGACGTTACATGACGCTCGCATCCTGGCTCGGCCAATACACTCCACAGATCGATAACCCGACTAATAACTCGACTCACAAATCAACTAATAACTAATAACTAATAACCCCGTTACAGCCCCACAACAAGCGGTTGGATCACTATTCCAACACAAGATACTGACACTACGGTGTAAAGAGAAAGAAAAGACTAAACCCCACAAAAACAACAACAACAACACTGCCACGCGAAAACAATAACATAAGCGTCGCGCCAATCACACAGACAGCTCGTCCTCGATGTCCTTCTCGTGTAGAGTCAGGCGGTGCTCCAGTTCAGCCACACGGACCGCGAGTTTGCAAACCGCCCGATCCTTTCCACGCGATCTCCGTAGCACGAAACCGCCTTCACATATAATGGCCGCCCCGATCACGACAAGCAGCTCCCAAGGATATCGAGCTGAAATCTTCTGGTTGTCCATGATCACCCGTGCGTGATCGTCGGCGGAGAGATCACGCATCTGGTGTACCATCTTCGACGATGCGCCTCGCAACTGCCCGTTGCGCTGGAGCACCTGCTGGAGCTGTCCCCGGACATCCTCTGACAGCTCCTCGGTGTTGAGACGGACCTGGCCAATAGCAGCATCGGCGAACTCCAGCGATGGGATCTGTCGAAGCGAAGGCACGCCACCGCTGACCCATTGCCGTTGGAGGTCCTTCCGGAAGCTCGCCTGAAAATACCATCCCTCCGACTGGGCAGTGCAACCCATCGGAATTTCGAACACACCGACGGCAGGCAACCTCACTGTCTCGCTCTTCCTGTTTGGGCATGATAACACAATAGAGGTATCCGTCGGTGAAGAAAAAACCCAGCGACGGTGGCCCAGGTAAACCGCTGCCTGGCCCGTCCACTGCCTGGCGCTGGATACACAAACGTCCGCCACTGCTCGCGCGTCTTCTAGAAATATCGCCGCCGTACAGGATTTTTTCGCGCCGTTTTTGCTCACCGCCCTGTTGATCGGGCACACCGTTTTGGCAGGAAGGATGCACTGGTCCAAATCACGCCCCGCCACCTCCATAAATGTCTGATGGTCCGTCGACACTGCTAAAAAATCCGGAATGTCCGACTGCAGCACGGCAATGGAACCATTCGCCGCCGCCCTCGGGATGTTGTGCACGCGGTAAACTGAGAAGGCCAGCTGGAATTCAAAAACCGGCAAATGAACGAACAATCGAACGCCGCCATCCACCGCCGCCGCTACCACCTTGGCCTCTTCGTAGGCCTTCCACATTTCACCCGCCTGAAGGGCCGGTGTTAGTGACCACCCTGGTGGCATCTTACTCTTGATTTCTTCCAGCGCCGACCGCAGCTGCACAGGAGGAAACAACGCCGGGGACAATAGGCCGGAAGCCGTCGTCGCCACCCCGATGCCGAGCCTCAGCGTGAAGTCCTCCAGCCAGGTCACTGCAAGGCCCACCACATCTCGCGGGCAAAATTTGAACTAGCACGCTCAACACTGGCGATCTCTTTGTCCAACGTCACACAAGACCGCCGCAGGGCCTCCGTCGCTTCAACGCTCGCTCGAAGCTCCCATATCGTCTCGTTGATCAGGGACGTGTGTGTATCCAGCTCGTGAACAATGGCGGACGACTCAGTGGAAGGCGATCTACTCGTTTGCTCACCGACTCCAACTCATCAGTGGTCGAAACACCAAATAACCAGTTCAAAACTTTACCACCTCCATCAATGATCCCTCTTCTTTTTCTTGAATTTTGCAGGGAGGCTTTCAATCCCTTGTAGTTGGCCGAAATAATTTTTAGACGGGCGAGCTCATCAGTTGCTCCAGCCCTGACAACACCAGTCAACCAAGCACTGGACTTGTTTTCGTTCGCCGGAATTTTCTTGCTTTCAGCTTGGACTGGTAATTCCTGTTTTCCAATTAGCCATCCAGTTAATTCTTCAATTAGTCTATCAGCTTGGTGAAAAGTGATATCGGTCGCAATGACCCATTCGGAATCTGAAAAAAACCGTTCCCCGATTGATTGGAAAAGAAGGCCGTGTTATTACAGCTTGATCTCTTTGCTGCCATCTAGCGGTGGGGCCAGCAACAAGACGGTCAACAGCGGCAGCATAGGGTAGATGGCACTGCCTACCTTTCCGCCTCCTATTACTGCGCCATCTACCGATGGCCAGGCCAGATAGGCCATCAACAGTACCGATTTGAGGAGAGCAAACCGCTGTTTCCTCACCCTTAATGGGTATCGACGCTCTACTTGCTCCGTCTCTCCTTTTCCGTCCGCCGATCGCTCCTGCTCCAACTCCATGGGTTGATTTACCCGCTGTCCAACCGGTTCCGTCTGAACCGCACTCTCTCCTCTCTCCCCTCTGGTCCCGCGAGTGATCCGCTTTGCCCGTTCCTGGTCATCTGTCCCCGACTCTTCATCTTCTGCCCTCTTCCGCCCGGTCCGTTGATCCATTTCGTCGGCCCAACTCACTTTCTTCTGTATCTCGAAGTCGACTGTCCCCTCCACACTCGAATCCGCTCCTTCTTCCGCACTGGCCGGCGCCGTAAGGTCCACAAACTTCTTCATCCGTTCGACGTGCACCACCTCCGATTTTCTCACGACGGGTAGCTGCACTTCATAGTTAAGCGGCGTAATCTGTCGGATCACCACGTAGGGCCCATGCCACCGGTGCAGCAGCTTCTCCGCCCTGCCAACCTTCCGTGTAGGCCGGTATACCAACACCTGCTGCCCTTCTTCATACACCTCTGCCTCCCTGCGGTTCTTATCGTAGTACCGCTTTTGGCGTTCCTGTGCTGCCTGGCTTTTCCCATCCACCTCAGCAAAGGCTTTCTGTAGATTACCTAACATCCAATCTTCGTAATTCCCCGGTCCACCCGACTCCACTGGGACTATTTGTACCGGATCTGGGTCAGCCCCGCATATGGCGTCCACCGGGAGCACTGGGTGACGTCCATACATCAGGAAAAACGGCGAACGTCCCGTCGTTTCCTGTCTACTCGTGTTGTAGGCGAACCGGACGTACGGCAGTGCCGAGTCCCAGTCCGAGTGGTCGGCGCTCACATACATCGACAGCATGTCGGCGAAGGTATGATTCAGCCGTTCCACCTGGCCGTTTGCCTGTTGGTGGTACGCTGTTGTTGTCCGATGGTTCGTTTGCAGCATCTGCAGAATCCCTTGCATCATCCGCGCCACGAAACACTTTCCCTGGTCCGTTGTCAAGCTTCTCGGAGCCCCGTGCCGAAGCAGTATCTCGTGAACGAAAAAGTCCGCCACCTCCCTCGCTCCGGCCACCGGTAAGGCCACGGCCTCCGCCCACTTTGTGACATAATCTACCGCAACCACGATGTATCTGTTCCCCTTCTTCGACAAAGGAAATGGTCCCAAGATGTCCATCCCCGTTCGATCCCAAGGCTTCTCCACATGCGACAGCTCCATAAAACCGGGCGGTTTTTTGTAGACGCCCTTCTTTCTCGCCTGACACTCTCTACAGGCTCTGACGTAGCGATCCACGTCCCCTGCTAAACTGTTCCAGAAATACCGCTGCTGTACCTTGTCGTACGTCCTGGTTCTTCCTAGGTGTCCTGCCGTGATGTCGTCGTGACAGGCTTTCAGTATCCCCTCCCGCAAGGTCTTCGGCACGCAGAGTCGCAACGACGCTTCCCCCGGCTCGCCATCCACAACCGAATCCTGAACAGTAGTCCATTTCGTATAGTGTAGTTCGCGGTTTCTTTTTCTTGCTCGTGGTTATTGAACACATACAGTACCCACACAAAGTTTGGAAACACGGCGAGTGTTTTCCCGGTTTTAACACGGCGGCTTACGGGCCAACGTGTCTTCAGTTTTTTCGCGATAACTCTTGTTAGAGTTATCGCAAAGGAAAACTAAAAATATACTCTAGTAGAGGACAAAATTAGCTTTCACTATGTTAAATTTGAAATCCCTGGGATGATTTGTAGTCATCGATTTTTCATAGGTTTTAAGTTTGGAAACAAACGGCGTTTCCGCCATATATTTCCATGTTAATCTGTATGTCACTAAAAAAATCGCAAAAAATTCAAAAATGCAAATTTCTTCTTGAAACTTGCACAAACAGTAGATGACGACGTCATCTACAATTGGGCAAAGTTTAAAAAATTTTAAACGAAATGCTGATTTTTTGCGATTTTTTGAATGAAAGTTGCCGAAAAAATTTTGTCGCGCAGGGACGAAATCCCTGCCCGAGGGAAGAACGGAAAGGAAAAGCAAAAGGAGAAAAAAAGGGGGAGACAGTAGTTCCATCGATGGAAACTAGTGGCGCTGGTGAAGCGGTGATTTCAGAAATTTGTCGCGAATGTCATTGCAGACGATTTTCATTTCTCAAATCTTTTTCATTCAGTTTCATTTTCCACTTGGGAGGGACTGATTTTTTGTTAAAATTCTTTTTCAATTTAACATTTGCTATTGTAAACATTGACTCAAAATGTTTCCAGTAGTTCTAAAAGATAGTGACAAAAGTGATCGCGTGGGCTTTGCTAAAGCAAACCTAAACTATAGGAGTGAGGTCTGGCTCGAAGCCATTGCTTGTGACGAATTAAATTTGTGGTATGTTATTCCTCTTCTGTACTATAATTTTCATTAGTGTATAGGTTGGAACTCATCATTTGCTTTCTTTTAAATAGTTTCAATGCCAATGGTAGACTTAAGTGGAGTGTTCACTTTGGGGGACGAACAACAGACAACTCAGTTACAATAAAGACTTGGAGTAAATATATTTTTTTTAAATTATAACAGATGGCATCAACAAGTTTTTATCGTTTTAGGTTGCTTAAGCAAATGTGGAGGCATAATTGAAGAAATCCACGGAAAATTTGACTCAGCAGCTTACGAAAAACTTCTTGACAAGTATGTCAGTCAAATGAGTGGTCTACAGCCCAGAATTTTTCTTCAGGATAACTTTCCAGTGCATTTAGCTCCTCGCATTGATAGTTGGTTTTCTAAAAATAACGCCTTTAATGTCATTCGCCTACCCAAAAACTCACCCGATCTCATGCCACTTTGTCAGTTGCATGAACTATTAGTCACAGAGCTTAACACTAAAGGAGTTGTTCTTTCAATTAATTTTTTGGATGATTTGAACAATTGTTTCAAATCGATTTGTGAACCCCACATTGTTGAAAGTTTGTTTCTTGAAATGCCCAGCACCCTCAAGTATATTATCTCACACAATGGAGAATTGAGAAAGATGTGAAGCAGCAGGAAAATACAAAGGGAATTCTCATTTCAATGACAAAAAAAGATATTTGTATTTACTTTTTTGTTTAATTTACAAACAGTTAGTAACGTGTGTGCCCGCCTTTGGCATCGATCACGGCAAGGCAACGTTCTCTCATTGAAAAAATATATTTCTTAAGGGTTTCACGTGATATCTTATGCCAGCAATTCTGTAGATGTTCAAAAAAAGTTTTAGAACTTAGTCTAGAGATTTGTCGGACAGCTGTATCGAGGTGGTCCTAATGAAGAAATCACTGGGTAAGTTAAAAGTCTTTGTTTCAAGATTGCAATATTATACCCAAATTTGCTCAATTGGGTTCAAATCAGGACTTTGGGGCGGCCAGATCATGTTAGTAATAGTTCCTACGAGATATACAGAAAACATCGATCAATGCCGTATTGGCTTCATATTAGTTATTGAAATGACGAGGGGAAAACGTAGCAATAAGAAATAAAAAAATTACCATCGTTTTGTTTGTTATTAAGATAGCGCATAACTCTCTTTTCCTTATGCTTTGGATCGTTATCTTGTTGAAGTATAAAACCTTTGCCAAGCAAACGTTTGCCATCAGGAAGAACATTGTATTGTAAAATATATTTGTAGGCTTTGGAATCCATTTTTCCAATAATCAACTTGAGTCGCGTCACCCCACGTACGGAAATCCCTCCCCAAACCATCACACTGCCACCACCATGCTTCATGGTTGGTTTCAGACAGTAATTTTTGAAGCGTTCATTTTCAAACCTACGCACATACATTCTTCTTTTATTCCCGAAGAATTCAAATTTACTTTCGTCAGTAAAAAGAACTCTACTCCACTGCTCGTTTGACCAGTTAACATGTGCTTTAGCGAAAGCCAATCTTTTTTTAATGTTTTGCGCCCTTAGCAATGGTTTTTTAGCAGCAACTCTCCCACTTAAACCATTTTTTATCAGAGCTTTTCGGAGTACACTTTTACATACTTTTTCTTCTTTTATTCTTCCACAATTAAATTCCTCTTGAAGAACAGGAAGTGTTTTAAAACGGTCCCGTTTGGACAAAAGCTTAACGTAGCGTTCATCTTTATGGGTCATTACTTTTGGCCGGCCTGATCTCGGCCGATCATCCAAGGAATTACTTTCACGATAGCGGTCTAAAGTCTTTTTCACACAACTGACACTACAACCAACGCTATCACTTATTGCACGCATTGACATGTCCGTATTTTGTCTAAAACACATTATTTTTGTTCTATCTTCAATACTAAGTTCCTTTCGGTTCCCCATAAATACAATTATGCACTGTAAATCAGTTTGAAAAAGAAATGCACAATGCAAAGATGTCTGCAGTCTCCGAGACTCACAACTAAAGTGACTTTTTGTTTACTCAGTATTAAAAATAGATGTTACCAAATATTTGGCATAGGTTTGGGGATGAAAAATATTTAAATTTGAATTGGTCACCTTTCCCCCAAAAAACAAAAGCTACTGAAATTCATCACCAGCGCCACTAGTTTCCATCGATGGAACTACTGTCTCCCCCTTTTTTTCTCCTTTTGCTTTTCCTTTCCGTTCTTCCCTCGGGCAGGGATTTCGTCCCTGCGCGACAAAATTTTTTCGGCAACTTTCATTCAAAAAATCGCAAAAAATCAGCATTTCGTTTAAAATTTTTTAAACTTTGCCCAATTGTAGATGACGTCGTCATCTACTGTTTGTGCAAGTTTCAAGAAGAAATTTGCATTTTTGAATTTTTTGCGATTTTTTTAGTGACATACAGATTAACATGGAAATATATGGCGGAAACGCCGTTTGTTTCCAAACTTAAAACCTATGAAAAATCGATGACTACAAATCATCCCAGGGATTTCAAATTTAACATAGTGAAAGCTAATTTTGTCCTCTACTAGAGTATATTTTTAGTTTTCCTTTGCGATAACTCTAACAAGAGTTATCGCGAAAAAACTGAAGACACGTTGGCCCGTAAGCCGCCGTGTTAAAACCGGGAAAACACTCGCCGTGTTTCCAAACTTTGTGTGGGTACTGTACGCCCATTCACTTCGTTGTCCCTCCTGGAGCTCCGAACGATCACATTGTGTCACAACGTTCACTACCAAATCCCTCGACTCCTTGTCCGTCGCATCGCTGCCCAACCCCTCAGCCAGCGGGTAACGAGACAGCGCGTCTGCATCCGCATGCAACCTTCCATCCTTGTGTGCTATGGTGTATTTATACTCCATCAGCTGCATGGCCCACCTGGAAAGCCGGCCCGCCAGGTCCTTCTTCGACTGGGCGATCCGCTGAGTCGTCCCCCCACTCGTCCCGGCTCCGATCGGCGTCTCCTTTCCTGGCTCTGGCCCTTGCGTTGCACCTGACACCGTTTTTCCGCTGTTCTCCGACCCTCGATCGTTAGCTGTAAGCCTTCCAAATTGTAGCCTCACTGGGGAGAACAAATCTTCGTCCTCCGACCACCGGCCCCGTTCCAGTCCACCCGAGACTTCCTTCCTCTCCGGTGAAAACAGAACCCCGTCACTTGCACCCGGGTCTCGCCTTTCCTCAAAAGAATCTTCCCACGGCCCTCTCAGCAAGTTACTCTTGTCCCACGAGAGCAACGACTCGTTCGACACTCCTCTAAGGCACGTTCTTTCCGCAAATCCGCTGTCCCGCACTTTCCCAAACGCTCGCTGAGCACGACTCTCTCCCCTCGTCTCGCTGTCGCCTTCGCTCGCCCTCCGTTCCTTCTGTGCGTAACCGCAACGTCCCCTTCCTCCATGTCCCGCTGGATTCGTCTCTACCTGACTGGCGCTTTCCCCAGCTTCCGCGCCTGACCCTGTCGCCTCGGCTTCGTTGCCGCAACTCGCTCCGCCTCCGGCTCCTCCGGTCGCCCCTCGTCTCCCTTACTTGCTCTTCTCCTCCGGGTGAACGACACCAAGCCTGGTGATGCTACCAACCCTTCACCCGTTTGCTGCACCTCTGAGCTTGCTGGCTCATCTACTACCTTTGCAGTCTGCTTACCGTGCTGGCCTCCCCGCTGTTTGGATTTTTGACTGCTCGCACGTGTCTGCGTCCGGCCGCCCCCGTGACCCTATACCCCAGCAATTTAAGGTGCGTCGACCGGCTGGGTCCCTTTCTCAAGGGTCTCTCACGGAAAACGCCTCCTTTCGCTTTCACTGCTAACACTCCCCAATCCCTCAACAGAGCAAAGAAACCAACAAAGTCGGACTGAAAAGAAAAACAACGTACCTTGTATCTCCACCATGTAACGGCTAGACCGTTCAGAGCTGGAACAACTCGAGATAAAACAGCAAATGTATACCGATTTTATTCAATTAAGCTCACACAATACAACCGACTGACAAGACTAAAGACTGAGAGCGAGCCGGTCACCTTCTGGCCCTTTTAAAGGCTCACTGGCGGAACCATCCGACACCGACGTTACATGACGCTCGCATCCTGGCTCGGCCAATACACTCCACAGATCGATAACCCGACTAATAACTCGACTCACAAATCAACTAATAACTAATAACTAATAACCGTGTTACAATATTATAGGGAATTCAGTCAAAATCGCTAGAGTTCTAGATGGACTGGAATTTTGTATGCAACAAAATATCAGACCAATTTGGACATATAGATATAGACACAACATCTGAGAGATACCCTGGCCTGCTAATATAGCTCTCTCTCTTCTGCCTCCTACCTCTCACTTGTCTGCTGACTAGGATGTCGATTATCCATATTTTAATTTCATATCACATCACAATACTGATATATCAGGCAAATAATATCGGAGATAGCTTTGATCACTTAGGAGAAATTTTTTCTCCCGCAAAAAAACGCCTGCTCAGATGGAACCAATGTTGCTGGGATGCAGCATTTTTTTTTAAATTAATGGAGCATAGTTTTTTAAAAGGCTGTGGTCAGCCTTCGAATGCCAAAAGTGAAGACGATCGTATTTTCTGTTTAAATGAGGCATTTGTTTGTACTCTAGAATGAGATTTAGAGCCTTAGCTCTAACGTTGCTTTTTGGGCGTCGAGCCATATCATTGAGTTCATTTATTCGAGAATCGTGTTCACTCCAAAACGATTCAACGCTGCTAGATGGTTGCCCACATAGCACAGTTCAGCCGTCGGATGTCCGAATGAGAGCCGATCAGCCAAGGCATAGCCTATCCATCTGCGGCTCTCAAAAGGACATCCAACGGATGAACTAAACGGACGTCCTTTAGAGGGCCCTATAAGTACAGCCCGTTCATGTTATACAGAAATCTGTAATAGGACTTTACATTTATCAAGCAACCAAATATGTCATTTTAACACTTAGATGAGAATGAAATATGTCGTTTTAACACTTAGATGAGAATGAATGAAAAATACACCGAAAAATATTGATAACAAAACACTTTTTGAACCAAAACATGGTTATTTACGGAAAATTTATGTTCTACAAATAGAAATTAGACTTTAGAGTGGTTCACGGTACTTGTAAAGAAACAGTGGAAAGCATGAGGGAGGAATGAAGTAGGCGTAACTATGTCTTAGGCAAAACTGACATCGTCCCAAGCATTTCCTCGAGTTGTTCCTCCTTCGATCGCGAACCACTCTATGGGAATGTGATGAAGAAATCAAACATAATTTGGGCGTAAAAAACGCCAGTAAATGATGCTCCTATTCGGTTAGGGAAGCACGTCATACACTCTATAGCAATGACAAATGTAGCAATATTTGGAAATTTGTAATACTTAAGTTAAAATCTACTGATAGAGTTTTTAATGGCACCAAAATAAAGTTAAATTTATTCGAGAGAACCAGTGAACATCAGCTCTTTTCTCTATCAACTCTTTTCGACCTTCAGCGAGTCAGTCAGTCTCCTCAACATTATAACAGTGCTATCCCAGACAACACGCCTGGTTTTATTTGGGACAAAAGACGTTGTTTGCGTGACCGTCCGATAAAAGACTGCTTTTGTCAGTCTAATTAATGAGTCCCAATCTGGGTTTTTAATGGTCCGAAAATAACTTTTTTGTTGTGCAATTATGTTTATTTATGCAATGATTATTTAATTGAGTAAAAAAAAGAGTTTCAAACTTTTCTCTATCGGGATTTTACAATGATTTATCATTTACCGTAGCTTGGGAAAAAAGTTTAAAGTCTGATAGATATAATGTCAATATATAATTTGTTCGATAATAATAACGTCTAGCAGCTTAGTGCTTAGCAAGCTGGCTTGGCAGCACAAAGGTTCAGTGTTCGAATCTGGTAGTGGCCATGTATAATAAAGTATAGCGCTGAGGAAAATAACGTATTAAACATTATCCTCAGCATGCTGTAATTTTATCCGGAATATGTCTGTTTCGGATGTTGGTAGAACATCCTGTGGCGCTGGCTAGGGCGGACAAAAATTAAAAAAAGGACATCCCATGGATCTCCGTTTCGGCTGTTGGGATGTTCCTAGGCTCTCCAACTGACATCCAAAGGATAGGACCAATGTCCGAAATTGACATCTTTTGGACATCCACCGGACTGACTTGTGTTATGTGGGTGTGTATGTTGTTCCTCTTCATCATCTTGGGTCACCCCCGAGAGCAAAATGATCGTCTTTCTCTCCACCCGGGCAGCATCAGAATGATACATGATTTTGAATCTATAAATAAATTTAAATTCCGGTCAAATCTTTAATAGCACTGTAGTAGGTCTATAAAAATTGTTGTATACAGAAAACATTTTCGTTGAATACCTTGGATCTAAGAAGTTGGCAATGGAAAAAAATGGCCATTTTGGGGCTCTTCTGTCACGATCATCGTCTTCTAGATTATGGAATCTAGTTCTTAATGTACGAGACAATCGACGTTTTAACATAGCCGTGGCTGCGAATTTTGGACCATTTTCAGTTCCTTCTTCTTGGTTTTTATTAAGGAAGCTTAGTGTAAATTTTATCAAGGGAATGACCTTTAAGGAAAAATTAAACAAATGCAAAACTATAATATTCAATGTAAAAAATATTGTTTAAAAAGATGCTAAACAGCCCAATTACCCTGGAGATTGAGGGATATTTTTGAGAAGAAAGCTCTTGCGTTATTTGCTCACAGGGAGCTAAAATTTTGACTAGGTCCTACATCAACTCCCACTGATCTTCTGTGAAAATCAGGCTAGTCTTAATAAGCTCCGCAAGAGTAGCATTAATTTGGTCTTTTAAATCTAACATGCTCGGTATAATATTGGGTATTCCATCTTGTTATAACTTCTTGCTGCAACTGACGTCCTCTACCTCCCCCTGCAGCCAAACAGTGTTTCTTTAAGGTGCATACGGCAATATGACTCGTATGAAAAAAAGTGATGACGTCTACGCACTGCTTAAGAGTGTACAAAATAAGACTACCGGACAGCGCATCTTTAATTGCCAGTTGCAAGGTGTGGGATTACACAGGGGACCCAATTCCACAGACCTTTAATTAAAAAACGTAATTAGTAATGGCCAGCAATAATTGTGCAACGGATTTACCTTGTCTTTGGTATTTTTTCGAAAGAATATTAATAGCTTTAACTATATTTGAACCATTGTCTGTAACAACCAGGGTTGTGAGTATTGTTAGCGCCCGTGATAGCGATAGTAGCGGCGATAAAGTCACAGGTAGCGCGAAAAAATCGCCGCTTTATTTCAAATTTGAATATCGCGACCACTAGCGCTCGGTATCGCCGCTAGTCTAAGCGATAGCAATAGAATCAGAAGAAAACATAGCATTTCATCGTCGAAAACTGTCAAAAATGTCAAGAGTTTACATCTGTCCAACATTTTTGAAGTACCTTGGTCCTGCTGAAACCCAAGGAAATCCTTTAAACCAGTGTTTAAAGTGCCCACTACTAGTAGATTCTTAAGGAAAGCCGACTGTGTTGTATTCATGAAGTGAAAAATCACGAAAAAACTTGAAATCTGAGTTTGAGTAGCACAAAAACTATCGCTATCGATAGAACACTCGCGATAGTATCGGTAGCGGTATCGGCGATATTGAGAAAACTCAATAGCGCTATCGCAACCGCCGATAGCGAGCTCACTATCGATTTACAACCCTGGTAACAACACATATAACTTCGTTGGCTATCCCTCACTCTTTTGCTACATCTTCAAGTCTTTGGGCCAAATTTTCCGCTGTGTGAGTTTCTGGAACATGAAACGTGCTCAAGATCCGAGAAACCATATTATCATATTTGATAAAATGAACGGTAACGGTCATGAAAGGCTGCATATTCCGTCACGTCCAACAGTCAGTAATCATGGAGACGAATACGGGTCTTTCAAGTTCTTCACAAGTTCACAGTTCTTCACACAAATTTTATAAGTTCTACAAAGCCTATTAGTCAATAGCGAAAAGAAATGTAGTAATGAGTGTATGCAAATCGATACGTTTTTTTGTCTCTTATCGTCGTGAAATATAACCGACGTTCATGATCATCAACCATTCCACTCACCAACCAACGATTACAACGTAACGATTTACCGTTCACGTTCATGATCGATATTGTTTGACGGAGCCAAAGTTTGAACAACGGACCTCGATATATTCCCAGCCGGACGACATAACCACTACACCATGGACACATTTCATAGTAACAAATAATTGAATTGGAAATGGTACCTTCATTCTCTAGAACTTAAATGGGCTGCATGTCTGTTGCAATAAATTTAACAAGCTTAGAAAGAAAGTTTGCATGTATGCGCTCTCACGAGGATGATGAGGAACAATGTTGGATTCTGATCTTCTACGTCGTCTCGAAACAGTAGCAGTAGGAGTGCCACCTGACAAATGGATTTTTGTGTATAATAATAATTTAAAAGAAATATTTAGTTAAGATTACTGTTGTTGGGCTCCACATTTGCATTAGTAGCAAAATTCTGTGCATTTTGTAATCGTTTTTCGGCTTCAGTGTCGAGATATTGCTTGTATATATTGTCGTCTGGATCTGAGTGTTTATTCTGTAGATGGTGTTTGAGATTCGTAGTGTTACCACTAGTAACAATTACAGTACTGCAGATATTACAAATCGCTTTATCATTCAGTGCAAAATGTTGATCAGGTACAAATAAATCCCACAATAAACTTCTATTTGCCCTCATTCTTCCTAAATTTTGCTGATAGCCGGTACAGGTGAAGAGAACAAATGAGACGAGACTGAGAATAAGAGTGAGAGATTATGCGGGAAACCTTTATTAGGGAAATTCATTCATTTTTTCCATTTATATTATTCAAATCAGCAGGTGAAAAGAGTCATCCAAGTCCCAATTTTTATCAACAGATGGCGTCTCATATAGTATCGCATCGAAAACGGTTTTTCCCTTTTGCATCGATATCGTATCACATCGGGTTTTTCCTAAAAAACCCGATGCGATGTATCGATAATCGCCATCCTGAAATAAGTTGCAAGTCTAATTAAGGCTTAAATCGTAGAAGTTTAGCGTATTCGGTCAGTAAAAACTTCCAATAACATTCGACATCGCTCAGTTTTAAATGGTTCCAGACTAGCTGATGCCCTCTAGCAGCGATTTCAGAAACTAGTTTGTCATTCTCTTTAGCAAAACGAATCAGCCGGGATAAATCCTGCTGCGTAGCGGTAGGGGAGAGTGGGGCGAAATGGCTGTTGGGGCAAATGCACAAATTGATTTTTTGTGCAACTCAATTGCACTAGCAACTTGAAAAAATTCAAGGACATAAAGTCGTTGTTGTTTTAAAAAATCGTGTAGTCCGTATTCGAGTTACGAATGAATTATTGACTATATTAATCAATTTGAAAATTTAAAAAAATTAGAAAAAGATTAAATGTTATCTTGTCTTTTTAACCATTATTTTTTAAAAATTATTGTGCTTTTGCCTTTGTCCGTTAGATGCACAGAAGTTTTCTTTTGTCGCCAAGATTTGCGCGCGGCAATGTTATGAGGCAGGGTCTCTGTACATGTATTTTTTACTCCGTCATTTTTTACTCCGTGATCTCACAATATTCCCGGACGATTAATAAAACAAGGGGTTGAGATATTCCGATAAAACTAAACTCATGGAATAAAGTGCCATGTGGGCAATTCATAAAAGAAATTTCAGTTTGATATCTTAATGTCAACAAAAGATATGGCCGACTAAAAAATCGGTCCCGGCATCAGAAAAGCACGCAAGGAAAACAATTTCTAATAATTCTGAATTCTCGCATACAGCCTCAGCGGAAGGTCGTACTGCGATGATTTTTTTTTCAAATACATTATAAGTCAATGTATTTGAGGAAAAAAAAATCTAGCTCGCGTAGTTGAGTCGCAATTCAGCGAAACATTTACATGAGGGCTTATGGGATATCTAAAAATTTCTAAAATTTTTGGTGACTACTGTATTTTACTTAAAACCTAGAGACATTGATTAATCGCGCGGAGTTAGTGTAAGCTACATAAATATTAGTTACTTAAAACTTGAGATTTAATTAATATTCGTACGGGAACCTCGCAAACCACAAGGGATGCCAGCATTTAAGTTCTTGACGTACTAATGCTATGCTCAATTGCTCATTAGGATGGTTCGACAGTTTTTCAAAATTGAACTGTGTTTGCGGCTATGTAAGAAAGGGTCTCAACAAAAGCGAAGGAGAGAGGGGAAAGCGAAATGTTTTTTTTTATAAAGCACCAAATGTGCCATCTATATTGGTAGGTTCGAAAGATTTTTTTGTTCCTCCCGAAGCGGTGTTAGATTACGTTTTCTTTCAAGTCCTGCCACTCTTGTGTCAAGCACAAATCCCCTTCCATGAAAAAACTTTCAAAATTAGATTTTTTAATCACTAAATCAAAAAATACTGCAAGCCTACTTAAGTAAGTACTTTGTAATTAGAATCACATTTATTATTTTTCCCACAAATTGAAAATGGAAAACTGACCGATATTATGAAAATTACATTTCCCGCTTCATTTTATGTCTCTTTACTGTTAATTCACTCATTACTCCTAGATGTCATTGTGTATTTGGATATTTATTCCGGCCGCTAGAGGGCTTAGGGGGGAACAGGAGAACCAAACCAGGTGAGACTGGTTTGTTAACTTCTGTACGCCGCGACAGGAGTGTAAAGAAGGAGCCATAATAACAATGGTTCACTCCAATAAATCATCTTTTTTTTCGATTTGAGATGTTAGAATGAGTATTACCAGAATCAAAGAAATTAGATGTAACATTTGTTGGACATAGCAAATGCAGAATGAGCATATCGAGTGGAATCTGTTTTCGCAGATGAATAGGAACCTAGAGTAAACTCTTTTTATTTAGCTCCAACATTGTAAGAATCTAAAACAAGTTTTATAGTAATCTCTAATCTAGTAGTAAGTTGCAAGTTGACATGCGGTCTCTGTATTGTTGTAATACAAGACTAGCTTCCGGGGAGTCTATCTTCTCAATTTCACCTAAGGAATAATATACAAATTAAAAAATTATTAAAAATGTAAACTAGTAAACAAATAACTTGAACCACAAGATCATCGACCTGAATTTTGCACGCTAAAAGTAAATCATGGGAATGTTGTATACAACAATCCCATGACTATGTGTATGTCATGCCGGCGGTAGGAATAGCCGGCGACACTTCCCTCGAGGAAAATGCGAAACACAAAGGTAGTGTTGCCGCTGACCTGTTTCGCAAGATTAACGTTGAAAAGCTACATACAGTCTTGTCCAATTTCTTCGTCTTTCATCACCCATATTTTTTCAGGTGCAGCCATTTGCCCACTCTTCTTTAATGCGTATGAAACGCTTAGAACTTTGAATCCAATTTTTTCGAGATCCACTGCTATGAAAAATAGAATTGGTGTTTTTGCATAGTTCTTCAAACCAAGTCGAAAAACTTTTGCTCCTCTGAACGAAATCATATCTGTGGTGTATGCCATTGGTGGCTTCTGAACACACTCCAAGATCTACTCATGCTCTACCATCATCTTGGCTATCCCAGATGCCATGATGCTGACTGGAATAGGCAGCAACCACTTCACAATGAGGACAAATAATTCTAGAAAAGGAGAACAAAAAATTCATTTTGTTATCAGTCTAAATATTACAAATGTATATGTTGCACCGTACTAAAAGCTGAATTTAGGAATAGAAACACTCACATACTTCAGATAAGCAACGTTGAATAGAGTTTGGGCAAGATGAAAACTTCTTGATGGTAGTATTCTCAATTTGACCTGGCATACAGTTAATTTTTTGACACATTTCGGTAATTTCCTCTCGTGCAAACATTTCATCAGCTTCTTTTGCCTTTGGTTTCCATTTTTCATTTTCTTTCATTTTTGAAAGAAAAATATATCTCAGACTTAATCACTGTTTTTTAAATTAACATTTGAGTTTTAGCTGGCTGTTGATATTAAACCAACACGGGAAAAATCGGAATGTAAATATTGCCCTCTTTTTCTGAGACATCTAAAAATGATATTTGTTTACCTGTTCGTTTTTTACGTTTGGGGAGAACCACAAGTGTATTTTTACACAGTCAGCACCAACTCCAGCCCCGTCTTGTTCTGTTAATTAAAAGTTGAAAAAATATATATTTCTGAATTTGTAATTATTCATACAATTTATATCTCCTTGCCTGGTTCTTTGTGCTGTTGGGACTCTAGAGAAAGGGCCTCAAGAGGAAGGGGCTCCAGAGGAAGGGTTTCCAGAGGATTGGGTTCAGCATCAAAGCCTCATCCTGTACTAAAAATAAAAAAATTATAAACAAACAAATATATATTTACAAAAACTTGATTTCTTCTTACATGGTTCATTCTGGGGTTGGTCCAGAGGATTGGGGTAATGCTTGCGAAATTGCTTACAAATAAAGGAGACAAACAGGGGATAGCCAAAAAAACCAAAGGGATCAAGACAAAAACAAATAAGGAGTAGGCAGCGCCACCACACCGTTGGGCCTTGCCGAGGGCTGGCTAGTGGAAACCATATGCTTGGTGAGGGAGTGGCAAGTAGCAGCGGGGTGGGGGAGGAGTGGTAGTTACTCGTTCGCACGCGCGGCGGCGCAACGACAAGCACGGCTGACTTGTTGTTGGGCATTGCGCCGTGCCCGGCGTACCCTCTCCATTAGCAGACGAAGTTCCGGGTCCGCCGAACTTTCGTAAAAAGTTCAAAATAAAATCAATTATTAAAAATTAAAAAAATTAAAACGTAATTTACTTACCCTCTTAGCTTTGAGGTGTCCGTATCCCGGTGAAACCATCCAATCCCGGGAATTTGGGAAAAATCCGACGTGTGATCCGGAAAATTGCTAGCTGGGCCACCGTGTCCGAAAAGAATTTGACAAGGGCGACTTTGCCCCAACCGTTCACCGTGACGTCGAAGACTGGCATTTCGGTTGCCATTTCGAATGCCTCAATGAGGGCAAAAGTGCCAACACTGATCCATCCGGGATAAGGAATCTTGAAAATTACAACCTGTAAAAATTTAAAAAATTTAAAAAAAAAAAAAAAAAAAAAGAAAACAAGTACTTACACGCATAGTTTTAGTACTTCTGAGTTTAAATGTAGCGAAGAAGAGGAATGTGGAGAAAGAAGAGCACTGTGTGTTTCCTCTTCGCAATCGCAATGGCGTCTGAAAGCGTTGATGAAAAACCCAGCTCTTGTTCCATTACCCTGAACACGAGCTGGACGTAATCCCCGATGACCGTTTGACGTTTCGTCCCAACCCCCTATTTAATTTGTTTTCCTAAATTTTCTAACCCAATAACCTCCCATTATTTTGCCCGTAACCTTCACTTTTCCCTCTCTAACCGCCAAGGGGAATCATTTTTTCATCATCTGGGGCATCATTTAATCCTCTGCTGCTTATTTTGCTGTAAAAATCCCTGAAACTTGCGTGATTTAAAATGTTGTTTATTTTTATTTTCCAATCAAGGATTGTAAAAAAAAACCATGCCTCAAAGGCTCTATCTTATTTTTCGTGCAGTCGAAGAGATGGATGGATTAACAGTGAGAAGCTTTTCTCCATCAGTCTACTTGTCAGTCTTTTTCGCTTGTTGAGATGAAGCTTTGAAATGTTTACATGCAGATGATGATGAAGCAGAGGATGTGATAATACATAACGAAACAAACAATGATGTTAAGCCGCTGAATGGACTGTTAATATAAGATAAGGAGATGCAGCATGCCCTTCATTGCCTTCAATATTACCCAGATTTCTCCTGATTCCCTGATTCTCTTTTATTCTGCTTTCTCCTCAGTCCATGAAATATTCACAATGGTCGTCTACGTATCTAAAAAACAAAGACTTTGTAATTAAATGTTTGAGACAATTTAGGAAATTATTACATTTTATCACGAACGGTGAATACACGACCCCAAAAAACGGCACCACTCCTTGTTCTTCGAATCGATTCGATTTGGATGGTAAGTTTTGATCTGTCAAAAAACACAAGACATTTAGGGGACGGGTGAACATAGACAATAAGAAAAGGTGCGAGGGAGGGGCAATAAAAGGGCAAACTTTATTTTATAAGTAGGGGAGAGGGATCACTGTAACCACAAATATTTTTGGTGTGTTATAAGTATATATTTTTTTTCTATAAAAAATAATTTTTTAATTGCATTGCTGTATTTTTGTCTGGTTTCATTCATCAATCGTTCTTATACGAAGAGAACCAGCAATTTTAACAGTAGGAACAAGAAACTGTTTTTTTGCCTTGAAACGTGAAAGAAAAAACAGATTTGTGTCCCCCTCACCTTGGCAAAGAGTCTAAGACTTCCACTGAGTTGATAAGTGAAACCTATCAACAACGGTCAAAAACTAACATTTTCTGCAAGAAGCAGCTGAAAACCAAAAAATAGAAAAATATTAACTAAACAGCGGTCTAAAACTAACAAAATTTAGCAAGAAAATGTTTTTTAAAATAATTACCACCAAACTCTTTGACAAAAACATCACCATCAACGTAAAAGCAAAAAGAATAAATCCTTTTCCCCACAATACAAATTTTGTGTAACTCTGATTGTTTTGTATACAAATTTAGAACTACATATACATCAACGGAATCAAACATTTCCCGCATAATCACGAAGGCAGCCTTCAACTCCTGATAATACAGCGTTTAAGTTTAACAAACGTCCCTGTGGCAAACCACTTGTTCTTTAAATGATGTTAGATGTTGTAGAATAGTAGAATCCTACAAAAAAAATATTACGTCTTACAAAGAAATATTGATTTTTCAACTTACCGAACTTGAAGTTCGTCAGTTTCTATTGTAATCGAAAGCTCTACTCCCGTGAGCCTATTACCTTCATTGAAAATGAAAAAAAAAGCATCAATTTCTTCCACCTAAGCATCTTTTTTCCTAGTCTGCCATAGAGTTTTGAATGCCCTAAATATTTAAAAATTGACAAAAATTTATGTGAAAATTTTAAAAAGACGTACGCTATTTTCAATTTTTGCTGCATCAAATCACGTCATGTGGAGAGCTTCAAGTCTTAAAACTGCCTATGCACGTTTCCTTTAAACTTCTGGAGCTTATTGGGTTCAATAATCACTTACTATTGTAATCGAAGTTTTCTCAGCTTCGTAAGATTCTGTGGATAAATTGAACTTGCTTCCACAAAGCGTATGTAGAAATTATATGAAAAGATAAATTTTAAAATCATACAAATGATAATACAAATTAAATCAAATTAAATAAAACAAATTAGTTTTTTTTGTTTCTCACACTGTCTAACAAATACACCACTTTTCGGGGTTAACAACCCAAAAGCTTAGGGCACCATTTTAGTGAATTATAATAACAACCAAATACGTTGAGTAATGCTTCAGAACTAATGCTGGAAGTCAAAAGAACTTCGTTATCCACGACGACGTGGAATGGATCGCCGTTGTGCAGAACGAATGTTGGTCGGTTGATAGTCTCCCTTAATACATCTTGCTGACTTACCAAACCCTGATAATAAATAGGAGAGTTATATTATATAAAATTACTGCACCCAATTTAACTATGTGTGTTTACGTCTTTTGGATAATACAGGAACTGATATGCCACCACACTCTTCTTATTCCTTACAAAGGCAAGTAGAGGTAGAATTTCCAGGGCTGCACAAGCACAGAAATCTAGAAATAAAGCATATAAATAAATACATAATATAAACAATACAAGGTTTAGTTATAACTACCAAAACACGAATCAAGTTCATTTTGGGGGTAAGTGTGAAATACCTTTTTTTTGTCTATCGCCAATACGGCTAAATTTTGGCCAATTTGAGTACTTAAGGAACAATTACTGTCCAGTTGCTCATAAACATTTCGCAAATTCTGTTTCCTAACATTTAACATTTTTATTTTTCCAATATTTCGTGTCGTTTTTATTTTTTTCTTAACTTTTTTCGTGTGTTTCGTTAAATGCACTGATTATCACACATTTGCGTAAAAATCTTAAGAGTTACGAGACCCACCCCAAAAAAACGCTGTCCAGTTATACCCAACCGTATGTCTTTTTTTATGTCACACATAACTTTTAATATCCTTGACATAAAAATGTATCTTTTACGATTTACGTTCAAGAAATGAATATTCTAACTTTATCTGAAATTTGTTTGCAAACATTTCTAATTTTTAAATTATAAAATACTAAATTTCACGGAAAGGGATACAACATAAAACCTCTCCATTTTTTTCATTTGTCGATTATATTCAAAATAATGTTGCAATTTAAAAATAAATTTACTAAATAATGTAAATGTCTTATGTTTGTATAAAAAACGAAAATAAAAAATTTTTATCCCCCGAAATTAAAGAAACTAGGGCATTTGTCCAATATGTCCCGTGTCCAGTGTGACCCCGTTCTCCCCTACCAAGGCTTTTATACTTTTAGGTGATCCAAAATTACGGCACACTTGTAAAGTTTCTTTACATATAAAAATGGTCAGAAATGGTCCGTGGGAAAAATATTTATCCGTTAAATATGTGAAATAATTGCGTTGCATAAGGAAACAATTCAATTCGGAAAATAAGTAAATCAACCGGCTATAAAACGTAATGCAATATACAATTTATTGGTTTGAAAAGTCAATTACTTTCAAAAATTTACCTAAAAGTGGTCGCCCTCTGGCAATAACTGAAAAAGATGGGCACTTTTAAAGTTATGTGCTTTGAGAGATAGGCGAAAATTGTTAAATATAACTTACAGAAGATTTCAATCGTTGACATCATTCTGATGTGAGACATTCTGTTGTATACCGTGCATTACAGTCATGGAGACTCTTTGGTAGAGTGGGTGCCTCTAAACTTCTTTTGAGTGCTTGAAACGTAAGAAAAGACTCGCCTCTGCAAAAGAATATGTTAATGGAGCAAAAAGAAATGAAAACGAGTTCTTTTCACGGAAGAATCAAAGTTTGAACTATTCAGGACTAATAGACGGACTTATTTTAGAACCTTCCGAACGAACGATGCGAAACAGTGCCTCACGGCAACCGTAAAACGTCCTTGCGGAGGTTGAAGTGTTATGGTACGGAGAGGAATCCGTAGAAATGTGTAATACCTCTAAAACAATTTTAAGGAATTATGGACAAGAAAATAAACTATTCACTCTTGTTTCACCCGGTTATACCAGAGGGAAAGCGGCTTATTGATAAAGGATTCGTATTTCAAGAGGATAACAACCCCATACACGCATCAAACCTATGCAGAAATATTATTTGCAAAAACGGAAAAGTAAGGTATTAAAAGTTTCTCAATCTTTGGCCTTAAGGCTTACATAATTGATTAACTTAATTTGACTTCAGCGAGTAAAGACTCAAACTTGTGCTCCATATCTTTCTACTTGGTTTCGTAAATTCAGCTGTAAAAAAAGGGTTATCGGTGACGTGTGTTAAGAAAGTTGAATTAAGTTCTCGGATGATTTTTGTGAAAGTTCTTTGCCTCTTTGGTAGATAGTGGAAAATTTTCAAAAAACAACTATTAAGTAATTTTAATAAAAATTTGTGGTTTATTTGATTTAAATTACCTCAGATTTTTGTCAGTGAGCCTAGAGAGAAAAAAGAATTTAGTCCTTCAATTCCAATTCCTTCTTCCTGTAGTGCGCTGAGTTGTGCACGCTGAGTGCGCATGCGCTAGCTACTGTCCAGACGTTCTCTCTCCCCATCTGCAGTCTAGACATTCTATGCTCGAGACTTCTCTTACCGAGACGTCTCTAACTGACCCATCTATAAATGAGCCTTCTCTAACAGATCCGATTATTACTGAGTGCATCTATGTCAACCCTATGCCAGAGATACCTCACTTTAGAGTATATAATCCCGTACCCGGTTACGCACAAGGCAGAGAGGCCGATGAGCGTGTGCCTGTAAGTATCATTTTAAACCTATTCCTTGTCCAGAAGCGCGCCTTACATTCCGATTATGTTTTGTTTTATAGTACAGTAGCTGAGATGTAATAGCTTCTTCAGCAGATGGTTTCTCCAGCACCTTAGTAATCACAAATGGAAAATTAGGACATCCAGCCAGCTAAAAGACATAGTAATCATGGTTCATAGAAAAAAAGCGATATTAATTACTTATTCCACTGATTGTATGAACCCTCAAAGTCGTTGTTGGTGCGAGAGAGGACGTTGAAGCATGACCAGTTGTCAGGAGGCCAAAATTTGCCACGAATCAAATTGCGATCCATGTATTTCAGCAGCTCTTTCAGCTCTGGAGTTTCCTCCTTCCTTCTGAACCTAAAACCAAAGCAATCTTTCCGGCTTTAAAAAAATGGTAAAATTTACAAATTGGAATATGGCAAAAAAAACAATGGCTCTCATTCGGGCCATGCAGCAAAACAACAAAGGAATTTGTTTAGGATGTGTTTTGCTGTTTGTTATGAAACCATTCATAATAAATAAAAGTAAAAAATATTTTAGACTTGCTGGTTTTACGTTAACAAATAAAATGTGATATCCCTGTTTCATAGGATCGGTCATGAAGTGAAGTGGAAGGTAGCGTCAAGAATTCAAATATTCTAATCTTCTAATTGCATATTCATGATAGGAGTAAAGAAAAGTTAGATGTCGGGCATGGATGATCCAGCGTAGATTGACCCTTGATAAAAATTTTCGGGGAAAAAAATCTTCTTTCACATAAAAAATTAGTTCGTCTTTCCTAGGGTTTGAAGGCAGGATTTTCGCTCGAAGGTTACCAGACAATTATTTCACTTCGTCAATACAGTGCCGGTCCAGTCATCGGGCCACCTGGTGCAGTGGCCCCATGACCCATGAGAGAGTGGCTCTATAACTGGGCACGCGATCGCAGTGCCACCACGTTGGGGCTGAGTGAAACACATGCAATAAACGGCCACTGTACTATATACACTATGCTATATATCGATGGCCGTTGCGAACTTAATTAAATTTATTATTAGAAATACCAACCAAAGTAATACATATTATATAATTATATATATTTCTCGAGATTTGTATTCATTATAAAATGAATTCATTCACATTTGTTTCGCCGAAATCGTATTCCTGGCGTTTAAACCCCCCAATAGTTTCTCTTAGTTCTCTCGTGATGGCGCTGACCTGGTGCAGCCCTTTAGATGGCCCGATAACCGGGTTGGCTCTATGAGCGGGTGGCCCGATGACTGGACTGGCGCTGTAACTAATTTCATTTTTGGGTGTGGTAGCTCACATTTCACATAGTATGTAACTCAAGCGACGAGTTATATGTGGCATATCTCTTCGTGTGATTGATATTTTTTCTTTATTTTCCCTAAATTATTTTACGGGGAGCAGTAAATTTTTCTTTCATTTGTTGTCATCCCTTTTTTCATTGTTTAAATGTTTCTTTCATTGCAGCTTTTTTACCTTTGAAAAATACTGACATGACTAAAATCTAATTGTTAAAAAAATTGAACACTTTTAGTATTTCTTTAAATATTGTCTTACTCCTGATGATTTCCGTGGTCGGGACTCGGGAGCATGATTATGTTTGCTTTCACAGCCATGAGCAAATTCCATGAAGTCGTCATGGTCAGCAAAGCAGTCGCGGTTATGGTGTTACTTTTGTCTAATAATGGATTTACAAGGATTGCTACTTGAACCGGATAAGCTTCGCCTTGTAAATGTCCTGTTGCTGTCAGCTTTCTTTGTAATAAAGCAATAGCGTTTACAGAAAAACAATAAAAGTCTGTTATAGCCTGTCAGCTGGCGAATTAAGGCTATTTGGAATGGGTAGCAAACGGTAGGTGACTACTGTCGGGGTAACCAGTTTTAGGGTAGCCAGGGTCGACCCCTCCAGGTACCCATTGCCGAAGATAGCAGGAGTTTTCATGCCGTTCTACCGCAAAAAGTCTGAGTATCAAAGGTACAAATTTTATAATCATCAGTTGGGCTATTTCAACTTCCGATACAGAAACGGTCCTCCGCAATAAGATCCAAATTGCAGCTAAAACAGCATCCAGTGTTTGTAATATGTGGGGGGGGGGGGGAGGAGAAGTAATTTTTTCAAGACGATAGGAGAATAGAAAAGAAGAAAAATTGCAAAATTCGCTAGTATTCTTATCTCCGCGATTATTAGCATTGTTTCGAAAATAACCGAAAATTTGGGCAATTTCACATTTGCTAACTCCTCATCGATAAAGGATTGAGGGAGCATTTAGGTTTATAACTTGATTTCCCTGGGCTTCCCTTTAGAAGACAAAGACTCATAATTTAGTCAAAAGGTCATAATTTAGTGTGGGGAATCGAAAGTTCGAAACACGTATTAAGCTTATTCTCTTTCTCTACTTATTGCCTTTATACATATTGGGATTTTGACGATGGCACTGTGGCTACTGGTCTAGTTTTCTAATTGGCATTGCATCTGCTGAAGTATCATCATTTGTCAATTTTAGGTTTTAGACGGCTAATGTTCTTGATCCCAATGAGCGCATGAAATGGATCGTTATTTTTTAGTACAATGCCTTTTTGGTCAAGAAAGCCGCATTAGTCAAATTCGAAAGAACACGGGGTGGGGAAAGAACCTTATCTGTTTGCCAGGGCTATGAAGTTGATGGCCTTAATTGAGTTATTTCTATTTCTAATCAATGTTTATACTTCGACAAATTTAGATTCTGAGGATCTGGATTGGAATGGTCTGAATTCGAACATTGCCGATCAAAATGATCATAATTTTGAATCTTGAACAGTCTGCTTTCTACTTATACAAAAAGAGGTTATTTTACTGAGTTGAATCAACACCGTTCCAAATTTATAATTTTCAATTTCATCATTCTGGAACGCTTTCAAGTTTAATTGAGACTGGTACATTAACATTCATTTTTGATTCCATTAATATTAATAAAAAATATAGTAAATGTTTCAAAATTTTTATAGAATTTCAAAAAGACGACGGAGAGAAAGAGAACCCGCGTTGATGGTGGATCTTCCGATCAGAAAGATCAGGATACCCCAAAAAACTTATCCGTTACTCCTGCTGTAAATGATACTCCTACTTTAAACACTCATAATTTAGATAACGCACCTATATGGTAGACAGAGACGTAAATATTATCATTTCAATTGATTGAATAAGAAGAAAGTATTAATAAAGTCGATTTAAAAGAAGTGATTGCCCTTTGAAATAAAATTATTTAATCTATTCCATAAAATTTTTTTCTTTTAACTTTTTTTATTCTTTTCTATTACATTATTATTGCAATTTAAATTTAAAAATGTAATTTGAAGGTTTGTTACAAACTTAAAACTAAACCGTTTGTAGCCTTCAAGTTCAAGCCAATCGGCAATCGCCCACCTGCTACTCCATTAACATAAATCTAAGGATGAAAAAAATGGTCTAAAACTTTTTATCTTTCTGGTCTAGTTCTTGTTTTATATTCTGTTAAAAAGGCTACTGTTTTTAAAGGTCCAGCCAAAATTATTCAGTTTCCTAAATCCCATGTTTATGGTTTAAAGTTTTATAAATTCCAATTTTATTTCAGTTCCATTTAAAAAAATTATTGGTTGAGAAAAGAAATAAAATAGATGTTGATTACTGCTAAAACCAGACTGTTGGGAATGCGACGTGAGTCCCCCGACTGTAGTCCCCACCCCCTCCCAAACACTGGTCCCCCCGACTGTAGTCCCCCCCCCCCAATTTTGGAGGGGGGACTACTGTCCGTGATTTTCACGACAGTAGTCCCTGGCATCAAAGAGAAAAGGTAAAACTGTTGGTTTTTTATGAGGGAATAATTTACTGTCATTACAGTTATTTATTTTATCATTATAAGACCAAGAATAGATGCAGATATTATTGATAGTATAGCTGGCTCTCTTTCTATCAGAAAAAATCCCATCTTAAAGTTCCAAAAAACATGTTCCAATATATTAGGCCAGTAAAAGACCAAGAGACCAGTATGTGTACGTTTAAGTGTCTTCTTTGCAGTAAGTGTCGGATTCTATGCTGAAGCTAATACTACACGTCTTTCTCTTTCTACGACACAAACTTCTGCATAGAAACCGCAAGGGGCGTTGGGGGTTACTTTTCAAAATAGGCCGGAAGGTTCTTGTTTTTATTAATAATAAATAAACTATAATAAATTAAAAGCTGAAATTAACACAAAAAATCACCTGATTACATAGCAATCTAACGTTGTAAATAACTTGTTTTAAAACACAAGAAAAATACTCAAACAAATTGTTTTGCTGACTCGACTTTGAAGAACTCCGTATAAGGGGCAATGCAAATTCAAACTGTCCTTACCTACGACGATATTTTAACATTGGAAAAAAATTGACAACGCTGGAAGTTGGAGAGCTCTATTGAAATATATGAGGATGACGGGGATAGTGTTGGAATTGTACAAACATACAAACCAACAGGTGGCAGCACACATCATCTGAGAGACACCCTGGCCTGCTAATATAGCTCTCTCTCTTCTACCTCCTACCTTAGTACCTTTCACTTGTCTGCTGACACCAGGCTGTTCAGTCGTCTCTCTCACAACTGCTTGGAAAAGTAGTTTGAACTTGATTTCTTGCAGAGCAATCTCTTTCCCTCTGTTATTTTTCCACTGCTTTATTATAGCAGTTGAATTAATTGGATTTTCTATTCACTGCTTCATCACAGCCGTTTCATTTGAATTATTTGTAGGCAATCATAATTGCTTTTGTGTCTTTCTCTTCCGAGTCTTACACTCAAATAATTAAAACTTTAAATAATCTCATATATTCTATTTGTGTAAATTAAAAAATTAAAAAAGAAATATTAATAAAATATAATATAAGTTATTGAGATAAATAAATAAAAAGATTCTTACGTTAAAGTTCAACGGAGTCATCAATTCCCGCAAATTTTTGATTTGGTAAGAAGAGAGTTTTTGGCAATAGATTTGGTGTAGATGAGGCGACAGGGAAGTACTGGAACAGGTTTTCCCAGTTGTATGGAAAGTTTCAAACTCAGCGAATTCCATTGACATCTCGAATTTGTGACTTTACTTCTAGAATTCTCAAAAATTCAAATTTGCATTAGGAATTTTATTCATTGCATTTTATTGTATTCCAGTTACTACAGATTCAAAAGTTTTTAACCCTATTACCAAACGGTACAATTTGAATTTGTTTAAAGTGTTTAAGGTGTTATTTGTTTAAGGTGTTAGGGTTATTTTTCGAGATATACTCCACCGGGGATGATGAGGGCATACGGTAGAATGGGCGCGGTGTGCATGGCAAGCATGAGGGGGAAATTGTTGTTTCAAAAGTTTCAGCAAACTCGGTTCACAAAGTTTTATTTTTCTTCAATTTTTTTTTCTTTTTTTAAACTTACCTTTTTTTCTATTACTCTTCCAGACGTTCTATAACAATGGCTCTGACTTCCTCACGAAGTTGAATTAATTGAAAAATTTCAGTATATTTTGGAAAAAGAGATCATTCTGTTTATCATTCGATAAATATTTGTTTATGATGTCAAATTTCTGTAAAAATTTGATGTCAAAATTGACATAAAAAGATGTTAGAAGTGGCGACAACCACTGCATCGGTTAGCGAGTAGGGCTGGTAACTTAAAAGTCAGAGGTTCGAGCCTCAATAAACTTAGATATGATTTCAAATATTTTGGAAAGAGATCATTTCGTTTGTCATACGATAAACATTTATTTATGATGTCTAATTGATATAAAAATGTGATGTCAAAAATGACCAAATTTCCATAAGATAATATGACCAAAATCCAAATATGTGGCAATAATCAAGCTAGTCCAATAATCAACCAGAATTCCGATCCAGAAATTCGAAGATTAGAGATATCCGGTTTACTCCCATTCCAGGTTTTGAATGGGGTTTTTGAGTAGTAGACAGTTGAAAGAGAACGATTAAGAACGTATATCATGGAGTTGACGGCTTCCGCCCATAGCTGAAGAGGTAGCGCCTTGTTAGAGTAGAGAAGCGGGCGTGCACCTTCGCCTATCAACGCCAACGCGGACGCGGAACGCCAAGTTTAGAATTGTTAGTGTTTTAATGTAAACAGCCCTGACGGCTGACGATGGTTTTCTTGCACACTGTTGATTGTAGCACAGACCGCACAGACTAAGCCACTAAGGGCAACATTGGGGTAGGTCGAGAATTTTTTCCACGCTTTAAATATCGATATCGAGTCCAAATTTTGGGGTAGGTCGAGAATTTTTCCCATGCTTTAAATATCGATATCGAGTCAAAATTTTGAAAACTAATTTTAAAATTAATAAATTAATAATTTTAAAATTAAAATTATTACAAGTAAAGTACAAGAATGATTGTATTAGCAATAGCAATTCTCAAAGTTGTATTATAGAAAAAGAAAAACCGATCGATGCTGATTAAAAACTGAGCATTTGCAACATTCTGGCAACAGGGTTTTAATGGGCCTGCTGGGTATGGGAAGAATCGACGTGGTAATGTCAAACTCAAATGTCGTTTAAAAAAGAAAATTCTTACTCCTTAAAGCATAAATTTTACAAAAACGAGTATTTTTCAAACCTCCCTGGTCATTCCTCTCAATGACTTATATCAGGTAACAACAAAGTTTTATTTGTGAAAACATTATATTAAACAAAAATTGTCTTATATCAGGGCTGGTAAATTTGTCCCCACATAACAAACGTCGTAATTTGTCCCACACTACAGTCTACGCATGAATCTAATGCAGTGCTGAATTTTCGACAAGAAAAAGTCAGTGCAATAATAGTTATAAACATATTACAGAATCAAACCCTGAGTGTTGGTTATAATACTCGAGGGGCTTTCCAAATGTTCAGCCTCAAATCATTTGCGCTAGGTTTCTGTGGTTTCACTCAAAGGTATGTGAAATACTCAGTTCTTTTTAAAAAAATACAACTTATCTTCTTATTTGAAATCAAGGTTGTAATGGCCAGCAATTTGACACAATTCAAGATTTTGTGTATTTGGAGACCCAAACATCGACTAGTGCAGTACGTTTTTATGGATCTGAGATGGATATACGGTCCCCGCACCAATTGGTGTGTGTTGAAGAACCAGTTGCTTTGGATTTGGATTCTCGCATTGAGCTTCTCTTGAAGGGGAAGATTTCAGCCGCATTGAACACGCCTGCTTTTCCGCAACTTCAGTTAGATGGTAGCAGTAATTCTGGTTCTTCGCGAAGTAGCAGTCGAGCAGCTGATCATGACAAAAATGTTGATCCTTGCGTCAGTCCACCTCTTTCGCCACCTCCTTCTCCCTTCCTATCTCAACAAATCTATTTAGAGTATTATAAAGCTGCACATCCAGAGCCTCCACAAGGTCTGTTTTTGAAGTTATGTGTGCAAGCGTTTTTTCTAATCCATCTTTTGTTTTTGCTAGCCATCCGATTGAGTGAAGAGTTACCTTCTCATCTCAATTCTTTCCACCGCCTGCCAACTACTCGGCTAATAAATTAATCGAACCTGTGATGTAGAAACAACGCACGAAAGAATACTGTTCTGACGAGAGAGAGAGAAAGTGACGTGCTGTCACAATGACCACGCTAAGATAGCAAACGATAAAATGTCCGTTAGAAGATTGACAAGAAGAAGAAGAAAGGGAAAAGAGGAGGGGGCTCTGTTGCCAAATTACATGAATAAAATAAAATGCGTTTTCGCGGAAACAGAGATGACGTGAGGACGAGATCGATAGCGCTCTCCGAAAGGCCGCGTTCTTGTAAGAAACGCCTGATAGTCGTCAAGCAATTAGCCGTATCGAATTGTTTTGTACCATTGGGTGAATCTCCCCCATTGGAGAGGTCAACAAGGCTGGGTGGGGTTGAAGTAACCGAGGAGCGTCGCAAGAGAGTTCCATAGCCGTCGGAAACAAGGTTGGCTCGGCCAAAATGGAGTTACTAGGACTAGGTCTGCCTTCTTTTTCAACAGCTTCGACAGAACGAAGTGGATTAGATTGAATGGGGGAAAGCAAAAGCCGTCTTGGTTTTTCCAGCTGAAGCTGAACGCGTCTACTCTCAATGCCTGTGGTTGAGGAAACCAGCTCACAAAAAGAGGAAGCTGGAGGTTCCATTCTGACGCGAAAAGATCCACTTTGACTTTCCAGATAGACTTGCTGCTCTTTAATGCAACAGAGGACAACATCCAATCGCCTATAGAGGGGATTTGTCTCGATTTGTGTCGGCCAACGTATTCAAAATACCGGGAACAGCGCTGAGACATAGATTTTTATCCTCACACCAATTAGCGATACTGAGAGAAATTGAAAGCAGAGGTTTCGATTTACAACCACCCAGTTTGTTGATATAACTGGCAGCTGTGGTGTTGTCGACTTCAATTACTACTGAACAGTCTCTGATTGAAGAGGTGAAGCATTCGAGAGCTTTTAAGGCAGCGAGGTGTTCTAGTGTTTATATTCAAATCGAGTTCACATGAAGTCTAGAGTCCCCCTGTCTTCACGTCGAGACAGACAGCGCTCCACCCGATGCGAGAAGCGTCGGAGGAAAGATAAACATCAAATTATCGTTGTTGGCTCTTGATGAGGAAATAAGAAGGGTCTGTAGGTAACGATAGTGAGCAGGAGCAAAAGGACCATATAGTTGGCCCAGTTCAAATTCCATAAAACCTTGGCGATTGTTCGAAGAGAACATATTCCTTACTTTATAATCTCTTTGCACAAGCGCAAAATATCAGCTATCTTCTTGTCAGTTAGGCGGAATGACGTGGTAAGAGAGATCTAACCAAACAAATGTACTTAATCCATTATTGTGAAGGGATAGTTTCGGATTTTTTAAAGTTGATCAGGAAACCGAGAGACTCTAGATTGGTAAAAACCTGCGTGACCGCAGATGTGCACTCCTTAAAGGTGGCTTCAACAATGAGCAGATCATCTAAGTAAATGACCAATCTAATCCCTGGTGTGCGAAAGAAAGCCCCTGAGGAGCTTGGTAAAGACCCAGGGTGATGAAGAGAGGCCAAATTGGAGACAGGTGTACTCAAAATTCTGGTTTCTCCAACGAAACCGAAGGAACTTACTATGCCCTGGAAAAAATAGGGATGGTAAAATAGGCGTCACCCTGGTAGCACACTGCTATCCATAGGATGGAAGACACTCGTCCGAATCGTCCCACTCAGACGTCCGAGCCAACGGCCATAGGATGGGCGCTAGACAGCCTAATGTAGCGCCGTACGACGCCCGATAGTGGACGGACTATGGACGTCTTCAATCTGACAGTCATCGGACAACCATCACCGGTTAAGAAAAAAAGAACTAACCCACTACAGGGTCACCCATCCAAAATTCAACGTCAATGATAGCTGCTGCGATACTTATCTCCACATCACTACCTGTTCTATTGTGACTTAGTTACTAAATAATGTTAATAATTATAAACCATAATAATTTGAAAAAGTTCTAATAATTAATTTAAATTAAATAGAATAAATCAGAATGGAAAATTATGGATCTAAAAGAAATAATCTTAAGAATTTAAAAATAATAATACTATTTTGATAGTTCAATAACGCAATTATATTATTATACATCTTCGTTTACTTTACTTAATTTATGTGTACTCGGCATGCGAGCAATTATAAACTGAAAATGTTTCAAAAAATAAAATGCAACAAATTTCCGAAGTTTTTGGATTTGTCCGCCTCCATCCAAAGTAGAGTCTAAAGACGTCCTATTTCATGTCGAAAACGGACGTCCAAAAAGACCAAATACGGACAACCGTGGCAGTGATGTGCACGTCATACGGTGACTTATTCGGAAATTTTACGTTACGTCGTACGTTACGTCAATTTTCCTTGTTTTTGAAGTTTATGGTGACTTCTACGTAAGTGAAAAAAAATACTGACTTTTTACGTATACTTTTGACGTTTAAAATAATCTAGCGTAAAGTCGGGAACAAGTCAAACCACAATACTGCAATTTAACTAGTGCTGATTTGGAGCATCTTTTTGTTAGGCCGCCACCGTTCTTATTTTACGAAAAAAGACTTTCATAACCTTTCTTTGAAATCGTAATTATTCTAAAAATCGCCCATTTATAATTTTTTGGTTACAAATCCCATTTTGATGTATGTGATGTGTGACGTAAAGTCATACGTTTGAAGTATTAAAAAATTTACGTTACGTTGACGTTATTTTTTTGACTTATTACGCTCCAGTTTTAAATTACGTATGACTTCTACGTTTTTTTTGTACGTCAACAAATCCCGTTGACGTGCACATCACTGAACCGTGGGACATACGTCCAAGATTGCTTAAGGCCGTCGTTAAGTGGTAGTCCATGGGAGGACTTTTTTACGTCCAGGATGGGACCCAGCATCCCAGAAGGAGAAGGGCGGAACTTCTCAAAGTGTGTAAATTTCCCCTCAGTTTTCTTTCGTCTCCCCTCTTCTTTCCTTAGGCTATGCTACTCTATCTCACACTACGCTAAGCAGAATAACGCTTGGTGTGAATGCACCTTTAAACTCAGCGAAAAATTTCGACGCGGAAACCGATTTCAGTAACTCTTAAATTCACAAAAAAATAGTAAATCTACATGAAAAACATTTAAATTTGAAACACAGGTTTATTTACATATCAAGTTTGATTTCATGTACTCAAAAAAATAAAATATTTAAAATTAGACCCCCATTTCTGATGTTCTAATTTTTAATTAAAAAATTTATATGGAATCCCATCGTACGATTTTGAAAGGGTTTCATAAACTTTCTTAAAAAGTAGATATAAATAGTGCTCATTTAAAAAATTTCGAATTACATTTTTTTAGGTATAAGAGCTAAATGACCATAGTAGAATAATGGTATTAAATTAAAGGTTTAAATATGTAGCAAATAATTTCAAAGAGTTTCTGTAAATATATGCTACCGTTTGTTATTAATAGTGATAGAAGTAATTTCTCGTTAAGGCTAGGCAGAAAATTTTACTTCTACTAAAGTTGTAAGGATTCACCTTATTCCAGTTAGTTACAAAGAGCGGGACGTACTCACGTCTCCCTTGCTATGTAAATGGAGTCAAGGCCACAGCCACCCTCAGCCTCCCAAGTAGTAAACTGCCATACGAAGCTTTTACCCTCGACTTTCATTTCAAATAAGAGCAGGCCTAGCGAAAACCTCTAGAAGGTCATCCTTGTTAGGTTGACAAAGGAAGTCAGAAAGATGCTTTCAAATAATGAACTATAGTAAACCCATGTAGACAGAGATAAGGAGATGGTTAACTCTGTACGAAGTACAGCAGTCGACGTTTTTCCCCTTCCCCCTCTTTTTTTGACGAATTCGACTGTAGTGTCTCTATCGGAGAGCTCCCGAAGCTTCGCCCATGGCGGGTCCCCTTATTTTTTTCCCCTCTCTGACCCCCTATCCCCCTACACACACACCCGCCACTTAAAGAAGGCTTCTGGAGCTCGCCGATAGAGGCACTACAGTCGAATTCGTCAAAAAAGGAGAGGGAAGGGGAAAACGTCGACTGTTGTACTTCGTACAGAGTGAGCCATCTCCTTCTCTCTGCATGTAGACGTTTGGGTAACTTTAACCCCCATCGAGTAGCATTTTAGAAATTTAATAAATAGAACTAGCAACTAGTAAAAACGCGCACTTGTTATTTTCTCTTCTTCTCGTAAAGACCTCCTTACACTCTTCTCCAAACAACCCTTTTTCACTTCATTTTCCTACGACTCGCAACTTTAATCTACATTGTGTTCATCAACTATCCTCCTCATCGACCAGACTTTTCCATTGACTAGACCTCCCGAATAGACTGTTCTAATCTCCCTCAAGTGTCTTCAGCTGTGCGTTATAAGAAATACAATGCGGTAATTAAACGAATAATTCTTGTCTTGTTAATTATTATATTTTGCATGTTAATAGAATAAGCGCTTCACGCCGCGCCTAAACCTATTACAAAGTTAAGTCAAATGGCAACGCCGAAAAACCATCGACGAGTTTGTAGTTGGTCACGTGACCCGGGGTTCGTTAAGTGCTAGCTCTAGAGTGCTCGGTTTGGTAGGCGATGTTGCCAGATAAAATTGTGAATAAAAATTAATGTTTAAAAAACAATACTTGTATTGCACACACATTTCTATATTACTATTACGTTATTTAACGGAGGAAGACTTCAATTCATTATACGGAAATATCTGTGGGCCTACTGGGCTTCATGTTACCGACAAATTGGTGAAAGTGTTCGGTATGTCTAATACTAATATATTTATGGCATGTCTAGAAGCGTAAAGAATAGAGTGTTGCCAATTTTTAAATTAATTTTCACTGACTTGGCAACTATGTTAATTACACTTTCCGTGCCATGTATTTACTAGGCATGGTCGAGAGTACTCAAGGCATCTTTTTATTGGGCAAAATGCGGCGTCACGTGACTTTTGGCAACGTCTATTGGGTGTGAGACTGTGTGCACACTTAAGGAACCCCCGATTCGCGCTACCAGTCTATTTTATATCGTGGTGTGATTGACACCAGATGCAGAGCCATGAAATGGGTGGTCTTTCAACTCCATAAGAAAATATCCCTTGGACTGCGGCACGGTTTTCCGAGCTCCTATCTTTCCCATTCTCCTACTTCTCCTACTTTTGAACTGCTACAACAACAGTGCTGCCATCTGGCTACTTTTAAGCATTTATTTATTGCGATTTTGACAAATTTCAGCAATCGTTAGGCAAGTTGGTAGAGCGACGGTAAGGCGATGTGAAGACCTGTAGTTCAATACTTCAATGGTTTGCTGTAACTAGTATTTCGAAGTACCAATTTTTTTTCTTTTTTTTCTTTTTTTTTCTTTTTTTTTGCATTTTTAATGCAAAACTGATAGAATCACATTATTCTGTCAAGAAATGTATTTTTTGAAGTTTTTGGTTGAATTAGGGGATTTTTAAGTTTGACGCGGGACTTCGAAAAAAAACGTAGGAAAGTTGTAGTTCACCACACACCCACAGGACGTGTCTCCGCTAGGTGGGCGGAGGGATGAAGGCCGAAAACGACAAATGATATGTAAACAACCCGACAAAACAATTAATATAAAATATTAAAGATATCTTGTAAGGTCAAGAAAACAAATATTAACTAGCCAGAATGATGACCAATCCGATAAAAATATAAAACATTGGAAAAACTCGTTCTTTGACTTACTACGATTTAATTGAAAATGAAGCTACATAAGAGGCCTGTGCTAATTTCAGGCAAATAGAGGCTATTCACTTCGCGGTTTCGCGTTTCATTTGTTTTGGTGTCCGCCATTTGTACTGGTTGTTTTTGTTCTATTTCTCACTGTCTGTATATAGTGACAGTTGATTTTATGAATAAAAATTGCAATTTGTGAATCACCATCTTTCTTTTTTGGATTTATTTTCTCACCACTTAATTTCTACGTTTCTTGGTTAGTATGTGTAGCAATTTCTGCCCCCACACCATAGTTTTAATATTTTTAAAAAAATGTTTTGTCTTGGGGTGCCATGAGTGAGACAGTATTTAACACAATCCATCCATGGGCATCCTCATTAATGCTGTACCAATTACCAAAGATGGTAAAATTCCTCTGTCATGTCATAAAGTAAGCATTATATTTGATTGTTTTTATGATTTTTTACTAACTATGCTTTTGTTATTCTAGCCCGCTGATGTGCTCTCACTAAAATTGCATCAGGCATATCTGTCCAGACCAAAGCTGTTGTGAGTGTTGCAGCTGTGGCTTGATTCATTTCTTTTTGGGGCTTACCTCATCCAGTTATGGCTAAAAAAACTCTTTTGCCAACCCGATGCAGATCTCACCTCAGGTTTTAGATACTTAGCAAAGATTCTTTGTGTTTCAAGAAAACAAGACACTGTTCTGCATATGCTGTTAACCAATCCTAGTGACTTAAGATCTCTATTCAGAAATTGAAAATACTTTTGTTCTAGTTAATTTTCAAAGTTTATGTATTTGTATTTCAGTCAGTCTATTTCACTCCTAAATATTTGATTTTTTGTAATATTAATAAGTTAAATACACAAGATAAGTGATAATAGTATTGTGTTATTTATTTAAGTCCCACCGCCACCCAATATAGTTTACCAGTGGCATTTTATCTGAGATATAAGATCTTATCGATTTTATCTGGTCTGGACAGATATGCCTGATGCAATTTTAGTGAGAGCACATCAGCGGGCTAGAATAACAAAAGCATAGTTAGTAAAAAATCATAAAAACAATCAAATATAATGCTTACTTTATGACATGACAGAGGAATTTTACCATCTTTGGTAAATGGTACAGCATTAATGAGGATGCCCATGGATGGATTGCGTTAAATACTGTCTCACTCATGGCACCCCAAGACAAAACATTTTTTTAAAAATATTAAAACTATGGTGTGGGGGCAGAAATTGCTACACATACTAACCAAGAAACGTAGAAATTAAGTGGTGAGAAAATAAATCCAAAAAAGGAAGATGGTGATTCACAAATTGCAATTTTTATTCATAAAATCAACTGTCACCCTATACAGACAGTGAGAAATAGAACAAAAACAACCAGTACAAATGGCGGACACCAAAACAAATGAAACGCGAAACCGCGAAGTGAATAGCCTCTATTGAGCACAAATGAGATTTTCGACCTTTTCCAGACCTGGCAACTCAGCATCCTTTCGTGGTCTATTCCAGGCAGTGTGTCCACTTTTGCACGTTTTTCCGCTTTTTGAACGTTTTTCATGGTCTGTGCGCGGAAAGTGCCCGTGTGCACGTTTTTGCACGGAAAATGATTTTTTTTGCACGTTTTGCACGGAAAATAAGAATGTTCGCAAATCCCACAAATTTCCTTCCTTTTTAATAAAAAAGACAATGCTGCTTGAATAAATTTATGAAATTTATCACGCATTCCTGCTTTTACTTCTTCTATTCTCTATCTTGTTTTTGGCGCCTCCAAATAATGATAAAAAACAATGGTTAAGTACGGGAGGATGAGAAATTTAGTCTCGGTTCATAATATCTGACAGTCAGTTAGTAGCAAGTAGTCAGAGATGTCTGAACAAAAAAAAAAAAAGATCAAAAGTTTTTGTAAAAACTTGGCTGGCTAAGTTCTCTTGGCTGGAAAAGCGGCACGACAAGGGAAAAAAGTGCGACCGTGCTTTTTGTAAAGTATGTAATGGGTGGTTAACCAATGGTTTAAAAGACTTACTGATGCACGAAAAGACTTCAAAACATCAAGAAAATGTCAATGTTATGGCTGTCAGCGTAAAAGAGCAAGAGTGCATAGCAAATTTTATTGGTCAAGACGAGCAAAGGCAGAAAGCAATTTTTGAATTGCGTGTGTGTATGCTGGTGGCCGATACAGATAGTTCAATCAAAATAGTGGACAAACTCATCCCGACTGTCAAAGCATCTTTCCCCAATGTCCCAGCCCTTTCTAAAGTTCGTTTGGCATTACAGAAAGCCGGTAACATTATTAGAGGTAATTCAGCACTGCTTCAAACAATTTCTTTTATTGAAATTTCTTTTGTTTTAGCGATTGGAGAATTTTTTACTAAGAAACAAAAAAATTTTAAGAATTTTAAAAGAAATGCACGGAAAATGCACGTTATTCTTTAAAAAACCCTCACGTTTTTTGCACGTTTTTTAAAAATCCCGATGCACGTTTTTCACGGAATCTGGCATCGATGTGCACGTTATGCCAAAAATCAGAGTGGACACACTGATTCCAGGCTTGGTTAGATTTCATTTTGACCCATATACACATTATTAATATAAAGTTTATTTTTTTTTTCATCTGAAATTAGTTAATTAGAAATCATAAATCAATCTGTTTTACGCATGTTTATCATCATAGCCCTACAACTTTGTTTTGTTTACGAGCCATACTAGGGACTTAGAAAATTTCTGTGTTGTTTCAGTGTAAGCTTTCACCCTTCCAACACCAGGTCGCGGGGCTGTCGCAGTAACCAAAGATCACAAAAAAATCAGCTGCCTTATGGTACCTTATAACACTGTGAGTTGGAACCATTATATCTACAACCATGTATCGGATATTGAATATATATCACTGATGAAGACTGTGTTGGTTTGGCAACATCGCATTCAGTAGCAGACGACATCTTTTCTGGTATATCTTCACTACCTTGTCGACTTGTCGAGTGTAAGAAGAGGTTGTAAGCTGTGAGTCTCCCAGCTTTAATTTTTGGATTACTGCGTTTGGTAACTTTTAAACCCCCACCTCACATTCTCTAATCTCTTCTTGTTTAGTCGTATTTACTGCATTAAGTTTAAATTTCTCCCCACCCAAGACCCCACTTTTCAATCGAGCTGTCCCGTTAAGGTGGTTTTTTCTTGTAGTAAAGTAAACAAAAAAATATATAGTGTGTATAGTGTATTTCAATAGTAACTATAGTTAAGTAACAACTGACGCCTGGCAGCAACAGTTTTACCCACAATTATATACTTAGAAGTTAGAATACCATTTGTCTTAGTTGTAACTTTATCATATAATGTGAAGTCATGTATGTATATTTGTATTGCTGTTTTAAAATATCAAATTTCATACATGCACATTTTTTTTTATTCATCAATAATCAAATTTTTATCAACAGGCTGGTTGGATGTACTAAAACACATATCTCAAAAACCAGAACGTTCAATCTTCAGTATAAATAAGTGAACATTAGTGTTCAGCAGAAAAAAATATCAGTGTATCAATTGCAAGATTCATTCAATGAACAAGGTATGAAGGAACGAGAATCTATGAGTAATCACCAAAATAAAATATCCCAAGCCAAGGAATTTCAAAGAGAGCAAGTTGCTGAAGTTGGAGGTACATAATTAAAATAACATTATCAAGACTAAAAATCTGAAATAAAATCTTCTCTCATGTTTTTGGTCCTTTCTAGAATTCAATTTTGTGTTCATATAAAAAAAACAATTCTCTTTTCTAGTAGGTTTTGACGTTTACAATGTGGAAACCGCGCTCCCAAAAATCGAATGGGATACAGTGGAGGCAAACCTTCGAGCAGCCAGTGACGAAGAGAAAAGGGTAAATATATGCACATCATTTGTAATGAGTTAACCAAATTATAGTTTTTTGTCAATTTACTTGTCAATGATTGTTGTAACATTCTCGTTATCTTTATCTTTTGCATCTTCCATCCTCTAGTAAATGTCTTGTAGTTTCTCCTTTGTAGTTTTGTGATAAAACGCAATGTCCGCATCAAGTCCGCTCGAAGATCAATGAGCATTTTTTGTTGAGCGAATACGACCTGCATGATTGACCAAAAGAAGTGCCCCCAGGAATTTTAGAGGAAATACTTGATCAGTCAAAATACTAAGCTGCGCAACATTATTGTTTAATTATATTGCTTGAGATTATTTTTTTCTTAACTTGATTAGTTAAAAAATACCTTTATTCCACACTTCCACTCTAATCTATTAGTATTTGATGACTTTGAAGGGAAATTGCTGGGGAAATTATCTTAGTTATAAAATACAACAAACTCCATAGTACATTTGTTTAGAAATATCAACATCCCATTGGCATAGGAAAGAAGGCATTTTAAGAAAGTTGAGCCCAAAGAATTGGGTGTGCTTGTCCAGCAACGTATATATGCTTGACTGGCGAAGTGTTAACCACAGAAGTTCGAGTTAGTATAGCTTATCCCTATCCCCTAGGCTATATTACCTACACCCGCCTTCATTCCTCCAGCCACAGTTAGAATTGCCCCGCTTTTCTTTCTCTGAATTCTACCGAAAGTTGGTTTCTGTTCAGAAATGAAAGAGCTACTTATTCAGTCACAATTGGAAAACTAAAGAAGTCGGACTCATGAACATAGTGGTTAATGTAGCTAAAGCGAATTGTTATCTGTTTAGATTTGTCTGGAAATCATTTTTAATCTAGTGCTTTGTCGTAAGAAGTTAAGAGTGTCCAATAGCTTATTAAAACAATGGGTAATCCAAGATACGATCCATTCCGTCGCCATTACAAGAAAGATACGCGATTCCTACTCGATCTCTACACTCTCACTTATGACTCGGGCGAAAGTCTTTGCACAGGAGATTGCAAGGTCGGTGAGAGCTATAAACGAACTGCGTTACATGATGCTGAGTTTAAATGATTTCCAATGTAGCTCTTTGCTTGTTAACTGTTCTAAATTTTTTCTACATTATTTAACTTCACTTTTAATTGTATAAACTGCCGTTTTAGAGAAGATAAAACTAAAAATTGTAGTTGACTTAAACGAATATACATTAATTTCATTTAACCATTTTTTTTTTAGTCTACGGACTAAATTCCGTTGTGGTTTCGCATTCGCATTTACAGTTATAGCCTATAGTAGATTGCACTACGTTTTCTTTCCAAATTTTCCATATTCTTTCCGCCATCTGTTTGAAAGAGGGGATTCCTGTTAACTCAATTTAAATAATTCTCTGCCAAAATATCTTACTATCTAAATTAAACGAAAAGACATAGAAACGCTTAAAAATTCAATGAATAAATATCTTTCCTGTTTGAGAACCATACGTCATTTGTCTCATTACTTGAATTCACCAAATTTAGTAGATTTGTATTTCTTATTATCATCTTGTATTTTGCATCTCTTAACATGTTGAATTTGGGATTTCCAGAATCGATTTAAATCCTCACGATTTAGATGATCAGATGTTTTATATGCACTTGGTTCATTCCCAAATTGCATGTTTTATTGCAGAAGCGAAATGACAGAGAAGAAATCAGACGACGCCTGGCAATGGGTGTTGAAGCTGAAGATGGGCAGGAACCAGATAAAGGCAAAAAGCTAAGCTTGCATTCTCGTCTTCAAAGTGGTTAGTAGTACACACATTATCCGTGCCCGCTTTAATTTTCAAATAACCTGGAACAGTTTTTCCCTTAGGAATGAATCTGCAAATTTGTTTTATGAATGAAACGGCAGACGGTGCTGACATCGACCATCAAAAGGAGCTATTAGATCATTTAAAATTGGACTCTGCTCAGAATGAGGTTAAAAATCCATATGTCAGCCTACCAGTCGTATCCAGTTTTAAGCAACCAAAACTGCAGCAAGAACTAGCTGAATTAGATTTTTTCTCTCAACAAGCCAAGCTTCAAATGGAAGCACGCACTGCTCTAGCCCAAGCAAAAGAATTAGCGCGTGTTCAAATGCAAGTAGAACGTCAACAAAGGAAACACACCAGGATAAGCGATCTTGTCAGGCAGAGTTTAGAGAAGGTAATGCTATTCTGTGTTTAATAAAAACAATTGATGGCATTGAAAAATATTTTAACAGTTGGGAATTCCCTTCCCTTGGGACTGTCGACGTCTCAGTCGTCAAATATTGACCGAGCTTAACATCGCTCAATTACAAGTAATTGTAAACGATCTGCATACTCAGATAGAAGGTAAATATCCTATACAGGATTATGGTTTAAAACTAACTAAAATAATCGGAATATTTCTATAGGATTGAACGAAGAGCTCGTTCAACTTTTATTAAAGCGAGATGATTGCCATATGGAACAAGATTCGATGTTAGTGGATATTGAAGATCTTACACGTTTTCTGTGAGAAACATTTGCCAAGATTTACAATAAATTTTAAATTAACAATAATCAATTGATATTTATAACACAGAACAGCAAAACAAGCAGCCTTAGATGCATCTAGTCGGACCGCAGGCCCTGTGTCCCTCCCAGTTCATGCAGCACAGATGAATTCGCCGTCCCCGTAAAACATCAGGCATTACTTGTCATTGGTCCATGTTTTTGTACTCTATAATAGCAATCAAAACCTCTTTTAATTCTCATTCTACTTTAATTAACATGCTTTGTCATAATCACGACACATTATTCTCTCTTGCTCTTGCTATTAATGTTGTTTTTTTTTCCCGATATTTTTCAGTACTTCTTCAATCCCCAGTGATGGTCAGTGAATAATTTACTATAGATGAGATTTAGGCATTTAGCTATTTCTTAAGTTCAGTGTACAAAATTTTTTTTTCTAATCTTCAACACATTACATAGCTTCAAACACCAATTCTTAGTCGAAGTTTTTATAAAGCGTTTTCTCTTCGCACGGACAGCATATGTTTATTAAGGCACACTACTTGGCTTACCAGCATTAAAAAAAATCAATAGAGGATAGTTTATGATTTTAGGTTTGCACTATAAATAATAGTAGGCCTAATAAAAAGTGGATATTAGAAAAGGTTTTGGGATAAATTCACGAGACAGGACTTACGTAATTTGCCTGGTAAAAAAAAATATTAAACTTATTTCTTTAAAAATATTTCATTTCGACCTAATCTTCTATCATTCAGTTCAAGGCGGCAATGAAGACCTGAAGGCCTATATTTTAACTCAATCATGGAAGAGTTTAATTTTTTTGTTTTTGACATTGATGCGTTAAGATAGTTAACCAAAAATCAATATTTTTTTACAATTTTGATGGTCTGTTATTTTTTACAAGCACCAAAATGTGTATGGTTCCATATAATAGTATTAAAAAAGAGTCGTCCAATTTTTTCGCGAGGGATTTATTGCTTGCTTCAACAGACAGTAATACGAGCAGATAGTAATGCGAGCACTAAACACAGTTATGAATATGAAACAATGGAAGAGTGTCCGTATAAACTTCGACGAGATGCACGTATTTACAAGTGATAAAAAATCGACTGATAGTTGCACCTAATATCATCACCTGATATGGCAGTGCCTCTTTTACTCTCTCTATTTACAAGCTAACATCAAACTAATTTCTAAAGTCTCCAATGAAAAATCACGGAGATTGCAACAGTTTCAATGTGGTTTGAAGATCGCTGATGGATTGCAAGGTAGAAGTATCTTCCTCCTTGCATCTCCGTTGCACCTCCACCGAAGAGCTCAATGCTAAACATAATTTACTCAACGTGGCCTGTCCCTCAGCCAACTGGATGTGTAGCCGCTCGCAGTGCTCTCGAAGGAATTTTGTTTCCACCAACAACTCTGTTGATATGTGCAATGAGTATTCGTAATCTTTATTGAAAAACTTATACTTTTTACCTTGTTGATGTGCCATGTACAAAACCATGATGGCATCTATTCCTGGCCAACGTGAGGGAACTTCACCGTCACTATTTTCAGCCGAGGACCCTTCATCAGATTTTGTAGGATCAGATGCGTTCTCCTTGATTGAAGAAGAGTTCAATGTTCTTGCCATTGTTGGTTTAAGGTGACGCAACCAAAAGGCAACTTCTGAAGTTAGCTTAGACGCTTCGCTCGATAATACCGTCGACTTAGAATCCGAGATTGTCAATTGAAATTTTGTTAAATTGACCACACTATCAGAAGCTTTTGACAACGGTTTGTTTAATGGAGCTGTAGGCGACAGCAAAGTAAGTACATGGTTTGAGTCTGAGTTTCCTAATAACTGACCGGTCCCTTCAATATACTGGTTAATCGGTTCATCAGCAACAACTCCATTAGTTGATGGGGGAGTTGAGTCGAAATTGAAAGGTCGGAAAGTATCGCTCCACAATCTCTTGCGAACATTTTGTTTTTGTCCAAAGTGACGCTTCATTCTGTCGGCTACCACCAAGTTCCAAGACTTTTCGATACCTAAACAAAAACATTAATATTTCTATAGTTCTGTAATAAATGAAAAAAAAAATAAATAGTTGCAAATTACTTTCGACTGTCTCTGTATCAGCCGGATAAAGGTTAAGGCTGGAAGCAAAGTTTTTAATAGCTGGATCCTTAATATGAGGCTCAATGCCAGATCGGATCAAAGTAGCCGCAAAACGTGTCCGTTGTTTTAGAAGATTGGTTGCACTGTCTTCATCTTCGGCGTCAATAGGCTGGGGAGTTGGTTCACGTAAGATATTCTGTCGGCGGATGCATTTGACCAATTCAAATTCTAATGGGAGATATTTAAAAAATTATGAAGAAAATGTCAGATATCAATACTTAGAAATAACAGATGATGTACCACTTCGTTTTTTTGGGAGTAATAAGACCAAACATGTGAAGGAAATGATGTTGTTCCTCGGAGACTCCGGCAGGAATTGGATATTTTTTCAGGCACTGCTCTACACTTAATGACTCCAAAGATTCAGATGAATCCTGACCCATTTCATCGTCCAGATCATCATCATTTTCTTCTTCCTCTGGATCACTGTTTTGACGTTTTCTTTTCCAACGTTCCACTCGTACATCAAGTAAACTTCGCACAGGTGATTCTTCGACGTGTGAGGTACCACGGCAAATTTCTATTTGATGGCTAACGTCTGGTGGACTGATACTTTCAACAGATCGATCAGATAAATCGAGCGGGACTGTGACTTCCTCTTCTTGTTTACTCGGCTCTTCTTCTGGGAGAGGTGATGATACGGTACGTTTTTTCAAAGCCGCCATAGCCTCTAAAGCTCCTAGTGAAAATTCCGTGGTACGTTTTTCTTCTTCCGTCGGCGGGTTGGGACTTATAGAAGCCTCAGGTGCTGCTGTTTCTTCTGTTATGCTGTTACATCGATCTACCATCACCGGATAAGAAGCGTAGAGAGGAGACACGGTGTGAACTTTGACTCCACGACCGGATGAAGAATCGTTGGGTAGTTGAACGGTGATTTTTCTGTTAGATTCATGATCTTTTTCAGACTTCCTCTTTTCTCGCTGTCTTTCACGTTCTCTACGATCCTGATTGGTCGCGCTATTTTCCCTGGGAGTAACTGTGGCCAATGGCCGATTTGAAACAACATTTTCCTGAGTTTTACTTGCTGCTGCAGCAGCAAACTCTTCTTCTCTGATCCGTTCTTTAATACGTTGTTCTTGTTCCAATTTCATCCTGGAATAAAAATCAGTTACTAAGATACTTTGAAAATAATGATTCTTAATCAATATAGAACCTATTCAATTCCAGGCCGTTGTTGACAAGACCTATATCGGAATGGAGTAGACCGGGTGACGGGTAGCGGAAGTTAAGATAGGAAGGGAAACCCAAAGGTGGATATGGAGGAATGGCTGATGGGAGAGCTGAAGTCGAAGATCCAGGCCTTAAGAGGCCATATCGTTCCAGATACATTTGCTCTTCCAGTGATCTACAAAGCCAAATATAATTAGAACTCCTCATAGAAAAGCCAATTTGGGTAAAACTGACCGGTAGGAAGCATAAGGATGCGAGTACATGCTTGGGTGCAAGCTGGAATGATCTAGCCCAGAAGAAGCTAGGGCATATGGATTGAAGCCTGAATTACGGGTCGCTAATAGGTAATCTTCTTGGTGCTGAGAGAGCAAGGTGGAAGCCGGTCTGGATGACGGAAGCTGGCTCAAAAGACTAAAACGCAGCAATAGACATTTTTTTGTTTTTTTGTTTGTTTTTTTTTTGTTTTTTGTCTGGGTCATTAAGCAATAGAAAATACCTTTCATGATAGGAGTTATTGATGCTCATAGGCACATTTCGATTTTCTTCTGGTCGAAAGTGAGAAGTAGTGGCTGCTGAGACTGATTGCTGCATAGACGAACGCAACCCACCATAAAAAAGATCGTCGGGCCTCGACGATGGAAATGGAGTGTAGGATGGCATTGGATGGCTAAAGCCTGACATATCAGAAGGACGAGCATACTCGCCGTTCGATGAGGCCGGTGAACTGCTGCTGGCCATCATCGACGGAGCGGTATACGAGCTCGCATTTCCCACCATCGAAGGGATGCCTTGCAATCCAGTCAAACCAGTACTCAATCCGCCGCTGAACCCGCCGCTAGACGGCACTGAATGGCACAACATTGCTCGATCATAAACCTTCATATAGAAAGAAAAGAGTACTTTTAGTATGTTAAAAAAAAATAAATAAAATAAAAATAATGTCATTCGACCTTCCTGGAATCCTGATAATGTAAGCCGGAGAGGCTAAGTGTTGGAGCAATTGTGACGACAGGAGGAGAACGAGATCGAGTTGTCACAGTGGTATGTAGACCGTCTTCTCTTCGACTTTTGGTGTGACCGGAATCCCTTTTTGATGTTGAACGATAGTGGGCCGATGGACTAGGCGATTTTGATACTCTATCGCCATTGTAGGCATGCGGATAGCCGTGTGTTCCTCCAGGGTAGCTTGATCGGTTGGGACTGGTTTCGACTTCTAGGTTGCAAATAATTTTCATTTGATTTACGAACGCTAATGGGCATGCTTGGGGATGATTGATGACGGAGCATTGAACTGCTACAAAATTTCTACAACTAACAAGCAGTAAACCAAAAAAGAGAAAGAGCGCAAGAGGGGAACAACCGCATTTTCTGTGACAATTGTCGCTAGGGAGTCCGAAAGAACATCCACGGAAGAAGAGCAAGATCACCTGGATCGGAATGAATGGTTGACTGCGTTGGGCCGCCGGCCTGTTTGGCCAAATGACGCAAGGCGGCCGCAAAACTGCTACTGCTGCTGTTGCTACTGCTACTGCTGGAATTGCTATTGTTACTGGAGCCACCGTTGAGCTGATGGCGAGCCGACGTTCCGTTTGACGGAGATACCACTGTATCCCCCGTCAACCAAATTCCCCACACACCAAAAAGAAGCCAAACATATATATATTTCAATGAATATAGAATAGAAAGAGGAAACAACACCCAAAGTGAGAGAAAAAGAGAAATGGAGAGGTATAGCGTTCTGCGTTCATAAAATAAAATTTCACGTTTGGACATCATTGCTACCCATAGAAATTGATTGATAATATTTTCAGATCGAATGAACTTGTACCCTATCTGTTGATGTCTTTCAAAAAGGAGATATAGTGTACTAGTTACATATACTATAGTTCCCAGAGATTGAGAGCGACGAGAGTTAAAGAAAAAACGATCATTCCCCATGTGTCTCCCTTTTTTCTCTTTCTTTGCAACTAAGAAAACACAGGTGTCTAACACACCTGCTGATGAACCAGGTGCGGTTCGATGTAGATGTGGCGACGATTGAGGCACGGGTGGATGCAACGCCGAGGGCTGTACGGTTGCTGTGCTCCTCATCATTAAACTAGATGAGCTGCTGCCACTGACTGGCCTGTGATGTTTGCCATTGAGTCCTGATGGAGGCACCAAAGGCGAAGAATGCGGCGATGGCGGAATTTTTAGCGGTAAACCTGATTTCAAGAAAAGAAATTAAAAAATAACCTTTTATTCCAAATTATATGGCCATTTTTTGCCGTTTTTTGCCATTTTTTGTGGGCCAAAGTCCACTCATCCCTGATAGATGTCTCTATACGTAGTTGATTATAAAACACGACGTCGCCATGAAATTCGTGAGATTTAAAGAGAAAAAAAAAACAAGTCAGTTTTCCCGTGGTCGTGACAACTGGCAAGCACAGCTCCATCGCGATTGTTAGAAAGTTGAGTCATTGAATCATTAAGGTTGATTTCATGAATTCTATTTGAACCACCAAGGATATGGAACATGTGCGGACCAGACAAGATTCCTTAGCCGGAAGAAGGCGGAGTGGCTAAAGTAGATAAACAGAAAGAACATGCCTCTTCTGTTGCGGAATCAGCGCTTCAGATTTCATCCATGCCAGGAAAAGGCCACCACTTCCGGCTATAGTTACCTTCGTGCTCTTATTTCCCCGCGTTGTAAATATGCCACCCCTCCTTCTTTTCTTCTTTCTTTTTATTTGTATATTGTTTCGATGCTATGATTAATCGAAATCAGATTGAAAAAGGGACGTGAAGTCAGCCGTAAATGAGGACTCGATCATTATGCAAAACGTGACTAATGGTCGATACGTTATCTAGGAGACAAATCCACCAACTCAGACCTTTTTCGTATGAAGATATAGCCTAAGGGCTACTGGAAGGGGGGGGGAGAACAGCTAGAATAACACAAGAGAGCTCACAGGGCTTCACCGCACACAAGAGAAACCGACAACAAAAACAGCAGGCAGCTGCCTTTTTCACCTGCCGTCTCTTGGTTAAGAAGAAAATTATTTTCCTAGTTCCTTTTTTGTTTAACGGTAGATTCTTACTAAATTCTGTTTGTTCTGTTGTTAAAAGAAAACTTCAAGTCACATCTATAAAGATTGGACAACATGCGTTGTCTGTAGATGGCGACACACTCGTTGGATTAACAAGCCCCCTACACGCACACACACATAAAAAGTTTCTTTGAAACAAAAATCATAATAATAAGAGGGGAGGCAGATGTCGGCTTGGGTGCACTTTTCTACACGCAATGGCTCTCCCCCCCTTCTCTTGGTCTTACAGAAGATGCCTCTGACGTCATAACACAAAGAGGGTTCAAAAGGTCGTGACTTGAAAGGTGAAAGAGGTTTCTTTCTTTTTTTCTTTCTCTATTTCTATCTGACAATGGCGCCAGGATTATCACCAATAAACATTTGTTTTCCATTAATGGCAGACCTGGGTAATAGAAGATGGGCGTCGGCGTCAAACTGTGCGGTGCAGCCGGAGGGTAAAGCAATCCGGATGAAGCGGATGATGAGGGAGAAACGACCGTCCGACCGATCCGGAAGTCCATCCTGATATTTTCTTGTTTCTTGTGTAACCTCGTTCACTAGCCCATGGCACCCTTACCCGAGAGACCGGTAATAACAGGCCGGGCGGGTCTGATGCGTCGTCAGATCAGAGGGCGTTGGCGTCGTAGAGTAGTAGGCGCGGCAGAGGAGGTTATAGTCGAAAATTTCATTAGGTCACCGAAGCAAGCCCTTTCTCTGTGGCTCCCTTATCTCAAAGAGTCCCCAAGAGATCGTTAGAAGCCATCGTCATAGACACACACACACACACACACACACACACACACACACACACACACAGAGAGTGACTCCGCCCGCCGACGACGCCACCCACCGATCGATCGATCCGGCCCACAAAAGCCAACGTGCAGAGGAAACAATCCAATGGTCACTCGCAGTCTTGTTTCACTTCTCACATGCAACTTTCTAACACGAAAGACAAACAAACACAACAAGACTGATGATCACACCGAAAGAAGAATGAAGAATTCCCACACAAACAGTGATGGCGTCGTCCTAAGGAACCAAGGCAGCAGACATACCAAAAAACCACGAAAAAAAGAAAAACACTCAGCAGGCGACGGTTGCAAGCAGGATACGTCAACGTTCACATCCGTTCAGCTCGCGAGTCCACTCGCTTCTAATGGGGTATGAGAACATTTTCCAAAAACTTCCAGTCCATGGCTTTCAGTGCTGCCACCTGGTAACGCTGTGTAGAGTAGAGCATCGATAGCGCATGAAGCGTGAAAGAAAGAAAAAACGCGTGTGGGTCGATGATGAAACTCCCGCTTCATTTTCCGATTCGCCCCGTCAAGCTCAAGCACACGACAACACAGAATGAGGGAGGAGACCCTTTTCCTGAGTTTTTCTTTTATTTACTATTTTAAAAGTCATAGAGTTGACTTAATAGAAAGCATTTAACTCTTTGTTGTAATTTACAAGTCAATTGACAAGTCTTTCACAGAAAGCAGGACTCCAGTCGTATTCAAGGGATGTATGAGTTGGCCTCCGGGCGTACTTTTCTCCCTTTTCAACTGCTCAGACACTTCTCATTCTCTGACAGTCAGAAATATTAAATGACCTACACATGGACGAGAAAAACCTCTTTTACCATGGACAACAGCTTGAAAACACGAAATCACATTTCACCATACATTCCGTTTGGAACCTTTCAGTTATCATATTTCGGTTACTTTACTTTATTAAACTGGTTAGGGGTAATTAGCGACTTTTCGCATGGATTTATTATTAAAATACAAATGTCACAGTAATTTATTTCATCTACCAACAATGCAACATGGTGCATCTCTGCATTGATGTTTTTTTTATTTACAGCCCAGACTTGCTGTAATCACGATTGAAATTGCGATTAAAATAATAATCGTCAATCAAATAATTTTAAAAGTAATCGCAATCGGAGATTATCATTATGGCGACATCTGTCAGTAAAACTAGAAAACGTTTTGAATTATTTTAAGTTTCGAATCTTTGCGGAAAAAAACATCAATAGTCTAGTCAAAATAGCAAAAAATGCCTATGTAACCCAAAACAAATTGCAAAGTTTTGTTTTTAACGTGAGCTTTATTAATATTAACCTTAATTATGTTCTCCTAAAACGCTCCCGCAAAATGTTAATATTTAGTATAATTAATTGCAATTATAAAATATGTGTATTTTTGTATTGTAGTTTAGTCTAATTAAATACAAACAAATTGAAATTTAAAAAAATGAACTTTGTTTATTACTAATTGGTCTACATGCATGCCAATTTTTACTTCCCTAACTTGTAAATTAATGAAACCCCACACGAAAAAAGAGTTGCGTCTCCCTTTTTACTACCCAAAAACCGCTTCCGTGTTTAACACAGAGCTTACGGGGAAACGGCTTTAGCGAAAATCGCTGCCGTTTGTTATCTGTAATCCCCTCCTCTTTCGTTTTTGTTTTATTTTAAAGAGCATATTCTCTTCTACAAACACAATAAAAGATTTTCGGGAGGGGGTATTAGTTTTTAAGTTATTATAATTTAAATACAGCCCATATTTTATGAAATTTTCTCAATCCCGTATTAGTTTCCTTCACACCCGCATTGAGCGACGGCGCTGCATTTTGTATTCTCTTATTAGGAAAGTGAAGCGCCACGTCGCTCAATGCGGTGAATGAAACAAACAAGGCTATGAGAAAATTTCAGGAAATATGGGCTGTATTTAAATTCTAATAACTTAAAAACTAATACCCCCTCCCGAAAATCATTTACTGTGTTTGTAGAAGAGAATATGCTCTTTAAAATAAAACAAAAACGAAAGAGGAGGGGATTACAGATAACAAACGGCAGCGATTTTCGCTAAAGCCGTTTCCCCGTAAGCTCTGTGTTAAACACGGAAGCGGTTTTTGGGTAGTAAAAAGGGAGACGCAACTCTTTTTTCGTGTGGGGTTTCATTAATTTACAAGTTAGGGAAGTAAAAATTGGCATGCATGTAGACCAATTAGTAATAAACAAAGTTCATTTTTTTAAATTTCAATTTGTTTGTATTTAATTAGACTAAACTACAATACAAAAATACACATATTTTATAATTGCAATTAATTATACTAAATATTAACATTTTGCGGGAGCGTTTTAGGAGAACATAATTAAGGTTAATATTAATAAAGCTCACGTTAAAAACAAAACTTTGCAATTTGTTTTGGGTTAAAATGCTATTTTGACTAGACTACAACAAATTTAATGAAAAAAATCATCGCGATTAAACTTTTCAGGAACGTAATTGTCGATAATATTTAATTTGTAATTTTTTCCGATTACCGGTAAAGAAATAATCGTGGTTGTGCTGGTGCGTTATAGGAGAACAACTGAGTGAGGTAATTTCTCGAACTAAGGTTTGCAGTAATAAGCTAAAGAGTAAAGGCCATATGGTTTACATTATCTATGATTCTGGTACCACAGGTGAGTGAGTTATTAAAGCCAATGAAGACTACAGTTGTTTTAAAGACAACCAAGAGGTAAAATAAAACTATTTGAAACAATCACTGCACTACCCCATTGTTCACGCCATTTACTAAATATTCCTTCTAGCATAGTGGCATGTTGCTCCGATTTTGTTCACCCGGAGCATTATGTTCACCGAATGTCATTAACTGGCAGTTCTGACACCGCCGACTCAGTTGGATTTGAAATCATTCATATTCATTGAATATCGAGCAGTTTTTTAATTTATTTTTTTTTCCACGAGCCAACAATTTACATTAAGCTGTTCTTAAATTTTCGTTCGACTTGGAAACCCAGTTTAATTCATACACAAATGCGATAAACATCTTTTTTCAAAAAAAAAGACGGCAAATATATTTTGATTGACAAAAGGGAGTAAATATTAGTATTATTATTATTTTATAAGTGGGTTCGTCCTGATGGTTTTCCAGGCATCGCAACAGCCGAAGAAGTTGAAGAGGTCCGAAGACTGCATTGCGTGATTTGCGTAGTCGAGTCTGCATTGTTTATGATTTCACCGCTATGTAGTTCTGATGTCCGATCCAATAGACGGGGCCTGGAAGGTAACCCAGCTGCTTGTTCTTTCATCCGTTTTTGTTGTTCCATCGCCAACAATCTTTCTAGTGGTGTTGACAAATTATTGCTGTCTTCCGGTGGAGGAGGTATGGCCATCCAGTTGTACTGACTATTAAGAAATTCATTCATCAATACAAATCTTAAGTAGGTCTTGCTCTTGACGCGTACCGCTTTTCGACGGGCAATCCCCAACGTTCGTATTCGAGGGATTGTGTTCGTAATGATTCAAAGCAGTCCAAACAGACAACCACAAACTGGCCATTTTCAATCGAAAGACTGTGTCGAGGTTGACGGTGTTGTTTTAAAAATGGGAAATCCTACAAAAAATCGCACAAACCAATACTGAATCATTTTCGAACTTCATACTAAAAATGAGTTTTTACTTTGACAGGTAGAGCACGGACCCGTTTGCGGTAGGTAGCTATACCGCAAACATAACAAGCGTAATCGTTTGTATTATAAACTCGAGTTAACGGCTGAAGCGTCTTATTAGCCGGAGCATCTTCGTACTGCTTCCACTGTGAATGAACCTAAGTAACAAATTACTGATAATTAGCAAATATTTTGTGTGACTTGTGAAAGTTCTAGCGTTACCATATGATAGCAAAAGGTACAAACAAGAGCAGCACCGTCTTCACGTAATTTTTCTGCCCGCGAACTAGTCGAGTAATTTAAAATGTAAGGAAAATAGGGAGCAGTCGGATCGATGGGTGATGAAGTTGAAATTAACCAATGGGAAAAAGATCGCGTAGAATTCAGTCCACATAAATAGCAATAGATGGACGATTCAGCTGGATTTTGATGCGAGTCATTTCCGACCGACACTAGAGCTGGTGAAGGATTAGCGGGTGAATTCCGGTTGGAACTGGGCGGACGGCGTTCGGCATTGGGTGTGGTAGGTTGTACGGGTCGGTTACGTGATATAAAGTTTGGACGAAAACCGGGAGATACCGGTTGTGACTGGGTTGGTGTTTTTGAGGCAGAAACGTGCGATGCTCCGTCAGTACGCGTAGGCGAATTGGAATTGATTTCTAATCGTGGCGGAGGAGCCAATAAAGAAGGACGATGAACAGCTGGAGGAAGTGTGTAGTGGCGCAATTCCAATGCCAATCCATCGTTCTCAAAAACGTGCCATTGATGACTAAAATGAGTAAAACAATCAACGCAAACCAGCGTCCGATTACTACTGTCAAAATAAGCTGGGCCGGGAGGCAATGGCAATGTCTTCAAGAAAGGAAAATGCATGACGCGAGGAGGAGATGTCGATGTATTCCGGCGATCCGGATAACAACATAGTAGCTTCATGGAACTGGTGGAGCTGATTCGATGGCATACGTAACAAAATAGTTCAGCAGCTAATTCGGTATCGGTCGGGCTAGGACGTCGTTCTGGCACTACCGGTGTAATCATACGTCCTGTTTCACTATTATTAAAGACTTTGTCTCGTTGAGGGATTGCTTTAAAGCATATGGCGCACACCTGAACCATTCCCTGTGGCGAGATGGGACTGGCGCCAGGAGGAGCCCTAACGTTCTCAAGATAAGGAAAATAAGGTTCGTTTTCAGCGTTGGGACGGCAATACATGAGCCGTAACGATGAAGAAGGGTATTCGAGACTGCAAGCGTAACACATGAAGGTAGTGGTATCGTAGACAGGTGTCTGCCTCTTCCGGAGCAAGTAATGACGTTCTGAGTGCGGAGTGCTCCTCGATTGGTGCGTGTGCCACTGCTGGAGTAGATAACTTGTACAAATCTCACAGGCTTGCACGCGACCTAAATAAAAACGCCACAACTTTAAATCAAAGTAATTGATTTTTTTAAATTTTTTCGATTGTTAAATACCTGTCGAATCCATAGGCCGTGAACGACTAGGACGCGGGTGGAGCATCAGACTTGGAAAAAACGGACTATGTTGTATAGGTTTGGCATAAACGTGCGACAAAAGGCCTTTTTGAAATTCATCCCCACAAACATAGCAGACTTCAGTCGTGGCATTTTTATCGGGCATACTTAAATCCAGAATTTCCACCGCACCACAACCCCCGTCACTCAATAAGTGGCCTGAAAGACCGCTATCGTGCGATAGGACTGAACTACGAGACGGGGCCCGTTCATTGTCTCGTTCCCGACTGACCGATGCCGAACTACGCAAATCCAGTGCTTCTCCTACATTTTCAACCTTTTCTGGTTTGCTATCCGCTCTATTTTCATTTATGAATGTTCCGCCGCTTGTATTTCCTTGTGGTGAAATCCGTTCCATTTTAGTGTGAGTTGGTCCGATAATCTCTGGTTGCATATCTCTTGATCGAGATCTCGGACGTTTAAGAGAATGGTAAACATCACGTTGTACTGGAAAATACAAGACAGCACAATTGTGAAACAAACAGAGTATTAATAATACTGATAACAAGGACAAGAGATATCTTGAATATACTTTATCATGAGATTAACTCAGGGCTCTTACCTTGTGTTGATGTGTTTTCCTGAACTTTTGGGGCTCTCGATATAGGACTAGCTTCAATAGGCCTTTCTTCAGCAGCCTGGCCATCCGACCCTGAGTAAGGCCCTTGATCTACTCGTTTGAGCCAGTACAGCCTGGTAGAGTGGGGTGTATTGTTCCTTTCATACGAATCCCATTGAGCATGAAGGAAGCTGTAACAGACAAAGCAGACAAGCACAGTCCCATTGCTTTTTGGCAGTTCACAACCAATTGGAGGCTCATGATGCTCCAGAAAGGGGAAGTGAGGCTCTGTTGTGGTGGGCTTTGTCCTAAGCAGGTGTATAGCACTGTTGGGGCTCCCACAAACATAGCAAACACCAGGAGTTATATTATTCACTAGAGATTTTTTAAAATCTTTTTCAATGTACATGTCCATATTTGTTTGAAGCTTTGATGTACTATAACTCACATCAAATAGCTCTGATTGAAGAAAAAGTAAAGAAGAAAGCTCTGAATAGATTCTGAGGGCATCAGAAAGGTCTATCCATTTTTCAGAATAGATAAGTAATGATTCACCCTACTCTAGTTGCACACACAAGTCAACTATTATAATGCAACCTTTACAAACGAAAGTTTGTAAAAGAGATGTGAATTGGTGAAAGATTGCGTAAAAACTAAACGAATTTACTGCTCGTGAAGTCCACTCACGAGAGAATGTAAAATCCTTTTGTAAACACCAACCCATCCTCTACGAAGGGGCGCTGTTGTCTGATGTCTGTATTGACAAACACTTTGAAAGTTAAAAACTTAAAATATTTCAGCTGAAACGCTGAAGCCTGAAATATTGATTGATATCAACAATTTGTATTGCTTTCTCAATTGATGTTATTTTGCACCTTTCCAAAGTCTATGCGGATTGGATCAGATCTTAATAGCAAATATTTATTGGATAAATATTATTACATAGAACCCGACAACACTGTAATTTTATTTTTTTATGATCAATTTTTTATAATGATTTCACAGCTTATCAGGTATCAGTGTATCACTGTAAAATTTCTATCATCAATTTTGAGTGTTTACAAGAATGATTCTCAAATTAGAATTACATTTGAAAAAAAGAAAATAGCTACGGTTGAGAAATCCTCAAGCCTACTTTATACGAAAAGCCTTGAAGTTTAAGTGTCTCCTACTGCTCCAAGCCAAAAAGTAAACAAAATTCTTGTTGATCCAATGGCCGGATTTCAACGCCACTTTCGACCGAACTTGGAACTTTTACCTGGTTCACGACGTTCCCATTTGTTTTGTAAAAAACTGAAAATGCTGTCCTACTTTAAAAAATGTTGAGTCAAACTGCTGAATGCTTAACTTCATTTTTGAGTCAAACTGCTTAACTAAATAATAAAGAAATCCTCAAAATAAATTAAATGACTTGTCTAAATAGTAAAAAAGCCATGAAAATTTCTTTTTCAAAAGAATTGAGCCATTGAGGTGACTTCTAAGTTCTAAGCGAGGAGCCGCCGTGGAAAATGAAGTTGTTAAAAAAATAATTCCTATTAAATTTTCATTTCATGGAAAAACGATTGTTACTTGATAATGTTTCTGTCAATATTTACGTTGAAAATCAAGAGAATTCAATTTGAAAACGCACATCTCGGGCATATAACATTTATTTTACTTTCCTTACCGTTAGGTGGCAGGCAATGACCGCCCAGTAAAAAGGAGGTAAGGACTGGTGAATATTTTCGAATACATCCGATGAGAACCGCCAGGCTTTACTCATCAAGTAGACTATGGTTTAGTGGTGATAGACGCGGAGAGAAAAACGAAACAGACTTCAGAACTGTAGCATATTTTTTCAAGGTTCAATTTTTGGTAATTATCAAATCATTAATATAATTTTGTTGTCTTTTAACCTTTCTATTCTTGGGAATTTATTCCATCGAGAAATCCCATCGAGAAATACTGTCATCGGTTGTTTAAGTTGATAGACATAACGAATACGTTTGAGCCATTCCTATCCAGTTGAAGAATTCCATTTACCTAAATAAGTTATTAATGGACTGTGAAGTTTTCACGATAGCTTTTCGTTTGACTAACTTTGCTTTATTTAAGCAAAAATTAAATATCGAATAATTACCAATTTTATGTTATGACATGAATGAAGTTTCATATATGCCTGTCCAATTAGTCCATGCTCTATTTGTTGAACTTTGTTATCTAATAATTCACCTGTAGATTCATATTTTGTTTCTGATATCTTTAATTAAAGATGGCAATGGCAGATGATCAGCAGCAGTTTTGTCTCAGATGGAATGACTTCCAATCCAATATGGTCAATTCCTTTAAACATCTACGGGATGAGAAGAGTTTCACTGATGTCACTTTAGGTAATGTTGCACAAAATATTATTCACTTTTAAAACAATTTTCACCTTGGTATTCCCTTTAAAAATAGCTTGTGAAGGACAAACTTGTAAAGCCCACAAAATGGTGCTCTCAGCTTGCAGTCCTTACTTCAAATCTCTACTCGAGGTGAGAATAAAATTCCCACAAAATAAGAATACAAGTAGAAACTTGTTATTAAATGTTTATCTTGTTTGTTTTGTTATTATTTTGCAGGAGAACCCCTCTAAACATCCCATCATAATTCTAAAAGATGTTCCCTTTGCTCACTTGCAAGCCATTCTTGAATTCATGTATGCTGGGGAGGTGAATGTAGCTCAGGATCAACTCCCGGCATTCCTTAAAACGGCCGAGAGACTCAAAGTGAAAGGTTTGGCTGAAGTGCCACCTGTGGTAAAAAAGGAGAGATAAAGAAAACATCTTGCTCTCCATGTGCAAATGATGCTCTTTCTTTTTTTTTTTTTTCTCCTTACCCCAAACTTCCTGCTGTTAAATGTAAAACCTCTCTTTTCGTCTACCCCTTCTCAACCTCGATTCTTTGAAAACAGAAAAGAAGAAACCTAAATTTGGGTGCCGTATTACAACAGCCATATGCTAATACTTTGGTTTTATTTTCCGTCTTTTTCTCTTTAACTTGATTGAGCACATGTTTGCCCTTCTTAATCCATCTCGGTTGCTTACTACTGTCAGATTCCACTTTGAATCGCTCTCCTTTTCAAGATTCTAGGAGTAACGTTTTCTAATGGCCTCCCTGGAGCAGAACCAAACTCTTTACTGAAGTGGAGATGGGAGCGATTCGTTTTATTCTTATTTTTTTTTATTTTTTTCTCGGTAATCTTGGGGACTTCTTTTTCTGTTGTAATTTGGTCGACTTCAATGTGAAGAAAGTGGATTACAGAATCTAAATAAGGAAAAGTGAGTTCAGAAGTAATGAAATTCGAGTTTTCGGGCTATTAGTGATCATCACCAGCTTGTCGATTTCTTTCGACTTGTTCCTTGTTGGTGAAAAAACAAAGATTGGAACACTTTTTTGAGACTTGTAAAATGTATGGCATTCTGTGAATCAAGTGGAATAAATCTTTCATTCAGGTTTGGATGTATGTTGTCTTATTTTCGATTTTTCCATCGTGTTCATCATTAACGCCTTTTTGAGCCATCAATCAATGTTTACTGAGTGCTCGTGTCTTGGGCATGAAAATGATATTTCCTCGGAAACGCCTAATCATCTCGTCAACTGTAATTTGGGCTGGCTCACTGGTCTGGAAGAGTCTGCTAACTTCAAAAAGATATCAGACTGCTAATGGGAACTTGAAAACATCCGTATTTTCATCGAGAAATAGAATCTTATCCGCATGTTACTATCGATCTGTGTATGCTGTTGACAGAATATAGAGGCTATCGGTTAACCATGTTTTTTTTATTTGTAAAGACAAACTTAAAAATGTGACGATTCCTATCAATTCAGTTTCAAATAGTACCTATAGAGTTGGTACTTATTGCTATAATTCTCTTAAGGCCCTAACATTAGGAACAATGAAGGTATCTCAAGCTGGTATCCTGAATAAGGTAAGTTGCAAATGAAAACCTACGCGTATATCACTATATCCTTTTAATCTGAGGTATTAATAATATTATGGTCATTGTTCCTTCTCAAGATATTAGTTAAACGAATATCGTTCGTATTGTCGGATGCCCAGCCCCATCACCAGATGTTGCATACCCACGTAGCTCGTCACAGAAGCGGGAGTTCGGTGCGACTTTCCGACGAGGAAACGAACGACTGGTTAAACAGAATAATCAATCGATATTCAATTACTGAATGGGCAATGTGTATACGGTCACACGTATTTTAATTTTGCTAGTGGGTTTATGGGTCCAATAGGACAGTCTACAAGGTATTCTTCTTCAAGCAACAGGAAATAGAGGACGATGATGAGAATCGGTTCTTTCTGAGGTTCTTTCTTCTAAAGCGAAAGCTAACACCCCTTGACATTATTAGAAAACTCTGCCACGCATACTATCCGCGAATAAGGTCAAATAGCATAGTTTCTTATTAAATTCCTTCCTCCAAAAAACTGATTTCCTGTGAGGGTTGGAGAAGTGTCGAAACCAAAAGAATGAGGAGAGACAATAAAACAAAACATTTCTGATTTCACTTTTCGTTGCGCTTATTTGTCTCCCTTTTCTGTCCCGATAACGATGAAAGGTACCTACCTGAAAAGCTGGCAGACAATGAGAAATTCAATTGAGCACTAGGTTTAGTTTACCCAGTTTGAAGCTCTAATAAAAGAGGGGGAATTGGGGGATTTTTAAAAAGAAAGAAAATAGGACGCTATTACAAAACAGCCGCAGCTAGTAAAAACAAAATTAATCCCGGACCCACGTGATCACGTGGATCGATCGATGGAGGCCGGTGCATTCTACTCAACACAGTGAACACAAATTAGAATATGTGAAAACAAAGGATGGAGATAACAGGTGGCCACACGCATGGCTTTTTTTATCATTGGCATTCCTTTGGATTTGTATGTGTATTAGAAGAGCCCTGAAAATTGGAAAACAAACTGTTTCGCAATCGCATCAATCGATGTGTCTTTTTTTAAATTTGAGCTCGTTTCGCTTCATTGAGGATACATCAAAGAGAGCGAAGAGAGAAACTAATAATAAGTGAAGTAAAAAGTTGTGCAACAAATGGGACACCAAAAAAGTTTTCTCACTTTCGGATAAATTCATTGTTATGTTGTTCACTATTTCTACCCACTCAATCTGTTATAGACACTTTTTAGAACGATAAGAACCGACGTTTTTCTCATGTTTTGAAAAGTTGAGGTTCTTGAATAATTCGTTTGTGTTTCTTCATGGAATTTTTTCTTCTTTACCTTGTTTATACTTTCATAAATCATAATTATATATATACATTTTAAATTGAAAAATATTCGTAAAAAATATCTCCCGACATTACATACCAGCATTATAGAACTTTTCAAAATAGACGTGCATTGCTGGCTTGGAAAAAATACATGATACAATATATATTTTTCCAAACTGATTTTCCAATCAATTCTCTGCAACCCTAGTAGGCTATTTTTAAAAGTTTCTCTCCTCAACTTTCCTCAATAGAAACAACGCATTACGGGAAAACTTCAGAGGGATGGAAAAGCTGTGGTACAAATAACGAATTCGGCGGATTAATGAAAAGTTGAGTAATTATGTGTCGTGAAAAACTTAAAAAAGGAACTTTTAATATGTTTCGTATTTTCCTCTGCCATGCTGTACTACTACACGGTAAACCAGCACTATATACCCACTCTGCAATTTAATCCGACCAATAAAATATAATCCTTTCGTATATTAAAGCTTTACAACGCCTGCATGAATCGAGAAAGTGGAAACATATGGCTTTAAAAAACTCGTCAACATCTTGAAATGTCCAAGTTCGATGTTATCATGTTTTTTAGTGTATTGATTTTGTCGTACAGGTTGGCGAAGGAAGAGGTGCGGTAAGAAGATAAGGTAGCTAGGGATAGTAGCTACTGACATCATTAGTCGTCAAGATGATTGGGATTGTCATTCCCGTATAGCCTAAAGTGAATAGATCTATAGTAATAACATTTCAAACATATTTTACAAGTACAGAGCTGAGTAGACTTATTTATTTGGAAATCTAACAATGACAAGAACAGCAGTGATGGTTGTAACAGTAAATCAATAGTCGATGGTACAGCCAATGGTTTTCTGTAGTTTAAACCTAACCTGACTTAGCTGGCCTATGTATAATATACCATGCACAATTCATAAAACGTTGAAAAAAGTCTAGTTAGCAGAAGATTTTTTTGTGCCAGAGGAGTGAGTTATAGTAGACGTCTCGTCCATCGTGATTAAAAGAGAACAGCAATCACCAAGTTCCAATTTCTTCTATATACACAGCTTATACATAAACTTAGACCTATACCTCTTCCCTCCCCCCCCCCCCCTTCCTTCTCTTCCTCCGCATCTCATTCTAGGCCGCGCGTTGTGAGCCTCATCGATCCGTTCGTGAACCAAAAGAAGCCTATTGCCAATGCCGAAACTGGCAGAGAACTGAAGACTCTCCACCCCGTGGAAGGAGAAGAAGTAGGGTGAGTAGGGTGTAACGACCCGAACGATCCCGACTCGACGGGGATAACAACATCTTCTAGCACCGACATTTCCTTTTTTCCTTACCCCTCTTCCTGTCTTTCTATAAAACTAGGGAGCTGACACTGCTGACAGTGTAGGGGGGAAAAGAAGGCAGGCAACTGGCAAGGAGCCGAGTCCTTTATAGGGAACGATGTATAGCTTTCGATGTGTAAAGACAAGAGGGGGAGGCCCGGGGAGGGGGCGGACGTCCTTTTTTTCCCGTAAAACGAGCACGCTGTCGTCAACTTCTTTTAAAAGGAAAGATTCTCAGCTGATATTGATGACCACGTTGGGCAGAAGACGACAAAAACCTCCAGACCGTATAAGTTTAGCTACTCATCAGAACAATGCTAATGTTGATCTTAGGTGAAAGTTGTTGCTCCCTTTCTCTATGCGTCTAATCGATGAATATTTCCGGCAAAGAAAACAGAGTCTGTTGTCTGCTTTGTGTCTGTAGACTGCGACAGTCTGCGGACGTCTCAATTTCACGTTTTCTTTTATATACAGTAGGCTATTTGTAAGTACATATTGTGCATATAGATGCGATGCGTCATCCGCATTGCGCCCGACTCGATGACCATCGATTCTTAAAAAGAAGTTTTATTGACGAGATTTCAAAATTATTGCAAAAGCTAGTGGAATTTTTTACAATGGTTTCTTATCAAATAAGGTAAGGTCTGTCTTTTAAATAATGTATAACATTTATAGTATATTTTGTACGATTTGGTTTGTTAATTTTTGTTGTTTATTTCTAAAAAAATATAGTTAACGTAGCCTAATCTTGTTTAGTATAATAAGATTATGTTTGGCGTTTTACTGTCGCTGCTACACAAATCTGTCAATTGTCAATATTACAAGTCAACCAGCAAATAAAATAAAATATGGAAGCCTGGAAGGCAAGAAATAGATTTTTAATGGTTAGTTTTCTTATAATAATTATCATTACGCTGAACAAACATTATTATAGGCCTAAATTCTTTAGTGAAGACGAAAATCGTTTCCACGTTTTGTTGAATAGCTCGCTCTCTTTTTTACATACGATATAGGCAAGCTATGCTATATCAAGATAACAATTTAACAATTAAAAAATACAAGCCTTTGCCCTAACGAAGAATCAAAGGTTTTTGGTTTTTGTATATTTTCTCAAAATACTGCTACAAAGTGATAACATTTTCCAAACGATACAACGTCGTCAAGGTAATAATGGAACTGGTGTACATGGAGGAAAAACTTGCCATACACACACTCCGTTGGTCGCCCTTTCGAACTTGAGCGGCTCTCTTCACTCTTCAGATAGGTTGCTTTGACGTGAGCAGGTGAGCAGCAAAAGCGGAAATAAAAGCCTTTCGTCTTCCTGGTATCAAACAGGTACACACAAGCAGAGACACCATCATTGTACCCATGGTGTGTATTAATTCATCTCGTTAAAAGCACACGTCATACAAAGTAAAATATTAAAAGTCCACCTTAGTAGCCTAAGTTATTGCATGCATCCGTTCGTCTAAGAATAAGGAAAGATGCGAAAATCAAAAATCCCTGCTCGTCGTTGCCTCATGAAAACAGAGGAAAAGTCCCAAAGCAACTGGATTCAGAAACGGCTGGCGGGCTGCCTAAGTATAAATATATATTCAATAGAAAGTGACAAAGATAGAGGTAGAGATCGATGAACAATATATTGAAATCGCCAGCAAGATGAATTCAATATTAAAGCAACTTGAATCATACATTATGTTATGCGGGTTAAAAATGCTAAGGGGCAATGATTTCGATGTTCATGACCTTTGTTTCCACTCTAGTGAAATTTTGAAATTTTGTTTTTTATCGACTTCTTGTACGAGACTGTATACATGCAGGTTAAAACAGTGCTGGGTTAATGCCTGGTTTACGTGATGCTTGTTGACTCTCTGCCTCAACATAGGCTACCGAAGAAAATCTTGATCGACAGTTCATTTGACGATACATGAGACTATTTTGTTTGGTTATTATTAGAGTTTAAACAATGAATAAAAGTAATTATAAGATAAAAAAAAATAAAAGCCTTGAAATAAGGGTTGCGAATAAATAGGATACTAGTTGCTTCGTTTGATAAAATGGCTTACGCTCTTAAAGTTACGTAAGCTTGATTAGCTATTCATCTCTACTTAAGCAACAACCGTGTCTCAAGCTCTTATTATTCTATTGATTTTGTAATTGTTTTTCTTTGAGTACTTTCAGTATTGATTCTTACCTGCTGCTCAAATAAATATTTTATAAATATTGTATTGCTTCGCTCTTTCATAAAGAATTAAGGTAAAAACAATTGCTTTTATTTTATTGTATTTTTTTTTTGTACCATATTTCTTGATTCATATTTTTAGCCGTTCTTGTAAACGTCAAACCAATTTATTTAATAGGCGCTAACTGGAAGATGGTCTCTAGCCGCGCCAATAATGAATGTAGGCCTACTAATATACTGAATACGGACGAAGAGCCAGATCGTGACGGATTAACTATTCTGAGAAGATACTTATCCATAATGTATCGTAGTAGCCTGTGAGTGTTTCTCTTTTCATAGCTATGCATAAAAAAAAAGAGTTAAAGTGCATGAGCGAACTTTGGATCGATTGATTCCACGAACAGTTAGTCTTTCATGGAGTAAATCTGGAAAGAACATTGCAAGAAGGTCATTTGATAAGAGTCATTTTCTTTGCTTCTATTCTTCTGTTTTCTTTCTGATAAACAATCTATATGCCTACAATATTCAGCAGTATAGTCCACTATATAGGTAGTAACCTACTACTGTATTTAGAGTAGAATTCTCAATGCCCAAATAGATGAGAGGGGCTTGGATACATCGACTGACGCCGGCGCACAATGTTCAATATAACAAGCTTCGTCTGTGCGTACAAACTATTACGTACAACAGCAAGGTGCACAAGAGCTGACGAAATCAGTCACATCCCCGACCTACTGGGCGTCAGCAGCAGCAGTTTATTCAACCATTTTTGTTCCCTTAAATTGTTGTACCAGGTTCCCTTTTCCCTCAACCCCCAAACCAAATTGACAATAGTGACGGGCATTGTTTACACATCACCTTAATACAATTGCAGCTGTAGAAAAGCTGAAAAGGAAGCCAAGAGCAGCAGCAGGAAAATGAATTCCCATCAGCAAATTCAACGGGTCTCCGAACTGCGGATGCGTCGTTGGGTAAGAAGTGAAGCAACTGCCAACGCCAGTCTCAGCAGCAGTGAATTGGAATTGTCGTTGCGCTCTTCTTCACTCAACACGTCGTTCTCTACATCGGAAACCATCTGTGAAACGGCGACCACCTCTTCCCCGTCAACTAGAGAAAGACGCAGCGGTGGTGGATCATTCAATTCCATTTCGCGCACTGCCTCCACAGCCGGAAGCGATTCACCGGTAAATTTTGAATTCTGTCGGGCAGGAAGTGGTACCGGGACAATCCGTCTACCATGGCGGAGGTGGAAACTCCAGAGCGGCATCTCCACTTCTAAATAGCAGTTCGCCATGTCATAGCCCGACGCCTCGTAGCCCCAGGAGTCCTATGACTCCACGAAGTCCACGGAGCCCGCGTAGTCCATGTCGGTCACCGAGCAGCCAGCAGCCAAGTCCCGGCCATCAGACGCCTCCATCGGCTAGTCCTAATCGTTACTCTTCAAGAAGACGGTCAGGAGCGGCAACTGGCAATTTAGCCCGCTTGGCTTCGCGACGATCCAGCCGTGATTCCGAAGCCGGAGAACCAACACCACTCCAGTGCGTCCGTAACCAACAGCGCAGAACATCAAACTTTTTAGAAATACCTGGTGAGTTTTTGTTGTGCACATACATGCACTTTCAACATTTTCACCACCGGCCATAGTTGATTATTTTTGAAAAGTCTCATCTGAAATAAAAATGGAGGGCTATAATATTCCTAGAGTCCTATAAAACATTCGTAATCAATAGCGCACAACGGATCTTCCTTTGTTGTCGCTTGCAGTGCCAGTGTTTTGATGATAGTTCGCAACGCGAAGGGCTGTCACGCATTAGCAGAGCTAGCTAACCACGAGAGGTATAGTAACTCTGTTCGACGCACATTAGGCTTAGTGTCAACTTGCAGTTGAATCTTATTCTTTCATGGTTATTTTCAACCACTAAGAAATAATATTGAAATATTGCAAAGGAAACGACTACGACTGCAGCAGCATATTTAGGAAAATGATGATTTAACTATATGCGTACCGATGCGGTCGAAACATGGCACAACATGACTATAAAATACACAGACAAACTTGCCTCAAATCGTGCAAACGAACTATGCGTGGGAATAATCCCGGTACATAGGCTAAACATGCATTATATACGTACACAATTATTCATAGCGAAACAAGTGAAAGAGTCTGCGGATATCCTTGGAAGGGATTTATGACAAGCAGTATGCCTGCCATAATATAGGCCTATCTTTGAATTTGACCATTAAATTCAGACTAGCTATATATGCGATAAGAGTCTTTGACGAGTCTTCTTACCTTGGCTAGGTATTATACTTTTCTCTTTTGAAGGATTCTTTGTACTAGCCTATATTATACCTACTTTGTGTATGTCTGGTTTTATTGTGTGAGTCGGTTATTGTATACGGACAGAGAATCCGTTTTCTGTACTTGAGGTTCCTTTTGGGTCGTTGATGGGATTGTACTCATTCAGCGTCATCGTACTACTGCAGCCTATTCATGCAAGAGAAGAATGAAACAGGATGATTGGGACGAGTAACAGTAAAGAATTGAATACTAAATTGTATTATATTTATTTTGCATATAGTAAATCTAGGTAGATACTGCTGCATATAAGTTAAGAATATGCACAGCAAAATAAATACCTACAACATAATTTAAGAATCTCTAAAAGCCTTAAATCTTTTTATTGGGATCAAAAAAATAAGTTACATACAGTGAGAGAAAAAAATTGCATTTTTGCGACACGCATGCGTATGAGTGCCAAACCTGTATTTATATATAAAAAAACAACAGTGAAGTTTGGAAGTGGGATTTTATAAACTCAATAAATACGAAGGCCATTCTTCCTTTGCCATGCTATCATTTTAATCATTCAGCGTCATCAAGGAGGAAGTGGTAAGAAAAATCAAGAGAAATAGTCAAGCTAGACTATCTTCCATTCATGTACAAATATGGAAGCTTTCTTTTCCTCCTGCTTCCTGAAAAGGTGTAGTGAAATCAAAGTCGCTGACTTGATTAACTCGTCGCATGAATATTCATTATCAGAACAGAGGCCAACACAAAAGCTTTTGGTGCAGCTGCATAACCGGACTACAATTAACTTGGCTTTCAGACTTATATTGACAGTTGCTACGATGCTGGAAAAGAGACAAACTTTCAGGCAAAAGAACAATGGCACCATACCTTTAGCTTCTTATCATGCAAACTCGGGTTTCTTATGAACAGCTCAGCGTCATCATTCAATGCTCATTTTATCTTCCACTCATCTTATGGTGTAGCTTAATATAATTGTTTTTTTGACTTTCTTTCTTACAACACAAAAGCTTTCGCGACTCTCTTCTTCTTATGTGACTTTGTTTGACGTCTCATAAGTCGCTCTCAGTTTGAAAATATTTTATTACAATATGAATTTCAGCGTACATATTAAAGAAAAGTCATTTATTATGTTATGTCTTCATCGTGTAAGTAATAAATTGAATTTAACTTATCTCGTTTAGTCGTTTGTGGAGTATCCAGGATGTGCATTGCGTGACAAAGATTGAATAAGGTTAAGCTACTGCTTTGTATCATATCATCTGTCGGTTGAACTATAATAGGTGATATTCATATTTGGTAATGATCTAACGATCACCTTGAGACCTATAAAGCATCCAGATAAAAGTACAATTAGCAGCAGTCACAATTGTCTTCTTTCTATAAAATCCACAATTGATAAAACTTGGATAAAACTATGAAAGAAAATCTCATACACTTCACCCACACATCTAGCTATCAAATAATGATATCCAATTCCGACGAAAAATCGATTTTTCATCATTTTTCCCAATCCCGCGAAAATATCATCAAATTTGGTACTACAAGTACTACACCAAACAGTATATTCTGTACACATTGTACAATTGTACATCATCCGAGACATCATCCTAATCATATCACGAGCCACAGGGTCAAAGATGGTGGTCTTCATTAGTTGGCTGACTAGTCGTTTCCGTGAACGTGTCCTGTCATGTTTGCAGGCACGGACGGCCGCTTGCTCATTATATCGTCCAAGAGATGGATAACAGCATCATCATTTTAGAGAACGAAATTTTGTTTCGTTGGCAAATAAAGTTCTGGAGGGCAATTTGCACAGGTAGTGGCACATAATTGAAACGCTCTGGAGACAACATCAAAGGGAAGCGGAGTTTCACCCGACAAAACTCAACTCCGACAAGACCTCGAAACAACTCCGACAGGGGTCGATTTTACTCCGACACGTCGCGAATTAACTTCGACACGCTTAGATTTTACTCCGACAAAACAAGATTTTCCCCCGAATCGACAGCGATGCAGCAAACTGTTATATTTTTCAAGTAAAGACAATCAAAGTTAAAATATCTTTACGATGTGTTGCTAAGGCTGTTTAAATGTTTATATAGGGGGTGTATACATATGCGGGGGTGTTTCAATAACTGTTCCCGCGGTAATGAAAAGTAAAGAGGCAAAAAATCATTAATTATTCTATAGTGGCATAACCAAACTGTATTTTAGGGGCCATGTTTGCTATTATTAATTTCTTCAATTTTATGAGCTAGTAATTGCAAAAATTTTTTGTATAAATATTTTTTTCGTTCGCGCATTTAGTCATAATTGTTTGATCTGTAAAATTTAGAAGCCCTTGTGAAATCAAACGCGGATACTGAACTAGATTTACAAGCTGTGAAACACGACTTCAGCTTATATGGATTGACGATGTTAAAGGGTAACAGTTTGCTGCATCGCTGTCGATTCGGGGGAAAATCTTGTTTTGTCGATGTAAAATCTAAGCGTGTCGAAGTTAATTCGCGACGTGTCGGAGTAAAATCGACCCCTGTCGGAGTTGTTTCGAGGTCTTGTCGGAGTTGGGTTTTGTCGGGTGAATGTACCCTTGCCCAAAACGAACGTGATTTTTGAGTTTCTAATTAATTAAAAGGGGCACTTTATTAGCGTTTATTAGCAAACCCTGACTGACCCTCAGGCTCTGGTGGGTTTTTAACTATTTTAAATCTCATAGAGTACTCATATAGTCTCTCGTCTGGTTGTTTCTCTTTGTCTGCTGCCTGCCGCTTATTTTCACTAGTATATCTTGCAGAATAAGCGTTTGGTTATCCCCATCTGTTTTAGAATATACATATTCTCCCTTTCTTCAACAAGGCATCATGGGCTCCATACACTTGCGGGTTTTCTCTTTCTACATGTGTGACCCAATCGGTTGATGAAGAAGACAACAAGATGAAAAACGGTACAGCTGTGCACCCAATATCCCGTGAAAGTGCCACCACCATGCCATACCATAAATATTTGAGAAACGACCACTTTATTCACATCAGGGGAAACGAGCAAACGTGAAAACAAAAGATACTTTTTCTTTTCGCAACGTATGGGCTAGTCGTTTGAAGCGTAATCGAGCGTAATTCCCGTTTCGAACGTTCCATTGACTTTGATATATTGGTCTTCTTTCCTATTACGATCAAATTATTAGCATCCGTATGATGTAATAACCCTGCTGAAAAGAAAAAAATAATTTATAACAAAAATTACGCGCAAAATCATTTCATTTACATAACATTCAAGTAACTGTGCCTTTGGTGCCTTGCTACTAATAAGTATTGCGGCACTAGGCGACACTTTGTGAATGACGGAAACATGTGGTTAATATAATTTGACTGGCTTTCAATTTATAATAGAAGAGATTGTATATCTTTAATCAACACTATCTTTAACTTACGCTTACCTTACGAAAAACAATTATTCTACACAAAGAAAATCAATATCGCTCCAAAATTATCTCGGTTTATCGGGTGATTCTTAGTTTCCGTTAGTTTCTTACAAATTTAAATCAATCCGACATTATTTGATAATCTATATTTTTTATGCATTGCTTTGAGCCTGCATTGCATGATCAATAAAAGTAGGATTATGTTGTAAAATAAACACTTTTGCATTTCATTCGTGAAAGTTGATGAAGTATGAAGACACTGAATGCACAAACTATTAGTAGAAGAGACGCGAGTTATCAAAATTCTTTAAACATTAAAAAAAAAGTTTGATCTTTTTTGTCTTATTTTTGTGTGTGGAACAGTTGGTTTCGTTTGTTAAACAGATGTTCTTTGGCAGCCCAACATGTTGAACATATTTATTATCAGAGAATTTTTAAAGAATTGTTTTCCTTTGAATCTTTGATTCTTTTTGTTTTGTGTTGTTCATGTTTACGTTTTTCAGCCTTTAATTTACGTCTTTGTTGGCTTTTGCAGACCCGGTGCATTTCCGTCCACGCGTCTGCAGCTTGCCAGAGAACTCGCGAGCGCCCTACAATCCTCGATCACGTGACGACATCTACCGCTTGCGTAACTTTTCCATCACCAGCAAAGGCGTTGTGAATCGTGGAGATGCAATCATCTCGCGTCATTCTCGCTCCAACACTAGCATCAATTCTACCCTTACAGCGTAAGTACATATTGATAATGAGGATCTATTCTCAAGTTCTTCCAATTGCAGGCCTGTTTTCGGAGGGGCTCCGCGTCTTCTCTTTGATGTTGCTCTCTATCGCTTCCTTAGATGAATCTAAGAGATACGTCAATTAGCGCACTCACATCAAAAGACTAAAAGAATGGACATAATTCAAGCTCGAGTCTTAGACTCTTATTAGCCTTACACTGATGCAGCTACTATTAAAGAAGATTCAGGATAGTCTTTCGTGAATCTAAAAGTCATTTAATAACAAGTCATTTTTATTCAATCAAGTGTAAGTAAGTAAGCAGCGCGAGGTAGTTGCTGATTCTGTAAATTTACCTCCTGTAAGAAAAAGTGCACGATGCATAATAAAAAGGGCAATTGATTTTTCAGAAAAATGAAAGCTTTTGCCTTTTGTATCACAAGAGCATAATTTAGAATCTTGTTATTTTCTCTCTATATATGTAAAACGAAGACTATTATACAAAAGAACGATAACAGTTTTATTGAGTCATGGCCATTTATAATTTCGCTAAATTCTCTGATGAGTTTCCTATCCGAATAATGTTTTGTTTGGGCCGTGTTTGGGTTGCGTGAACTGGTCGACAACAGGGGTCAATAATTTGATACGACACTGAGAAGAAAATCGATTTGTTCAGCTGGCGCTCATGGTTCATCCCATAGTTGCCCTTATTCCCCACCAAAGAGGTTATAACCTCGACGGGTTATTGAACACGTCGAGTGCCAGAGACCAGAGACGTGACGTGGATTTTCTTTCAAGATCGACGCAGCATTCCAAATGTGGTACTCGGTTCATCTCATCGCAGATCGATATCCCATGCAATTTACGTTGTGGTTTGTATGGAAAACTTGAAATCCGATTTTCCAGCCTAGTGGTAAGTAGTTGCAAGATCGGGGGGAAATTCAATCACTTGCGGACAAAGAAAATCATTTATTCAGTATTCAGGCGTAGATTCTATAACGCCAACCTTTAAAGTTTGTGAATTAATTAATTGTATTGAAATGGACAAGTCCAAACAAGGAGTTAAAGACAAGTAGCTATAAACTTCCAATCCAGTTTATTTTTATTATATCCTCTGTGTGTGTGTTTGTGTAGTTGAAAAATGAATTAGACGCAATGAGAAAATTAGAGTAGACTTGACAAAGACTTTACACACCGCTGTGCACATTTCTCAGTCATATGGTACTCGGTGTAAAAGGGATGAGGAACAAGTCTTGCTACTTTCTGTTGTAAACCTGCCACGTATTGATCATCACGACTCTGTGGACTTGTCCAAAATAAAATAAAATAAAAAAGTAACGTTGCCCTTCCAGCAGGCTTCCACGGGCGTCTGTACGTCTGCTGATGGCCCGCTAGTCTCAGATCTTTCGTAAGTTATTCCCCGACATCCACCTTTTCCTCATCTTGTATTGAGTTCCATACTCTCCCTTGAAGGAGAAGAGAATTAAAACAAAATAAAGGGAAAAGACGAAAAGGAAAAGAGAGAAAGAGACGAGAGAGAGAGGAAAAAGGAAAAAGTGGAGAAAAGCAACTTAGAGATCTTCATCACTGCCAGAAATCTTGGTGGATCGATCTGGTTCTTATAGATAGTGTTTGTGTAGGACTGTAGAAGAGATTCAAAAGGAGAGAGGGAGACGAGGAAAGAAAAGGGTACCAAATGCGGATCATCAAGGACTACCGTTAGCTTAACTAAGGTTCTGCCGTTCTGGTCTATAAAGATGAGAAATAGCTATCAAATTCGTCATCCCATACTTTCATTATTTCCCTCCCCCCTGATTTTTGATGTACGTACATATTTTACTCTTTTTAAGCTTGTTTGGCCTCTAATCAATTTCACCTACCACGCTAAAAAGTTATCCTTATTTGTTATTGCTCATTTGGCCTTTTTTCCACTTTTTTTTCTTTCGGTACTTGTACTTTACCTTTAGTCCCTTGTTATTGCATAACAAAAAAGTTCTTATCCATACCTTTCTGCTGGACTATTTTCAGCTTCTCAATGTTGAATCTATTTTTTTTTTTAATGTAAAGGACGTGAAGGGGAAAAAACAATATTTGTTGCCAGTTGTTTCGAACAGTAAACAACTAAACATGCAACATTTGAAGGAGCAGCAAAAGTATAGCTAGTTGGTATAAATAGGTTTATGAATGCATATGGCAAATGGCACAGACCCTTGTAGTGCAGGATTCTATTCCTTTGTTGGCCGTTTCTTCCCTCGTTTCTAATCATCCATGCAATGGTGTCTTGGACGTTGCCGAGTGGAGAAGTTGTCGAACCATGACGACGACATGGACGACAACGCCAATTCACAGGGATCCGAGCTCAGTTACTTGAACGGAGGAAAAAGATCCTTTCCCCTTTGAAGTTGAGGCTTAAAAGGCAATGGGTTGGTGTACTTCTTTTCTTAGCTTTCCCTGAATAGATTGAGCTGTACAGCTTGTAGATACTGCCTGCACGCAACAGGTATGACTTGACTCACTCGGTCGTGATTTACGTTTCCACGACAACAGTTCCTTGCAAAGTTTTCAACTGTATCTCCGTCCATGGCTGATGAGAAGGAAATAAAGAACTTAGTCGGTTGCTTTTATAAAATAAAAGGCACAAGATTCAATATTTTTAAATAAAGGATCGAGCCAACATGCAGCTTGCTCCGTGCATCAGCTCTTGTGCGTCGCCTTGTGTGTCTATGCATCAAGTCGTCAACAGTCAACGTGCAGTCTGATAGCCAACCCAGCAGGGTTGTCTATTGTTGGTTCAGCGGAGGAAAGATCTACATTACTACGCAGCATCCAATTCGTGCCTTATTCTCTTCCCTAAAGTCTCGACGAGTTGAGTGGGGGGAAAACAAAAGCTTTCAAAATCCATTCATCAACTAGACAGGGCTCGAGAATTACTCAAGTGGGTCCTGATATTGAAGTTATCTAGCCTCTTCTATATAGTCACAAAGATGAATGGAGGTGCAAGTCAACGTGTATAATAAAAACGAAAGAAAGCTCAAGAGACGGCCGGTTGCATCTTGTGCAAAGTGCCCCGGCCGTCAACCAGTTTTGTCATCTATACTGTGTAACCTCACAAGAACGGCAGACTAAAAACAAAGAATTATGTGTGACATTCCATGTATGTCTTCCCGGTCTTCCAAAATTTTCCCACTCTTTGTTAGTAACATTGTGTGGTTCTAGTCAAGGTTCTAGTTCCAGCAGTGTACTAGTTCTAGCCTAAATGATAAGTTTCGAACAGAGCGAAGAAACAAGAGTGTTAAAGGCGGGAAACTGGTTTTCCCAAAACGCATTAAATACTACTGACATACAATTATGAAGTGATGTACACCGTTTGAAGTAAAAGTTAAACACATCAAACCTTGACATGGGCGGTAAGAAATCGTTTGCATCTAACTCTCTTCAATTACCATTCAAAGAAAAAGAAACAACGAAATAGGGAAATTTCAATTGAAAGTTCTCCATTTGACTGTTCCAACGTTCCAACGTTTCCAACGAAGAACAATACCATAGTACATTACATGGGGCACTAGGCCTAGTAATCTCCCAACAGAAAAAGTCATTCAGAAATTCAATTACCGGTTTTCATTTGCACATCAGTGTAAGGAGTTTACCCTGAACTAGATATGCATGTACTCAGGAAAAGTAAGGAAGAGTATTTACGAAAAGAAAACAGAAACGTAACTTGGATTTTGGAGTATCTGTAGAACGCTACTAGTTAGTCCAATTCGAGTAGTCATACTTGTCGTTTCTAGTCTCTATCGTCAACTATTGGAACCAAATAATTTATCTCGTGATTCAATGAATATACAGTATTTTTCATTTTAATTGTATATTGAACAGGTTGAGCAGTCGAAGCGGAAGGAGCCGAAGCGGTGAGCGTTCTTTTGGCGGATCTTGTTGCGGTTCGAGTTATGTCTCGTCAGAAGAGAGCTGCGATACTTCCAACACGAAATATCGCGTCGTCATGCTAGGTATAAAGAAGAATGCAATTACAAGATTGTGTCGAATTACAACTGGTATATAGTAACAATCATTGAAATTGTTAATAACATAGTAAGATACTGTAGCTGCTCCAAAAGTCGAAACCTTCTACGATGCAATATCGCACTTTATTAGTTTTGTCGAGTTTTGTGTCCTAAACTGAAAGAATAAATTATATCTAGAAATTCCCTGATAAGAATCTCACATTTCATGTTTTTCTACCACACCTTGTGTATCCATCCAGGTGCGGCCGGTGTGGGTAAAACGGCCCTTGTTTCTCAGTTCATGACGTCCGAATACATGAACACTTACGACGCTTCTTTGGGTATGGTACATTTGTTTGACAATTATTTTTTTGCTGGTTATTCTCAATTAAATTATGTATGTTGCATCATATATAGTACATGCGTCTACAACATAAGTTTAGAATCTACGATTTTCCACCATTAAATTTAATTCTTTATATAATTATTATTATCTGCCTGACGGGTGTGAACTGCGGTGAAAATTACGTGAGAAACGTATTTAAATGATTGAACGCCTAGCGATGCACCATATTCTTTTTTAGGTGTATTTAATTTTAAGTATTTGTCATTATCAAACAAATCATTCATTTACGTTAAGAGAAAACTAGGCTAAAAAATTTGAAATCACAAGTGGATGAAGAAATCAATAATAATTAATCCATTATAATCTTATATCAATGAATTGACTACGGGCAGACGATGAATTTGGCGAAAAAACAGTCAGCGTGTTACTTGACGGGGAAGAATCTGAAATGATCTTTATAGACCACGCCAGCGCTGAAATGTCGGTAAGTGGAATTCATATTCATACACAATAACCACAAAAGAAATTGTTCATCTCTCCGTTCGTAAAAAGAATTTTTCATGTTTATAACACAGATATGAAACAATTTTTATTGGATTTCTTTCTTTTAAAAAAACTGGCGATTCTTAAAAATTTGTTCAACAAACGTTTTAAGTTTCATTTAAATAACAAATCCGCAGTAAAAAATAAATCATAGTGCATACAGTAGGCCTATATCTTTCAATTCGAATGTTGAGTGTGCGTAAATAATCATGAGCTCTAATATGCTAGATGAAAATGAGAACAGAGATTTTCATCATATTTTTCCAACGTGAAAATGATTAGGCCTAGTGATGGAGAGAGGTATTCTCAGAGTATATCCTTTAAAAGTCCTAGGCCTATAGTATCCTTTAATTTAAAAGGTGAATTTGCTGTACCAATAAATTGAATACGGTATCTATTTGAAAATCTAAAACGATTTAAAGAATTCTGTGGTGTCTTTAGTTTGGCAGTTATTTTTTTCTACATGTAACGATCAGTATCAAGTTCAGTATAAAGTCCGTTCGTTTGCCAAGGGAATATTGATGACGGGCGTTTTGATCTTGCCTTAATTGCCATAGGGAATATATGGCCAATGTGCGTTAATGTGTTTGTGCAATTTTTTTTTCCACCTACAACTGTATGAAATATTATGAGCAAAGTCCGTGCCTATGATCAAGGTTACGGCGAACAAAGGAGTGAAGCATCGACTGGGCCTCGGTGTCCATACCAGGCCAGCAGGGTGTGTCTATCTAGTTTCTAGTTATTGAGTCACACTATTCCCTGATTCCCAGACATTCAAATGCATAGTTAGTCTGCTGATATGCTAGTCGCTTCCATCTTCTAATTACGAATGTTTACACGGAAATACTCATTTTGCGTTGCGACAGGTGGAGAATTGTCTAACAACCTACGATCCTCACGCTTTCGTACTTATTTACTCTATAACGGACCGTGGAAGTTTCCAGTTCGCCGAAGAGGTTCTCAAGTACCTTTGGCGAGAGTCATGCACAAAGGAGAAAGCTGTCATTCTGGTTGGCAACAAGGTGGATTTAGCCCGATCACGAATAATAAAATGCGAAGGTATGAATCATTAAAATTTGTTTTTGTTTTTTTTTGTTTTTTTTATTTGTTTTTTATTTATTTATTTATATTTCATTTGGGAAACAACGGAACAGAGAAGACAATCTCTTGTATACATTAGTACAAATGAGATAGAGAATCTTTCATAATAGTATTTGATCTATATATCACTGGCTATTTTGCTCAAGAAACATATCAATTGCGATACCATATACGTATCCGTATCATCCTTTTTGATTTGCGAAAGACATTGAAAGTACACATATTTTCATGTCAAAACATCGCTTACATTGAACCATGAAATTTTGAATCGTGAAGAAATAGTAGTAATATGAAAATGACCGCGACATTTCCTCCCCATTTCCTTCGTTATCTTTTAATCAAATCTCAAGCGTACAGTATGTGCATCATGGTAACGAACAACTCTGTGGCTGCTATTATTCTGTTGAAATCATGGATAGACTAAATTAAATTTTGAGTAGTTGTGATATATGTAAGAAAACTACGCTATAATTACAACAGACTGGCTTTATAATATTAGCGCTAAACGAGAATGCAATTCCATTTGTCACGGGGAGAAAGAACATTTCAAAATAGGTAAATTTTAATAATAAAACGAGTATCAAAATACAAACGTAATACCAAAAATAAAGCCAAACGGAACCTGTGGAAAAATCAATACGGAGCAACCATCGACCGACCAGCTCCAGCCGTCCATTATCGTGGTGGAGCAGAGGGAATTACTACTAGTTACTAACCCACCTTGATGTGAGGGGTGGGTGGTGGAAGAGTATACGAAGACCGTGACTAATGGGCTTGTGTTTTATTTTTCTCATTCTTTGTTGTCTTCCGCTAGTAGGTAGCCTAGTATATGTACGTAGCATTCACGCCAACGGACGTAACAAAGGCGACAGAGTATATACTTCAGTTACGTTCAGTTATATCCTATACACTATACACCTATATGTACATCGTATCATGAATGATCGATGGTTTCGATTGATTACATGTTCAAGAGACACGCGCATATGAAAAACACTCTTTGCCAGCACTGAACGAATGATGCTGGTCAGAGAAAAGAAGCAGATTCTGTACTTTGTTCGAATATGTATTTAATAACTGTCAATGTAGCAGATACGATGTATAAATTATGAAAAAATACGACCCTTGCAGTATCGACCGAAGAGTTGTGGATTGTCTGCTTTCTTGCACATTCCATTTGTTTACCTTTCTTTTCGAACACGCCAGCTCTCGTATAGAATTGATAGTCGCTTCGGTTCACACTATAGCGGCTTACCACTTTCGTAGGGTTTCGATCGTACGTTAGGACGGGATGTGCGTTGCTGTTCTATTGAGTCAACAGAGCCCACAAGTGTTGCGCAGCAGCAACAGTACAAGTAGTTGCGAGCGACGAATAAAGTAACGAGTAACGACGTAAATTCTATCGACGACAAGATGCATATTTATAATCATTGCTCAACACAAAAGCAAGCTCAAAAGTATATTCATAAAATGAGAAAATCGCGGACATTTGAATTTTATTTTTAAATTTTCAAGGTAGTACACTAAAAAAGTGTTACCCCCCCCCCTCCCCTGTTCAATGTGTTTCGAAGTTAATTCAAGGCGTAGGTATAGTTCTAATTCAAATCAGAGATCTAGTTTATGCAGTATTCACAATATCACAAATCCCAAATAGATTTTTTAAAATCATTTCATTCAACTACGTTTGCGAAAAATCAAAAATACAATTTTGTAGGCTTGTAGCCTTTAGATAGCTATATCATTACAATAAATAAAATAACAGGTACAAAATTCCTTACAAATGTACCACTTTGCTGATTTACCGAAGAATATACTTTTATGAATTATTGGACACTATATTCCGCTATATTCTGGACCAACATAGAATAAAAATTTGTAGAACAAAATACGCAACTAAAGCTAGACTGAATGACGTTCTCTTTTTAAACTTTACGATATAAACATAACAAAGAAACAAGTTTTTTGAGTTTCACTAATCTTTTATTTTTTATTTTTATTTCACTCTTGTAACACAGACGGCAAAAAACTAGCCACTGAACATGATTGCAAGTTTATCGAGACGTCGAGCGGCATTCAACATAACGTGGACGAGCTTCTGGTCGGCGTATTAAAGCAAATTCGACTGAGGGAGGATCTAAACAAAAAGCGTCGCAAGAAGAAATTGATGGGAAGCGGTTCCCGCACGTCACTGTCACTCGGTGTTGCTCGTGACATTCTTCAGAAGATGTGTCTTCAAGACAATCGATCTAAATCGTGTGAGAATCTTTTAGTTCTCTGAAATGGCCTTCATTTCATCTATGGCTTTTCTTTTCAATCCTGGTTCGTTGTTCATGTGAATATTCGTTCGTTCGCTTTAATTGCCACGCGTTTAGCTTATACTTGGAAGTTGTGGTCTTACGTCGCCAAATGTTGAGCTCACCATTAAAGCTTTGTATACAGAAGAGCTCTCGTTAGTCGTTACGCTAGGATAGCTGTCGAATGAGAAATACGCCAAATCATTACCCAACAAACGATTTCATGACCAATCAGTCATACTATTGTATGACCAAACGCTAAACCTAGGGAGTGAATTTCAGTTTCTAGACGTTCTTTACATTTTTTCCTTTATAATATACTGTACTGTAGTATATACGACGTAGAGCGATCTGGAGGTAACAAAAATGTGTAGCTGTCACATCCCTAGTTTGCTGCTGACGTTCTGTTGACAGCCTGTTTAATTCTCGCACCAAATTTTATTTCTGCATCAGTTAATACTCGAACAACTAATCATTCCTACTTTGGTATCAATTAAATTTTGAATTAAAATTCTAATATTTGATCGGTGAGAATTATGTTATGAATTTCGCTTCATGTTTTGTAAGTCCACATAATGTGATTCCATGCTATATATTTTTATCCCCTTTCAATATTCTAGCAAACTTTTCTCTCGACTTGTGTAATTTATTTCTACACGATCGAAAGTATTATTATTCTATTGTAATCCTATTTTACATACTTTCCTAATGGACCATATAAGCTAAATTGACTTACTGTCTTTCACGTCAAGAAATAGCAGTGTAGCACTAGTTGTCTACTTTTTTAAAAAAGCGTCAAAATATCCGCGTGAGATACGTATATTTTGTGTATATGTACAAAAAACTATCGCTAATCGCGTCTCTAACGTCTACTTTAACTGAGTTCTCAGTCATAAATTAAATTTGAATCATCATATCAATAGCAAGGTGATTCGTAGCTTAGCATCTCCCATAATACTGTATATAAATTAAAACTAATATAGCGGAGCGTTCCGAATCTTTTGATCGATATTATGAGCTGATTTACGGTACACGGTATGCCTCTTGAATGGTAATTCCGTATGACCATACGGTAGGTTTTACCTAAATGTCTAATCATACTTATTTTTCTGAAAGTGGATTACATTGACCACAGGTATGCGAATTGATCCACAAAATATGAAATTAATAAAAATTTCGTTTCTCGACGAGCAAATGGTAAAAAAAGAAAATTTCTTGACCTCCATATCATAAGTAAGTCAGCAGTGTCTGTTTACTGTTTTTTTTCTGAAATAAAGGCGTGCATTTTACCGCTATTACCCGCTTGCGTTTTGGTTGGGTTAACCCAAACCAGCCTCCAATTCTTGGCCTTTCTTCAAACATCTTTATGGTGTCACCTCTCATTCCCTGCAGCGCGAGCTTTTTTAAATAATATACATAAAAGTTTCTGCTTCCTTTGCAATCTTTTTATCAAGTACAATATGTTAAGTCTCATATTTTTTTGAGCTTCGGTCCTCTCCTTACATTAAAATTCCCGTAGTAATCAGTAATTTTATCAAATCACAAAAATTTGTCCAATTAGTTTAATTATTATTTGAATCGTTTTGTATGATGACATTTTTTGTAATACACATTCTGCACGGAATGATTGTTGACAGTACTTTTCGGTTATTCGGATATGAATACATCGCATTACAAGGCATTATTTTTGAAATTTTAAATAAAACAAAACTTCAATTGCGGAGATTCTTATTATGGTGCTGGTGAATTTGACTGAAAATGGTTTACATGTAGCAATATATGACGAATGCACCAGAGATCTTTGTATTGCGCGAGCATCTGTACCCTCAACACCACGTAAGTTACTTTGCAAAATCTAAATTTTTTAGAATAGGTAATAATAGAAATCATTCTTCAACAACTTTTTGATTCATTGACCAGCACCGGAAACAATTGGACTTGTACAACGGCTTGGCCTATATTGTCACGAGTGATATTGTCCACCATATAAATTACAATTTTTGAATGTCCTCATAATATACAGTCCTCGAAAATTTCATTCAATTGTGTAGAAGTCTGAGGGGAAGCTCTGGAAAAGCCGTTATTACCAAAGCTACTGCTATCTGACTGACGGACGTTCATTTTTGTAGGCGGAAAACGAATTTGACTGCAGCTGAATTTTGATGAAGAATGGCGAGAGTTCTAGTGCCATCATAGGGTTCATAGCACAATGGCTTAAAGAGGTGTTGAAGGACGGTGAATGGCCGACTATCCCACATTGACAACACTTCTTTGCAAATAAAGCAGTGAGAAAGAGCTCGGTACGTATTCGGCTATTTTAATTTGATAATGTTCATTTAAAAAAATTTAAGTTATTCCGCGTTTTTATCTCGTTTTATAGGGCACATCCAGTTTAAACAATATGTTTACAACTAATTTGATCGATGAAACCTGGACCACTGGTCGACTTTAAACCCGGAATCATTCTTCATTTAAAAAATTCCTAATAACAATAAAATCTCCAATATGACGACATAATCGGATATTTTCTATTTTTCAGAAGCGGAAACATGCGAAAATAATAAAAAAAAAAAAACAATCAAAGAAGAATTCACACCTTATACTGTTAAAGGCTACAGCTTTTACATATCGTAATAATGTAGCAGGAGTTTTTTTGGAAGTGTGGATCACCGTCAAATGAAAATTTTTTGATATATTATGCGCATTGGTTTGGATTACCAACTGAATACCCTTTTAAAATAAACAGTGCTTTCATGTGTGATACAAATTGAAAAACAAAAATTCAACAAAATATGAAGTAGGCCTAGAATAAATCTACGTTAGTATAGCCTACAAGTAAAGCACAAGAACTTCACATAAAATAATTAAAAATTAAGTAACATTTTTGGACCGATAAAATCGACCGACTCTGGACCAGTTGACTTCATGACGCAGATTATCACGAGTGCTGGATACTGGAGGAAATCCTAAGGCCATTGGTGTTGGAGGCGTTCCGAACATTTGGTGCTTGTTTCCATATAAAGGTAAAGGATGCATGGCACGCGGAGAACCGTATGAGGTAGCAAAATTGAATTTGGATTGCTCGACCTGAAACTGTGTACTGAAAGAGTGGGGCGCAATCCAAGTCTGGGGTGCAACGGGGTATATTATACCAAATAGCGTTGGTTGTACCTTGTAAAAATTCTGTCTACCAGAGTTATGCGTTGACACCTGTTGACCGGAATAAGGTTTCAAATCGATTATTACCGAAGCAGGTTGGATGAACGGAAAAGCTGTAACATTCGCAGACATGGACATCAGCGATGAATGATTCATGGCTTTTACTGAAGAACTAATCTCGACATTTTTCGGAGACACTTTAGAAGACGAAATTAGGCTTACAGGTTCAAGTGGTAAAAGAGATAGAGGGGCGATGGTAATCGCTGAGACTGACGGAACTATTGGAACACGTACATGAAAATAGGAAAGAGGAACATTTACTGAATCAGACGGTGAAACAGATGAGGATTGAGGTTTTGATGACTCTGTCACTACTTGAGGTGGAGAATTCACTAGAATAGTGAGAAAAGGCTCCGTTTCTATTCGCTTGGGATCGATCAGAGAATCTCCTATCTGATGGGTTGAGTCCTCTGTGTCTGATTTGGATTCAGATTCATCAAAGAAATCGGAAAATGATGGAGTTCCAGTAGAATCCGAAAAAGGCAAGCTAGATATGTCAACATCCAAAGGAAATGTCAACTGTTCGACTTTATTGAACGCTGCTAGATTAAACGGGCTTGTTTCTTCTTCAATTATAGGTAACCCAGTGGATCCGTCAGTGGTATCAAAAGTTTCGTTTTTCAGTTCAGGAAAGTCATCAATCGTTGGCATGAAAGATTCGTTAGTAGTCATGGCGAAATCTGTTCCATTATCTTTTTGTTGATGATTTTCTCTCGCCAGAGTTTTGTCGATGCGAGTTACACGCTGAATGTTGGCAAGTCTTTGTGATGAACTTTTATTATTTATTTCTGTTGTACGGGAAGGGATCGATTCGGCGAACTTCATCAACAATTGAAGAAAAATCAACAAATAAGTAGAAACTATTATGTCATTTCCAATCTGAAAAGGAATTAAATCCAATTTTTATCAAAATATTAAATCGTTTTTATTTGTCAGCTAGAAGTCTTTAGTAAATACTTATATAATAATGAAATAAGAATGGGTACAGTTAATAAAAACGACTTACGTTAAACAGCTTCATAATGATGAAATTACTGGTGCTTCTTCAGTGGCCAATATAGAAGAGAGTCTGACTGAATATGACTGAACAGAAGAGTCGCACAAGCTTATATAGCGGCATAGACTTTTTGTCATTTCATTTTCCCTATTATATCTTTACGTGAGCTGAAGAGCCCATCTCAAACATTTTGAGATCTGCTCCCAGTGCAGGAGCGAAAGAACGCCATTGGCTATCTTATAGTTTATATACGTACGTATCGAGGAAAGGGAAAACTTGCCGTGATACAAGTCATCTGTCTGCCTCCAGCTGTATTGAGAAGTTGTGTGATCAAGAACCCGATTTCTTTCGTAGACGAGACTGATTTCTCTACTAAATTGTGAAATGTTCCATAACTTGCTATTTTAAAGAAAAACCGTCGGAGCAACTTTCATCTCATTGCTACTGGGAAAAATGGGCATAGTATTTTAAAGATCTCAGATTAAAGACAGCAGACTAAATTCGTTGAAATTGTTCTTCTGTTTATATTCATGTAGCTAAATAAGCTAATGTAGGGCTGTAGGCTAATTTAAAGTTAAATTGAATTTTCCGTTACCTCACTACATGATCGGTAAAGTCCATTTTACAATGGAAAGCGGCATAGACACCGCTGCGAAATTTTGTCATTGCTAGTGACTTAACTGAATTTCGCGAACTTACCGACTTATACTGTCTTACTTATACAAAGAAAATTCCTTTAACGAAACATTATTTTTAAAATACGAAGTTCTACTAGAAAGAAGGACCATATTAACGATTTTTACTTTCACTTTTGGTGAAATCTGCTGAAAAATGAAAGCGATGCCACAACCACATATAAAGCGATTTACAGTCGACATCAAATGATCAAAGCAGTGTCATAACTCTCAGTTGACCAACCGTATAAGGCTTCGTCCAAATAGACTGGTGATTATATCTAAAAATGTAAAGTAGGGAGAGCGGGGCCATGGTGTATAAGTATGGTGGAGCAACTTACTTTTTAAGAGCCCATCTCGAATGAAAACAGTTTCCGTACCAGCAGGAGGAGCTTAGTGCCTTTTGGCAAAACTCTTAGCAGCCAATGGCAGGACTGGTCGCACTTCGTGAGTGCCCCCTATGAACCAAAATAGTAACTACGTTCCAACCAATACTAACCAATAATTATAGTACTGTAGGCAGCGTACGTACGCCGCAAGGTACCCGAAGGGGTTGAAATTTAAATTAACTTTAATTTTACCAATAAATATAAAGTTACGACAAATATGTAGGCATCCGTTATTAGGGTTGCAAGGTTCCCGTTGGAATATAAAAACAATTAATTAATATCTCAAAGTTTAAGTAAATATCTATGCAGCTTATACTAACTCCGTGCGATTAATTAACGACTCAAAGTTTTTAGTAATATAGTACAAATAATTATACAATACAATACAAATAATAATTTTTAGTAGCTAATAATACAAACACCCGTTCGACTTTGGTGCTGCGGGGCTGGAGCCCCGCCGCCCCACGCCAAACGGGGACGGGTCTTTATCTAAAGCTCATATTCTCTAAATATCCATTCAGATATTGAAATCCTGAATCAATATTGAATGAGATATTAGAATCCTGATTTAATATGGAATGCGATATTGAAATACGCCTCGTGGCGGGGCAATCCGCAAACTGCTGAATTATATAAGCCCCGTCACCCTATGTCGTAACAAATTTTTACTTTGCAGTGACGGTAGAAATTAGGTTTGGTGGAATTGTGCCCATAACTAGGCCTAGTTATCAGCCTAGAGATAAAACTATAGGCAGTAACTTAATAAATGATTTCTCGTTTAATCCTATCCTATTTCAAGTAACGTTTCCTTATAATATTATTTATCCCTGCCATCTGTGTTTATCCCTGCCATTTATCGTCTGCTATAACAGCTACAACTACTGAAATTCTGTCAAAAAGTAACAATTTCTCCGTCTGATCAAACGCCTGAATAGATTTCAGCCAAATTTTCAGAAAAGATGTAAAAAATTCTCAGCTACGTAGTAGAGTTATTAAAATGTAATAAAAATGTTGATTACAATCAATAATTGCAAAAAACTAGTGCAGCCATCTATGTAGTGTTACGAGAACTGAGGGTGCCCATGTAAACCATACACACCACGAAACTTTGACCAGTAACCCTTCGGGTAATTTAGTATGCAACAGTGGGCTAGTTGTTAGAGCGACGGTTCGGGGAGCAGATGAAAGAAGGTTAGAAGACTGGGACATCCACGTCTTTCGATAGAAAATTTTTTAAAATTTTTTGGTTTTTTCATATAATTCTTATGTAATATAAATCCACTCAGTCGAATAACAATAAAAAAAGGCTATTATGGCTTTATTATAATACACAAAGTAATGTGCGATCGGACTTAGAAAATTTTCAAAGGGGGAGGGGCTTATAGGGGGAGGGGCTCATAGTTGACCCAATTGTCCACCAGGCAGCGCTGAACAGGTGCGACCTGGGTTCAGCTATCCTAAGCATGAAGTTGCTCCACCATACTTATACACCATGGCGGGGCTATTCCGGACGGGGGCTATTCTTCATTTTTGTCATGTTTTCTGGGCGCTAGGAGCGCCCCGGATTGGACTTTTGACTCTCGCTTCATAGTCTTCCTTAAGTATCGTATCGTTTCGTCCTTTCCCAATTTTGGGGTAAAAAGTCCAATCCAGGGCGCTCCTTGCGGCCACATATATAAACTTGGCGTTACAAACGGCCCAGAAAACATGATAAAAATGGGTCGTTTAGGGAAACGTTCATAAAATCCAGAAATATTTATAAATGAAAAATCCTTTTGGGGATTTCAAGTTAAAGAACCAATCTATCGATTGAATAAATTAGTTTTTTACGATTTTTTTTCTCCCTGAAACCCTCATTCATCGGACCCCCCAAATTTTCGACCCTCCTCTATTACAATAAAAATATCTCCGATCCATAAGAGATAGAAATCCGGGGAAAACGCCATTCGATTTCTTTTGAAATTTTGAATACGAATGATCAATTTATTTTCCCTGCAACCCTTTCCGGATTCAAACCAAAAATTGACCCCCCCCCCCTCAAAAAAAAAATTGGGTGTTTTGGTCTCATTCGCTCGCCAACTGCGTGTTAATAATAATTGAATTAACTGAAATTTTTTTTGCAGGAAATAAGATTGATTCTAAACTTTTGCGTTTGTTTAATTTCCTAAAATCACGTAGTAGCAGACGAAAATTGACTTCAATTGCTGCGTTTCGCGATGGAAACAAAGGTTAAAAAAGATGTCGAACTGACCTAGAGTGGTTCGAGGTTACTATCTTGGATGGGTTTTAGCCCAGTTTGGTGCAACCTTAAACAAAAAGCATTGGTATTTGTATAGAAAGAGTGCAAGGCATGAAGGAGGAATGAAGGAGGCGTAACTGCCTAAGGCAAAACCAACATCGCCCCAAACATTTTCTCGAGTTGTGCAAGCGAGAACCACTAAGGCACTAATGCTTCCAGATATGCCTCCTCGGCTCCCACAGTTTCATCGGCACCTCCTTCTTGATTAGCCTTTTTTCGATTAGGATCTTTTTGATTAGCATCCTTTCGATTAGCATCCTCATTTTCCATCTCCGAAAGTAGGTTGCGTGGTCTATGACCGTGCTCTAAACTTCGTTTTCTAGACATCTAGAAGAAAAATTTACAATAGAGAAAGAGGGCAAAAACTGTTGTAGTGAATGATTTTCACAGAATAAAAAAGGTCACATAATAAGACAAAATAGGTTGAATCAGCAGATTGATTCGCTAAAAACTCCTAGAACAATCAATTGAGCAGGCAGAAGAGACGGATGGACATTCGCGGAGAGACGAAAACATTAGTACTTAAAAGTCTCAGTTAGTACCCTTACCCGTACCGTACATAAACAAAAGCTGTCGACGCTGTGACTGCCCACTGGAGACTACTGCACGTTCTCAACAACATGGTAAACATGACGGAAAGGCATGATGGGGTGCTAGAAAAATCTCCTCTAAGTTCCACACGTACTGAGTAATTCCGTAGCGTCTAAATACCCTGACAAAAGACGCTCTTACATGACATACAGCCACTATTTAATAATCGGCAATTTTCCTCTCGGTTTTTTTTGTTTCGATAATGAGGACTCAAATCATATAATAGGGTAGGACGACTGTTGGAATACCATTTATTTCCTTTAGGGTGGGGAGGGGGGAACTGCCTAATCTGTAATGTTCTTAATTATCTGCGTGTTTTTTTTATCTCTGGTTGTTTGACAAAAATAACATCGGACGGTACACTAGGATTAGCCCGGGCTAAAAGAAGATGGTTGTGTGTAAGAGCGATCATGTCGTTAAAATCCGTTGAACACTTGCCAATGGTTGATTCGTTCATGGTGGATTCCATTTCAATCAATGATGAAATAAGTACTTCACATGGTAACGACTGGGTATTTTTTTGAACATAAAAAAATGTAATTCGATGAAAAATCTCGCTTTGATCTCCAGAGGTGCACATATATTTTCTTTCTTGATATTTGACAAGGATCCCAATCCCCACATAGCACAGAGTCTTTAGACTTTTTTGTCTTTTAGACATCCCGAGGATGTCCAATAATCTCAAAGACATCCCAGACTAAATAAGGATGTCTTCAAGTTGTCCAGCAAGACCTACTTTAGGAAAAAGGCAACTTTGACTAAATAAGGACGCCTTAAAGATGTCAGACTAGGCTTACCTCCGAATAAACGGATTCGAAGACTAAAAAAGTTGAAAAAAGGACGTTTTTAAGATATCCAGGCAAGGCTACCTTAGGGCAATACAAATAAAAGATGCCCTAGTGTACCTGCATTCAGTGACTTTCTCGTTCCGGTGGTTTTCACCTCTGTTAAACCCTTTCTTTTGAGGGGAAAAAGGGTTCCACCCACGCTCGTTATAATAAGGAGATTAGGTTTCAGTCACCGTTCTTTACTCAGATAAAAACCAGTTCATTTCACCGCCTTTTTTTTGTTGCTTTTCCTTTCTTCAGTCGGCAAAATATAAAGAATTTTAAGAAGCTTAACTTTCTCTTAATCCGCGCGTGCTCTTAAAAAAGGCGGCGCTTTTCTATGTTTTTTTATTAAGTCTTTTCCCCTCATTCGTTTCAAAGAAAGCCAACACCCACTTTGCCAGCGGCGAGTGAAACCTCCTAACCTAATTCCTAAAAATCCTACTTGAAATAGTCATCTTTTCTTCAACTTTCTCATATATCAAAATAGCTCAGATGTTAGCAAAGAGAGCTACTCATTCAAAGCAGTATCATTCTGGGTTCAAATAGCTGTTCGGTCATAGTAGTAAATGAAAAATATCGAGCAACAATGAAAGAAGAAATACCTTTAACGTTAAATTAAAAGTTTCCTCATAACTTTATAGCAAGAGTATTAATAAGACCTTGAAAGTGACTTACGAGCCCGGAAAACAGTTTTAAGCCTGCGTTTCAAAGTGGTTCAAAATACTGCTTTAAAACGTTGTTCTACACGCAAACAAGCGGTGTAGAACCAGTATGAAGAACCAGTTTTTCCCTATGCCTTGGTTTAAAAAACCATAGAAAAACCGGGATTGCCACGCAAGCCAAGTACTAGGGTGTCTTGAGGTTTTCCACTAAAAAGTCTAACTTGAGACATGGACATAAGACGAAAAAAAGTTATCCGTAAAACGTCCATATAAGCCTATCTTAGGACAATTGTACAACGGGAAAAAGGAAAAAAGAAGATCTCTTTTTCTTGCCTTGAACAAACCAAAATGAGCCAATTTTTCCATTGAATTTCGTGACAAAAATATAAGGTGTCTTCTGGATTTGTTAGAAATATAATGAGATCCTCATTACGCTTTTTGGTGATTTTATCACATATCACATATTCACATATTCTTATTATAAATCATGAGAATTACTTTTTTCTCGTGAGATTACATGAGAAAATATAAATATAAAATTGCCTCCATCGAGAATCGAACGATAGGCTTTTTGTCACCATATACGGGTGGAATACCAGTGAGCCATTCTAGTTGGATTTAGATACTGAAATAAGTTTAAGTAATGGAATATTCCATAGTACCCCTCTTCAGCCGCTAGTTTCACTGAAAGCAGCTTTTTTACAAAAAAGTTTGGTGGGGTCATTTTGCTACACTATGCTCTGATAGTCTGATGTAAATAGAACCAAAAAAAGTCTGCTAGATCCAAACCCCTTCTCGAGAACAACTTTCCTGCTATTGGCAATAGTTTCTATAAATTTCTGATAGAGATTCATATTCATATTGCTAGAAGTCATTACCCATTAAGAATAAGCAGAAATTTTTACTTCTACCAGTGTTGGCAATCCCGTTATTCCATCTACAAACCTCTAGTTGGTCACGTGGCCGAAGTCATGCTACCTGTCTATTTTATATCATGGCTAAATGTTAAAGTAGAAAATAAAACTAAAAACTTTCGACTGCGCTAGCTTTTCCACCTCTCCTATGCTGCTATCTAGCGATCGCAACTACAAACGTCCATACAGATATAGAGATCGGCGTCTCTTGCTCCTTGTAGAACATTGCGACTTCTAGACGGGAGTTTTTTTTATGAGAATGTAAGGTAAAAGTTAAACTATAAGTTTATTTCCCTCCGACTGTGATACTGGGCTATTTGTAGCTTATTCAAACCAATTAATTAAGTTTAGGTTGTCATGTATAACATTTCCTGAACAAATAGTATTTCAACAGAGTTTTAAAATTCTTCAGATCCGTCGTTTTCTTGATGCTATCTGGCAGGGCTTTTCACAGCTTTGGACACATTCTCGAGATTGTGCGCGAGCTATCGAGCCAATAGTTTCTCAGTGGGGATCACTAGCAAACGACGATCTGAGGGATCGCGGTGGGTTGTAACGCTGAATCGCGGATGATAAATATCGAGGGGCATATCCATGCAGGCAATTAAAAACCCATACCAGACACTTAAAGCCAATGCGCTCGTTGACTGGCAGCCAGTGCATGGTTTTGAGGTGGTTGGAAACAGGACCAAACCTCCTCGCTACGAAAATTAGTCTAGCAGCAGCGTTTTGGACTCTTTGCAGATTCAGGATCTGTTCCTCTGGAAGAACGGCAGCGAGTTTGCGTGGTACAGACGGAATAGAACCATGGCTTGAACCAAGGTTTTCACCCCATGGGGTGTCAGGTTTTTCCTAATTTTTTTCCAGTGCGTGAATGTGCAAAAATGCTTACTTGCACACGTTGTTGATATGCGGGATCCAAATAACTCATCATTTAAGGTTTTTCACCACTGGAGAACGTTGAACCATGTACGAATGTGGTCAGATGCACCCTGAAATATGCGAACGTGGGTACCCTAATATAAATATTCTCATCTCTTTTAAAGTTTTCCACTTTTGGGAATATTTTTCTCCCTATAAGACAACTCAATCCAGATGATCACCTTGAACAAAAAATAAATAAAAAAATGGGACACCCTGGGTGGAAATAATATGAAGCATTCAACCAATCCTGTAGCACTAGAACAGTTAACTAAGCTAACTTTTTTCTACTATGAACACGACCCAGGTACTCACTTATTTACAGTACCCTCCAAAAGTTTGGAAACACGGGGGTTTTTTAGCGCGTTTATCACGGCGTCTTACGGGCTAACGTGTCCCCAGTATTTTTGCGATAACTCTCGTTAGAGTTATCGCATTTTCAATTTTTAAACACCATTCTATTGGCAAAGAAATGAACTATCACCGTGGTTATTTTCAAATCACGGTGACTTATAGTTTAGGCGGAAAACGCCAAGTCTTAAGTTTGGAAACAAAGTCGTTTCCTTCATATGACTCCATGCTAATGGCGTCATATGGGCGACTATTTTTGGAATCAAGGTGATTAAAAGCGGCATCTAAAAATGCATTCATTGGGACATGTAAACTTTCATACGTATTTAACTGAAGTTATTGTTTACCAAATTGTTGTAGTATTTATCGCTAGATGGTGCTACCATCTAGAGAGTCCATGTGGTCCAATGGTCTTGAGCTCAATACGCAATAGATCAGTTGGAATTGTTGTCGTGTGCAAGGAGAGGTTGTCAACTGCTAGTCTCCCTGCCTTATTTCAGGATTACTATGTTTGGGAATTTTTGAACCTTAACCTCACATTCTCTCTCGTATTTACGCATTTAGTTTCTCCATACCAAAGTCAAAGTGTCTTTAAAAATTCTGACAGAAGAAAAAAACTAAAAAAGAATTGATTTTTTTATTATTAGTTAACTTCATTTATTTACCTGCTATCAAAACATGCAAGCATTTTTCATGTTAATTTGCAAGTCTTTTCTCTTCAATTTTTGTTCACTTTCCCTCTGTGTCAGTGACACTCTCATCCTCGTATTTAACTGAAGTTATTGTTTACCAAATTGTTGTAGTATTTATTGCTAGATGGTGCTACCATCTAGAGAGTCCATGTGGTCCAATGGTCTTGAGCTCAATACGCAATAGATCAGTTGGAATTGTTGTCGTGTGCAAGGAGAGGTTGTCAACTGCTAGTCTCCCTGCCTTATTTCAGGATTACTATGTTTGGGAATTTTTGAACCTTAACCTCACATTCTCTCTCGTATTTACGCATTTAGTTTCTCCATACCAAAGTCAAAGTGTCTTTAAAAATTCTGACAGAAGAAAAAAACTAAAAAAGAATTGATTTTTTTATTATTAGTTAACTTCATTTATTTACCTGCTATCAAAACATGCAAGCATTTTTCATGTTAATTTGCAAGTCTTTTCTCTTCAATTTTTGTTCACTTTCCCTCTGTGTCAGTGACACTCTCATCCTCGTAAATATTCACTTAAGGTGGATTTTATACTTTTTTCTTGTTCTTCTCCCTCCTTCTTAAGCGTAGCAGGCCTCCTGTCCAACAGTAAGTTGGTAGTGTTTCTCGGTCGCGCATAGATACGCTGTCAATTTGAGATGATCTCCTTGCCTTTTTCAGTAGAACGCCCTGCGGAGATAAAGTTGTTGGGGGGAAGAGCAGCGGTGGTTATTTAGTTTCCATTACTAATTAAGTAAATATATAGACTGCCAAAGTTATGTAAGTTCCGGTTTTAATACCTAACTTCCTTCCTGCCCTACAAGCTGTGAGCCATGAGCTCAACGCTCATTGGTTAGTATATGTTCAATCAGATTGTCCAGATCAGATTGCCCACCATGAGTTAGCTGATGGTAGCCAAAACTCGACCGATATGTATAACAGAAGATTAAGAGGATCCAGAAGACGACGAAGACACGTTGTACAGGTGAATAGTTGTCTCTCCCAGTGCTTCAACGCTGTTTTCACATTCTTCGCTTTCCCCTGTGTTCTCCTCGCTCTCTTCAGAATTTGCTCTTCAGGTGGATTTTTTCTTCTTCTCCCTCTTCTCTCTTCTTCCTTGCCGCAGCAGGCATCCTGTCCCACAGAAAGTTTGTAGTGCTTACTGGTCGCGCACGAACTCTCACTCCTTTTCTTCGTCAGTAGGACGCTCTGGTGGGCTAAATTAAAGTTGATCGGTGGAAAAAGCGGCGGTGGTTCTCTAGTTTCCATTGCAGTACTTTTAATTAAGTAAACAAATAGATTTCCGAAGTTATCTAATTCCGGTATTGATATCTAAGGGATCAGAAGATGACGACAAGCTGTCCACTTTTAGATAGTCACCAGCTTCAGCTGATGGTAGCCAAAACTCGGCCGATTTGTATAAGACAAGATTAAGGCGATCCAGAAGACGACGAAGACAAGTTGTAGACTTTTACGTAGTCTCCTCCCAGTTCTTCGTCGCTCTTCTTTTCACTTTCTTCACTTCCCTCGTCGCTGTTCTTGTCTTATTATCTGGCGTGTGTTCTTCGACTAAAGTGTCAATTCCCGACTGCTGCCACTTCAGAAATACTCACTTCTTCTCCTTCTTCGCCCTCTTCTTTCTCCTTCATCAGCACAGCAGGCATCAAGTTGCGAGTGTTTTCCGGTCGCGCACAGAATCGCTTGCAATTTCCGATGATCTCCTTTTCTTAGTCAATTGGAGGCCCTGCGGAGATAAAGTTGATCTGGGGAAAAAGCGGTGGTGGTTCTCTAGTTTTCATTGCAGTTCTTTTAATTAAGTAAACAAATGGACTGCTGAAGTTATCTAAGTTCCGGGTTTTTATACCTAAAGGATCAGAAGATTACGATAAGTTGTAGACTTTTTAAGATAGTCACCAGCTTTGTCCAGTTGTTTGCCAGTGTCCGCTTCTTCGCTATTTTTTTCCCTTTCCTCTTTCCCACTTCCTTTTTCGAATATTTACACTTCAGGAATTTTACTTACTTCTTTGTCTTATTCTTTTTCTCCTTTTTCTCCTTCAAAATTCCTTAGCACAGCAGGCATCTGTCCCACAGGAAATTGGTTGTATTTTATGGACGTGCACGGATACGTTCTAAATTGCGATTCTCTCCTTTTCTTCTTCCGTAGGATTCCCTGGGGGTTTTCGTTTTTTTTTTGGGGGGGGGGGGATAGTAGAGGCGGTTCTTTTTTTCATTGTAGTTTAATTAAGTAAACGAAACAAACAAATAGTGCAGAAGCTATCGAGTCTCGGTATTTATATATAAAATTCCTTTTGAGACAATCTTTTGATACTTGTTCACGACGTAGTCGTGACTTTGAATTTTGCGCGCGTTCGTCAATTGTTTCTTTTTCTTTTTTCTAGACGAGTCGAGACTTGTTTTGCCCCCTACCCCTTTACATGACATAGGTGGCGCTTTTCCGCGCGCTCTTTTCTATTGTTTTATGTCCCTCTACCCCCTCTAATTGTGAGGCCTATAGAATTTTCGCCTTTTTTCGCCAGTCTGGCCCTAGTAGCCGTTAAAGCGGGTCAGTCTCGTCGTTCGTATTTTTCGTGATTCTTTTCCTCGTTGCTGCCTCGTGCAGAAATTTGTATTCGTGTGATCCTGTTTGCTTCTCGAATCTGAAGCCATCGTGTGAACTTTTGTGTGACTTATTGTATTTCATTTTCAATACAATTCAGTGTGGCGTTTGCCACAGAGTTGCAAAGAAAATCGTGTGTGAAAGTTTTCTCGCCAACATTTTATGGTTTTTTTTTTTTTTTTTTTTACTCAATTTTACTTTTATTGAATCTCACTCAGTCACTCGAGAAAAGAGATAAGCAAATTTAAGAAAGTTACACGCCAACAGGTTGGGATTGAGCGACAGTTTTGGGAGTATGGGACGTCTAAAACGGAATTTGGGACTCGACCAAGCCTTTTTTACGGTCAAGTAAAGGCATTTCAGCAACAGCATCAAAAGCAGGGAGACTACCCCGAAGACCGACTTCATAATAATGTCCATCTCCTCCTATATCATCTATCATCATCTGCGATTTTTTACAGAGATCTGAGAAATACTTTGGGTTTGAGTATAGCCTAACCCATGAAGATTTGTATTAGACAGCCGCAGTCGACGAAATGTTTTGAAAAACTATACTAGTCGCACCAGAGTTCTCATTTGTCACTGTCTTCTTGGAATATTACTTACTTCTTTGTCTTCTTCTTTTTCTCCTTCCTTTTTCTCATCACGGATGCCACCACCACCTGATGGAGGGATTTGGACATTGCCCATCATCCGGATAACCTCCGGCATGCTGAGGGCTAGCTGCTTTTGGAAATTTGAATCGACGGCGTTTTTTGTCGCCGAAGCGCCTTACTAAAAACTTCTTAAACGAAGGATAGAAATATTTCAGGGCCACCAAGGCCCCATAACCCATACAGGGTTATATATTACTAAAATCACTTGTTGAAAAGTTTAGTGAGACATACATGACCCAGTGTTTTAGATTTTTGAGCCTTCAGCCGTTCCAGCCACTGTTGAATCCAGAGTTGCAACACAGTCCTGGTCAGCGGCGATTGCACTAGACATGATGCGAGTTATCTCGGGAAGGTTCAACATGATTTGGTCCCGAAATCTGGGATCCATCACGTCCTTTCTTCCATATCTCCGAACAAAGAACTTTTTAAGACTGGGGTACATATACTTCAGGGCGACCACGGCCCCAAGCCCAAGTAGGCCGTAGAACGCATTGACTAAGTCTGACTCCATCGGCATATTTGCAGCGTGGGTTGAGGAGGTGGTGTTTAAAATGATGTCTCACACCGGCTTCGCGATTAAGTATACAGTGGTCCACTTAATGCATAACCCATAACCCATAACTCCCCACCCGGTCCACCAGCCCGATAAGGCCGTATACTCTGTACCGGCTTCCGGTTGATTCATTTTTCTGCAAAAATCAGCTTACAGGAAAATTACGCGAAACGTGAGTTCTGGGGAGAAGATTGTGCAATCGCCCGGTTCTCGCCCGGTTCTCTTCCAAATTCCTTAGCACTGCAGTTAACTGTCCCACAGAAAATTGGTCGTATTTTATGGACGCACACAGATACGCTTCCCAATTGCGAGTGTCTCCTTTTTTCCGTAGGAAACTTGTTAGTCAGAAATTGTAAGCTAATCTTCTGAAAGTATTAACCTAATAGATTATGATAAAATCACCTTTATTTGAGTCTTCTTTAACTGCTTGAAGTTGTTGGATCTGACATTAAAATGATACTTTTACTCTCTGAAAGAAGAAGAAGAAGAAGGATGCTTGCTTTGAAGGAAATTAATGGATGTAGAAAGCACGGCCAAGAACCAAGTGTATTCCGTCTCCATGGCTATTTATCCACCAAGTCCACTGCAACAATAAATAGAAGACAAACTAAACAGAAGACAAATTCGTGATGATCAATGTCCTTGCGACGAAGAGGTGTCATCTGTATCTTCCTCTGAACTATGGTGAAAATAGAAAGATTACAGAACATATAAGGATAGCATCATGTATAAGTTTCATACAAAGAATTTTAAGTTTACCAATAAATTATTTGTTTGGTTGAATGAATCAATATAAGGAAACACTTTGCTGACAGTGACAACTAAAAACACGACATGGCAACACCTCGCATTAAAACACATTCATAAACATTAAAACATAAAACTCGATCCAACGTAATATTTTGAATTTTCAAATTTGAGGGGATAAGGTTCTTGCTCTATTTCACTTGTCTGCACTTCTTTCAATGTACAATAAATTAGTAAAATTGTCCAATTTAGGATTGAACAAAAAAAGCCAACAAACATTTGAAAAAATAGGATGCTTGTATGGGATGGTCAGTGGTGTAATGGATAACATCTTCGCTTGTAGAGAAAATATTCTTGAGTTTAAATATATAACCATCCATGAACAAAACTTTCTTCTGAAATATACAGATATCTGGGGGATACGGTACCTTGGGAAATATGTAAGGTTCATGACAGTTAATTAGGCTGACTCAATAGGGTATAGAAAACGTAGAAGTTGACCGACTTTGCATCTTCTGAGATAAGCTTAAAAACCAAAATTTTCGCTGGTGAATCTACGAGATCGTTTCCAGCGGGAATAATGGACAAAGGAAAAGGAGTAAAAAGGGGAGAAAAATGAAAATGAATCGGCATTTTTGCTTTGAAAAAATCAGCATTTTGATAAAAAATTATAAACCTTTGCCCAATCGTTTTGATGCTCTGATCCATCCCGTATCATGTAATAAAATTTGGTGAATCTGAATACCAAAATGTCTTGTAGGCTGGATTCACGGCCGCCGACTTTAATGATAACGTGAAGTTTTTTTCATGTTCTCTTAACTTCATAATCTTCTCAAATATTATTTCATCTTCAGCAATGAACTCTTCGGATATATCAGGGATATTTTGACCTGAAATAAACTTACAGTAAAAAGTTCAACTGTTATTTGCTTGGTAGCAGATTAAATTTCGGATTAAATTATATTTTTTTTATTTCAGAGGAATTCTATCGGAATAGAGGATTGATATTTCACTGTAAAATTGATGCTCTCTTCTGTTAAGGATTGACATTTTCACTTTAAGCAAACCCATAGAAACCTTCATTTTCTTCATCGTACTTATAATGGCAGATGCAGACTGATATTTTTGCTCCCTTGTTGAAGAGATGAAATTTTAATCTCATACCAGAGTTTGTGTGATAATAAAACTTGAATTATTGCAAACTTTGGCTTTTTTCTTCTGAATCGAAAAGATATGGCACCTGAAATCGAACATGAATTTGACAATGTGCAATAGTTTCCTTGGCCGGCGGGCTTGTTCAGGTGATGGGGTCAAGTGACTCAAATCTTTAAATGCCATTTTTATTAAGAGAAGAGATAGTGCGTCAATAAACAACTGCATTAATTAAAAGTAACGATGGAGGCAAAATTTCAATGAACAATGATATTGAAATATGCTTTGCTTGCGCTTTTTTTCCTATGCCTCATATAGAAAAGGAAACTAACGTGGAAAAAAGGAAGTGAACTTATTCCATACACATTTCAGACTGTTGACAATAGCTATGTTATTATTAAGATTATTATTAGGATGTCCACGAGGAACAAAAAAAAAAACGTCGAGTGTCGCCTTTGTCTGAGAGAAAGGAGAGTTTTCTTAGAACCCCCCAAAACAAATTTCTATAATAGTTTCTTCGTTATTACCATGGAATTGTAGGAATATGTTCAGTCTATACATATGTATTCGTTTTATCAATCACACAATTTTTGTTCTCTTCATTTTGACAGATTAATGTTATGCTGTTACATTGCATAGCTATGGAGACTTTTTGTAAACCCATTGTTTATCGTCGTCGAAGCTTTGAATGAACGCAAGGCCGTCAAGTATTTTTAATAGCATTGGAAGAAAAATAAGGATCGTTTACCGTTGGGCTCGCTGTCGGGGACCATCATAAAAAAAATCATAAAAACTTCCCTTATTTAGTCATATTTGGTGAATTTTCCAGGGACACCATTTCCTGGCGATGTACTGCAACTAACTTATGTACTTAGGATTTCAACTTAAAAGGTAAAACATGTTCGATCTAAAATTTTGCCGAGTTATTTCCTGGTAGTAAAACATTCAGCACTTCTTTTATCAGTACCCTTTTTTCTCCAATTATTTATAGTTTTCAAAGAACTTTTTTTTACATATAGCGTTATTTATTGCGGTTCGCACAAGAATGCTTGAATTTTACATGTTAAATAAGGATTTTCTTCTTCTATACTTTTCCTTTCTTTCCTTTCTTTACTAGCCATTACTTGAGTAGCTTAAAAAAAATAGGTAGCTTCTTTCAAGGCAGCCTTCAAATGCTGAAATGGATCGGGCAAATCACAACGTAGAATATGCTCAACCTAGGTAAAAGACGACAATATGTTGCGAAGCAGATGATTTTGACATTCCTTTTTGAGTTCACTGATCATGTATTTATCTGCAGTGATTAACAGAGCCCCCGCCATTGTTGTCATAGATTCTGAAGTTAATCTCTCCTAGGGTCCATAATAGTTTCTTCCTCTTTTTTTCCTTCCATAATTCTTCCTCTTCTTAAGGGAAGAATGGAAGGAAGAAGCTAAAGGAAAGGGTAGCTTAAACCCAATCGAACCTTCATCTCCCCTTTTTTTCTTTCTTTTCTATCCCTTCCATTCTTCCCTGCAGCAAAATCTCCCTCATCAGTCTAGCAAAAATGTTTGAATTGTTATAAAAAAAGTTGATACATTAAGATTTTTCTTTGAAACTTGGTTGACGTGTAGAAGACGATGCCATCTATTAACTGTACAAGTGTCAAGGCGAAATAATGGTACATAGTCAAGTAGCCACTTTACGAAGATGGCAGTACCATGATGCCCGACTGGTCTTGACTAGTCCACTAATACTGGCTTCTCGGTCATCTGACTCTGGCTTGTGGATAATTTGGTCACATTTCAAGTAACCAAAGCTTCAGAATACATTGAACAGCTATTGAACTAGCCAAAGAGCCCACTTTGAAATTTGTGGTAACTCACAAAAATGTTAAATTTTAAAATTACTCAATCAATTCATTCATGTTAAATCGAAATAAAGAGAAAAACACTTAATCGAGATAGACGTGTCTCCGCTCAATTCGTCAGGTCATGTTTGTTTGATTAAATTTCATCGAACGCCATATGTCTCACTTTGTCCATCGCTCGCGGAATCGCTTTCCTTCATGGCTCATCTCTTCACACAAAATGACCAAAGATAAATGTAAACATATTGATAAAAAATTTGATAAAAAAATCAGAATAATAATGAATGAGTTGTGTTTAATTGGGAATTAATTTTTGTATATTTTATTCTTGAAGTAAACCCGTCTTATTTGAAATTAATATGGTTCAGTCTATGGATTGCCACACCACCCGAAGTTCTAAAGCGGAATTATTTATACTCCGACGAATGGGAATTAGTTTTTATAAGAAATTGTTCAAAAAAAGTTCCATCAATTTTTATTAGAAATTGTTCATAAACAAGTTCAAAATAAAAATAAAATGTCTTGAACTTTCAACTCTTTTGTTGGTACATTTTTCCAATTATCTAATTTTGTTTCTTTACACAAACTTTATCCAGATTTTTCAAATATTCAGCCAAATCTATGAATATCGAAAAAGGGAATTCACCTGGCCCGGAGGTAAAGGGAAGCCGGAAGCGCATACTGTTTTTAAACGGGTTTGACATTTACCAATCGTTTTGGATGAAGAGGATGGAGCATTTATTGACGGATGCCTTTGTCCAGATCGTTTCTTTTGGAAATTGCGCGTTTTCTGTACGACAGTACAACCGCAATCGACGAAAATGTTAGGAGACCGCGCGTTATCATGTATACGAATTCTTAAATGATTTGTAAAATAAGCATGGCATTTGAAAAAAGCTGTTCTTGTTGAAACTATAACACTGTAATGTTTGGAGGAACATGAAAATTTTATTGAAAACTTAAAAAATTTTTGTTCCTTTTCTAACACAGGTTACCTCGTTGGTTTATTTCAGGATATTTATTCAACGTGCCATGGCTTCTTTGACTGTAGGTATACAATATGCAATTTACTATTTATTTTTTAATTTAAGGTTTTAGAAGGGTAATGTTCTTGATCCCAATGAGCGCATGAAATGGATCGTTATTTTTTAGTACAATGCCCATTTGGTCAAGAAAGCCGCATTAGTCAAATTCGAAAGAACACAGGTTGGGGAAAGAACTTGATCCGTTTGCCAGGGCTATGAAGTTGATGGCCTCAATTGAGTTATTTCTGTTTCTAATCAATGTTTATACTTCGAAAAATTTAAATTCTGAGGATCGGGATTGGAATGGTCTGAATTCGAACATTGCCAATCAAAATGATCATAATTTTGAATCTTGAACGGTCTCCTTTCCACTTACAAAAAGAGGCTATTTTACTGAGTTGAATCAACACCGTTCTAAATTAATAATTTTCAATTTCATCATTGTGGAACGCTTTCAAGTGTAATTGAGACTGGTACATTAACATTCATTTTTTATTCCATTAATATTTATCAAAAATATAGTAATATTATTTAAAAAAATTATAGAATTTCAAAAAGGCGACGGAGAGAAAGACAACCCGCGTTGATGGTGGATCTTCCGATCAGAAAGATCAGGATACCCCAAAACACTTATCCGTTACTCCTACTGTAAATGATACTACTTTAAACACTAATAATTTAGATAACGCATCTATATGGAAGACGTAAATATTATCATTTCTATTGATTGAATAAGTAGAAAGTATTAATAAAGTTGATTTAAAAGAAGTACCTTTTGTAACCTTTTGAAATAAAATTATTTAATCTATTCAATAAAATTTTCTTCTTTTAACTTTTTGTATTCTTTTCTATTACATTATTGTTGCAATTTAAATTAAAAAATGTAATTTGAAGGTTTGTTACAAACTTAAAACTAAACCGTTTGTAGCCTTCAAATTCAAGCCAATCGCCCCACCTGCTACTCCATTAACATAAATCTAAGGATGAAAAACAATGTTCTAAAACTTTTTATCTTTCTGGTCTAGTTCTTGTTTTATATTCTGTTAAAAAGGCTACTGTTTTCAAAGGTCCAGCCAAAATTATTCAGTTTCCTAAATCCCATGTTTATGGTTTAAAGTTTTATAAATTCCAATTTTATTTCAGTTCCATTTCAAAAAATTATTGGTTGAGAAAAGAAATAAAATAGATGTTGATTACTGCTAAAACCAGACTGTTGGGAATGCGACTGTAGTTCAATCGTGAAATGTCTATGAAACAGGCTAGAAAGGTCGCGATTCTTTGACCTCAATCTTTATTTTTTTGCCGTTCTCCTCTTCCTCCTCTATCACCCAAATTCAATCTAATCAAACGTAAATGAACTTAATGATAATAAGAGCTGGATTAATCAAGTTTGGGTTTGCATTAATCGTTTAGAATTGTTTTTAAATTAGGCAAATCTCATATATTTGCAAAATAGAATAAAAAATTTGTTCAAGAAAAATGTTATTGTTTAATAATAGAAAAAAACTCCCTCAAACCCCGTGCCGTCTTAACGCAAGAATGCTTGCGCAGCTTCAGACACCGCTTCCGCCATTTCCGATATTGTAACTTCGAGGTGGGCGAAGGCCTCTTCTAAATTTCTTTGTGACCCAGAGCGTTCGACGAGCTCTTGAGGGGTTCGAGGGGTTTTTAAAAATAGCAAAACCTTTTTTTTATTCCAAAACGAAAGTCATGAACTTTATGACATTTTAAAAGGTCGTTTTAATTTTTTATTTTTTCTTCAATTCATAGCCATGAAAAAGTCATATCAAAGACCCTTTCTTAATTTTCAAAATGGATTTATACATTCGTATTTCCCATAAATTTAAAAGTCATTTATTATTGTACTCTCCATGCTTGACTTTTCAAAAATTACTTTTCATATTGACATTTTTAACTTTACTTAAAACAACTATTTTTTTCCAATTTTCTGTATTTGATCGCATACAAGTCCTATTTTTAAGGCATTTAATCTTTGCTTTATACAAGTAACAATTGGACTAAAATACATTTTTCTCCCTTTTTGAAAATTTACAGCAACAAGTAATAATTCACACATTTATCCAGAAGGGGAAAGTCATTGCCAAATTTAAATCAAAAAGAGCTCATGGTATGAGGTACGACGATGTTTTCCTAATGTCATGTCTCGTTTAAACTGAAAAGAACAGCAGACTATCGTCATATTCAAAAAGAGGGTCTACTTCCGCTTCCATCATTTAGTACAACAAGAACAGAGTTATCTTCTTCTGAGTGCGAGTTCGGATTCAATGATTTGGCGTTACAAACTATGAAGACTGCTTTGCAAGGTTCTCTTTTGTCAAACACATGGGGTAATCAAATTTTTGATGAAATAAAGATAAAAAAGATCTCAGCACTTTTGACAAGGGGAACCTTAGAATACGTATAACGGTATCGTTGACTTCGGAAAAAACATGAATTAAAACTGCAAATGGTATAGCTGACCCTGTATTAGTGTTCATGTTTCGCCCATACAAACGGAAGTGGGTACAGCCTTTTGCATGCTTTGCTTCAAAGGAGCAGCATCTGGATCTATATTGTTTGAACTTTTTACAAAAGCAATTGTTATTCTTCACACCCATTGGGCAGTCGTTAAAGGAGTCGTTAGTGATGGAGCGCAACCAAACAAATCTGCTTATGCAATGTTTGGAATTGATGGACGAATGAAGAATAACAGTGAATCCTATAAGTTCTTCATAGTTCATCCTCTTGATTTAAAAACAAATATTTTTTCTTGTTGATGTACCGCATCTTCTCAAATGTGTTCGGAACCATATACTTACTCAAAAATATGTTCAGTTAATATCTAAATAGTACTGTAGGTCAATCCTTTAGTATTAAACAAATTTCACTGATAGCCGTATAGCCTACTAAAGTTTGTATTTTTTCCATAAACTAGTATGCTGGTATGGTCGTCCGTTACGAATTTTATCGTTAACCTGTACGAACATGAAAAAATTAAATCTCTGAGAAATGGTTACAAAACAACGTATTCTCGTATTTATCCAACAAACTTTGAACGCTTGAACGTACGAAAAGCAGCTCAGCTGTTATCAAGATCAGTTGCAATTGTTCTAAATCACTACATAAACCTTCCTGAAACAGCAACTAAATTTGAAAATTGATTTCAGAAATGTTTTTTTAAATCAAATTGTTAAGCCTTTTAAATATTTATGTCTTCAGGGTCTAAAGGAACTGAAAAGTTTGCCATTTTAATGAATAATACTTTCTGTAAGGATTCACCTTATTCCAGTTAGTTACAAAGAGTGGGACGTACTCACGTCTCCCTTGCTATGTAAATGGATCAAGGCCACAGCCACCCTCAGCCTCCCAAGTAGTAAACTGCCATACGAAGCTTTTACCCTTGACTTTCATTTCAAATAAGAGCAAGCCTAGCGGAAACATCTAGAAGGTCATCCTTGTTAGGTTGACAAAGGAAGTCAGAAAGATGCTTTCAAATAATGAACTATAGTAAACCCATGTAGACGCTTAGGTAACTTTAACCCCCATCGAGTAGCATTTTAGAAATGTAATAAATAGAACTAGCAACTAAGAAAAACGCGCACTTCTCGTAAACACCTTTCTCGTAAAGTCCTCCTTACACTCTTCTCCAAACAACATTTTCACTTCACTTTTCTGTGTTCATCAACTATTCTCCTCCTCGACCAGACTCTTCCATTGACTAGACCTCCCGAATTGACCGTGCCAATCTCCCTCAAGTGTCTTCAGCTGTGCGTTATAGAAATACAATGCGGTAATCAAAAGAATAATTCTTGTCTTGTTATTTATTATATTTTGAATGTTAATAGAATAAGCGCTCCATTCCGCGCCCAAATATATTACATTTCGATGTTTTAAATGGAAAATTTTTTGCTGAAGGAATTTCGAACAAAGTAAAGAAATAACTGAAACACAACTGTTTAATAAATAAAGTGGGCAACCTTAAATATTATGCTTAATGTGCTGGACATTACAGAAATGTCCCACCAGTCTCAAAACATTCTAGTGGTCCGAGCGAAAAGTTTTGTTCACAAACAACGTTGAATGCTTTAATAATTACTATTAACTCAGCAATGGTACTTTCAGACGAATTACTTGAGCATGACAATCACACTGTATTAACTGGAAAAATGAACCAAGATCCCATTGAGGTAAAATTTATTCAAATTCCTACTTTTTAATGAAACAAATTCGTTAAATCAATGATAGTTATTATTAATTTTTTAATTTTGTTTGTACTATTAGAGATTTTTTGAATTGCTCAGTCTATAGATAACACCCCAACAGCACATTCTTGGTTACATATATTTAGAATAATATCTATCTTCACACTCTTACGAAGACTAACGTAACCAGTGGAAATGTGGATAACGAAGATGAGCTTAAAATTCTGGTTGGGTACAAGAAATGTCTTGTAAACAGATTCAAAGAAATCGAAGAGGAACGGAAACAAGCCAGGTTAAGTTTAAAGGACAAACTGTTGTCCATTTGATATGTTGACAAAATTGTAAACAATGACACCAATGATGTGACAAATGACGAACTTATCTATGGCATATGTGGGTATCATCTTCACAGTAGATCAGAAGTTTTAGAATGTTGCAATTGTAAACCTTTCCTGAAAACAGAAGAATCGGAACTGCCAGACACCTTTGCTTCTGTAAGGATTCACCTTATTCCAGTTAGTAACAAGAGCGGAACGTACTCACGTCACCCTTGCTATGTAAATGGAGTCAAGACCATAGCCACCCTCAGCCTCCCAAGTAGTAAACTGCCATACAAGCTTTTACCCTCGACTTTCATTTCAAATAAGAAAAGGCCTAGCAAAAACATCTAGAAGGTTATCTTTGAAAGGTTGACAAAGAAAGCCAGAAAGATGCTTTCAAATAATGAACTATAGTAAACCAATGTAGACGCTTGGGCAAGTTTAAACCCCATCGATTAGCATTATAGAAATGTAATAAATAGAACAAGCAACTAGTGAAAACGCGCACTTGTTACTTTCTCTTTATCTAGTAAAGACTTCCCTACACTCTTCTCCATACCACCATTTTTCACTTCTCTTCCTACGACTCGCAACTTTGTTCTTCATTGTGTTCATCAACTATCCTCCTCATCGACCAGACTTTTCCATTTACCCGACTTCCAAATTGACTTTACCAACCTTTCCTTTAAATCACCTTCCAGCCGTGTGTTCTTAATCTAAAATTTGCGGTAAATACAAGTGTTGTATTTTATTAGTATTAATTTATTTCTCATGTTAATAGAATTAAGCACTTCACGCATGCGCCCAACCTATTACACTCCAGCAAATTACACTCTCACGAGAACCTACGGATATTTGAAACTCGCAACTATTCCTATCCGTTCCAATGTTTTCAAAAAGTTGAGTCATTACTTGAGAAGCATTTGTCAAATAATAATCGCATTTTCATTAGAGATTCCTTTGAACAAATCATAGATGAAATTGGCTCTCTTTAAATCTAACCCCACTTTCCTGTAAACAACACCCCGAAGTTCTTCAATTTTTTTTACATGACGATGGTAGTTTTAGTGTCTTCCATATTCCGCCTGCCTCCTATGGGAATACAGTGTCATTTAGATGTCCAACTTGATGGATAGGATTGGGGGACGTCATATAAAAAAAGCACGTTCATATTCTAATTGAAAAATGTGTGAACGAACTGTATTCGGTAACGTTGACGGAAGATAAGTGCAATGACGAAGTTGCTCGTGGAATTGCGAAGACAGTGTCATCAAAGATTTACCCAAAGTGAAAAATCTCAAGCAGTGAGTTAAATAACTTTTTTTTTCTTAAGATACAATATTTTTGTATGAAGCACCTGAACAGGCCGTTCGTTCACGTACGAAAAGTAAAGTCAGTGTCATCCCAAAAGTAGGAGATGAAGAAAAAAATTTCTGCGTCCAACCCATTACACCGACACTTCGAGGTATTTTGTGTGTTGTTTTAATGACGATTATTTGAGACTTAATTTTGTTTTTTTTATTTAGGAAAGGTCTTTCTCATCCTCGCCTTATTTCTTAAGGCAACGACAGCAGAAAGAAACCAGAAAAAGAAAAAAACCCAAAAAGGACTTAGAACGAAGCAGGTGAAATTGGAGCGCAAGATGTTGAGAAAGTCAAAGGAACCAGAACCGGAGCCGGAATTCGGCGAACTTTATTCGCTACTTTTCTGGGCTGTCCGTTGAGAAGCAAGATATTTGTTTTTTCACATTCATTTTGAAATTAATTTTAACGCTTAAAATTTAATTCTAGATATTCCTTGGACTTGTCTGAGTCGTCAATCTAGATGATATTGATATCGAGATTCAACGAGGAAAAAATTCGTCTTACAGCGACTCTTCGATTGGAAAACAAAAATTGCATTTTTTTCAGTCTCAAAATCACATCTATCCACAACGGTAAAAGTGCAGATTCGACCCCTCAACTATACTAATAAAATTTACTAATAAAATTTACTAATTACATCAAATGAACTACCTTACGAGACCGTCGATTAAAAACATGGGGTTTTGGGTGGGGAAGTAACTAAATAAAAGGTTCTAATCTAATTTCTTAAGAAAGACTAAAAAGTAGAAATGGCTCAAGTTCTGCGTTTCGAGTAAGTTAAATTATACTTTTATTGTTTTTTATTTATTTATTGTTGTATTTTTTATTTTTTACTAATTATAATTATTTTTATTAACAGGGATAATTTCGCTACACCTCCGTTGAGGGGCCATGCCGCCTCCAGCACGCCTCTCCCATGGGAGCTGGAGGCCTACAAAAAAGTCAAAAATTTGAAAAAGAGAAACAAGAGGCGCAGCTCGTCCGACATGGAGTGGACGGTAACACGTAAGAGATTTTTATACTTACCTTTAACCAGTGCTGTCAAAATCATTGGCGATTTAAATCTCGCATGATTTAAATCGCGATTTAAATCATTTTTGTGTGATTTTGATTTTGATTTAAATCTTTTGATTATTTTAAATTTTGCGATTTTTGATTTGATTTATTTGAAAATAAATCATTTTTAAATCAAAATCACATTTTTTTTTGGAAAACTTGATTCTTAGAGTTTTTCTTCGCGGGAACCACCTAACCGTTCATTGTTTTCGGACTCACCTATTTTTAGTGATAACTGTCAGTCGATTCCCCCACAAAGGATGAAATAGACCTTTATTTGTGTGACAAGGACAAAACACTTTCAATGCTAGACCGCCATCCAGCAATCAAAAGTGTATTCTTGCGTTACAATACTGCTCTTCCGTCTAGTGCTCCCGTAGAAAGACTCTTCAGTGCTGCAGCACTTGTCTTAACTGCTAGAAGAAACAGTATTTCCGATAAACTCCTTGAATATTTACTCTTATTAAAAATTCATAAAAAATTGTAAATTTGTAATATTTCTAATACATTTAAGTGAAGCAAATACGTCAACGATTTGATTTGATTTTAAAAATGATTTAAATCGCGATTTAAATCATTTTTCAAATGATTTGATTTATGATTTAAATTTCGATTTAAATCTTTTTTTAAAAATGATTTGATTTGATTTATGATTTTGATTTAAGCGATTTTTCGGAAATGATTTTGATTTAGATTTAAATTTTTTTTTCAAATGATTTTGACAGCACTGCCTTTAACCTTATTACTTACCTTTTACTTACCTTTAACCTTTATACTTACCTTTTTTTCATTTTTCAGCAACCGCAGCGGGCCCCAGCGGCGGCGCTCCAGTTGCGACGCCCAACTCCACTGCTGCTGGTCCAACAGCGTGCCCAAACTGCTACGCGGCCGTAGTAATGGTCCAAAGATGCCAGGAACTATTGGATAATGTGCAAAGAACTCTAAATCAGTAAATCTGAGCCTTTGTCCTCTTCTGTATTGCTTGTGAGCGAGCTGTACGCTCTATAAAAATATACAGACTTTGAAATGAAAACTTTGTTTTTTAATTTTATTGAATGTATCAGATTGAAACCCATTGGGTGGGGAACCACCCAAAACCCCATGTTTTTAATCGACGGCCCCGTAAGGTAGTTCATTTGATGTAATTAGTAAATTTTATTAGTAAATTTTATTAGTATAGTTGAGGGGTCGAATCTGCACTTTTACCACAACTATAGAATTTCTTTTTTTTCGCTTATCTTCATTAACACTAAATTGACAAAAGCGAGTTCAAATTTTTTTTGTATCATAAGGTTTAGAGCCGTTCGAGGGAGAATAGCTTCTGTATTTCTTTAAACATAATTTTGCGGGACTACATGCGAAGTGCGGAACTTCTCTAGCATGAGCCGGACAAAAATAAAGTACAAATAATACATGGAAAAGAAGGAACCCGAAAGACTGAGGATCAAGTCGGGTGAGCAGCTTGGAACTGACTCGCATGTCAACCGCTCGCAAACTGCTGACGAATGGAAGAATTCTCAAGCTTTTTATACGGCACAAGAGTAGGGTCAAACGAGGTCATCAAGGGCGAAGTCACATAAGGTGAGAGAAAAAATAGCAGGCGCGAATGACCTGAATCTAGGTTAGCGTGGGCAATAAATCGACAAGGATTGAATGAACTATTTTAGCCCAGAACTAGGGAGACTGATAGCAAATCCTTATACTATTGTCAAGTGGAGTTCTTCCACTTTTTTGGAAAACCTTAAGATCCATGTTGTTTGGAATTTCTGACAGGTTATTTAACCAATATTCATATTGTTGTGAAACGTTAGGAAATGTTGCCATACACCCTATCTTTTTCGTCCTCTCCTCCCTTTTTCTAAGTGTGACTGCCTGACGAGATGATTCCCCAAATTTGATAAATATTAAACATTTAAAATTTAATTCTAGGTGATGAAAAAAATCATTCTTCGGACTAGTCTGAAAAATTTGATTAGGCGATATTGATTCGGGATCGGACAAAACTCGTCTCCTAGTGTCGTCTCTTCGCTTTTTCTATAAAATCAAATCCCTTCGCCACTTCAATTTCTTGTTTTTTTCCCGCTTATCTTCATAAATTGTACACTTACTTGACAAGCGAGTTCTACTTGTGTTTGATTTTCAAGTGGAGTCGATCATCCAGTTTTTTTTTCAAACCAATCTCTGTTGTTTTGAACGTCTGACAGTGATTAACCAAGATTCATGCAGAGGATTCATGTTGTTGTGAACGTTGGGCAGTGTTGCCAAACACCCTATCTTTTCCGTCCCCCCCTCTCTTTTTCTAAGTGTGACTGACGAGATGATTCCCCATTTCCCCTACTTTGAACAATTCATAGTCAGTATACGTTTGCCGCTCGAGTAATTAGCGTGTCAGGGTGAACAATTGCTCAATACAGAAGTCCAGTTCAAGAAGTATTTTTGCCTTTTTTGCCACAGTGGAAAAATTTTAACTTTGACAAAGAAAGCGTGGGGAGAACGGGTGACCTGCTACGACAAGCTCCACCCCGGGAATGAGGGAGGAATTATCTTCATTGAAACATATTTTCTGATTATCAAGCTCAATTACTTGCAAAGAAGGGGACCTTGATTGCAATTCTTTCTGGAAGGTTCACAATATAAGTTTTCATGAGCAAACTATCTTATCTCTATATCTTATCTTATCTCTGTCTATCTGTATCTCTTTATATCTAGAACTCATATCTGAGTCAAGTTGTACTTGTTTTTTTTTTGTTTTTTTTATGTAGTTTTTTTGTTTCCAAGAAGTCGGTGACTTTATATTTTTTTGTAAAATTTATTTCTTTTTTAGTTTTAGAAATATGCCTATAGAGGGGTTAGAGCTTGTCAATGCGTTTTATGGTTCATTTGTTCATTGGTCTTGGGGCCATCGTAGCACTTAAATATTTCTACCCGTCGTTCAAGAAATTTTATGTTGAGAAGATTTGTAAAGAAGGGTGTGATTAAGCCAACAGTTCATGAGCAGCTAAAACAAAATCCAATACACTAGTTCTTTCATTGACATTTTCATTCTTTCTCGAGAACCGGTCGATTGCAAAATTTTTCTCGCCAGAGCTAACGTTTCGTGTAAGTATTTTCTTGTATCTTTTATATCTAGAACATCCTATGTATTGTTTTGTATCCTTTTTCATTTTACTATTTGGACTTTAAATGGATTTTAGGTAAATTTGTTACTGTTAATATGTGTAAATGTTTTTTTTATTCAAATGTTTTCCCTTTTTTCAGATCTCCCCCCAGGATCCAATACCTTGTTTATATTACAGAAGAGGACAAAGCTATTTATCGAAAGGTGAAGAAATTTATTCGGAAAAATTTTTTTATTGGAAAAAGAAGACGCAGACCACGTGGCCACGCTTAACGGAAAGATTCTCACGACGAATTACGCGAGAACAACAATACGTGCGAAAAAAAAAACTGGAATTATTACTAAAATTGAGTTTATCTCGCCGCTGCCACCATATATTGCGGACCACGAAATAAACGGACGAAAAGATACTCAATTAACTCGTTCTTTATTTGAGCACACGCTCCGACAACGCTCGTTCTTGAGCGCCAAACGTACACTGCCCGTTCCACTGGAGCGAAATTCATCCCTTGCACACAGAAAAAAGGGGGAGGAGGGAGAAGGCGGGAAGGATAGGGTGAATAGCGGCATTGCCAAATCGTTTCACAACAATTGCATTGCGACCAGCGGATTTTAGTCTACAAAAAGGTGAGAATTAATCAAATTACGTGAATTAATGCTCATAAAAAAAGTATTTTATTTTTCTTGTGGAAATACTAATAAGCCATTATGAACCCTCAATCAAATGAATTAGGCTCTTCGACAAATGGAATTATAGAATGGAACGTTGGCATGATATCCGACCAACTGTGTGTAAATCGCGAAGGTTTCCAGTAGATTTTTAATTCGTGAGATAAGTTTCCACTCAGAATTAGAAAGATAATCTCAATTAAATTTTTCAAAACTAATTTGACATGCTCCCGACTTTTTGTAACAAGCAGTGAATCAGCACTTTAAGCAGATAGATGGATGGTCAACGGGAATGGCGTCGGCGAAGAGTTTTTAATACATAACTTTTTTAGTCTAGTAGTAGCTAAAGTCAACTTTTTGAATCTTTTGACTAATTTTCTTGCTGATTTCCGCTTTTTTCCCAGCCCTACTCACCCGATAAAGGAGAGGAGTGAAAGAGATCTATAGCAAATTAAAAGGCAATTAGAATTAGAGAAGAAATATCTGTTTTTTAAGAAAAATGTCTTACGTGATTATTACGTACAAAGTGAGCGTTAAATATCAGAAAATTTTGTGGCATGTCAAGTCCAAACCCGCTTCTCGATCTTTGACTTAAGACCACTACTCTGGGGAAGTTTCAACAGGAAGCCGTATGTTACTCATCTCCATATACTAGGCTGTTGTGCCTATGCTTATGTTCCAGATCCATTGCGGAGACAGATGGAACCAAAAGCTATTGTATACTGGTTCGTACTGTAAGACCATCAAAGGATGGCGAATTTTGGATCTCGTCACAAGAAAAAACATTATCTCTCGAGAGGTATCTTTCAACAAAGCGATATTCATTGTTGACACACCTAATAACACACTAAAAGAAGGTTCAACCTATTTTACCAAATAAAAATTGTCACGGAAATTTTCAACATGAATTAAAATGCTGAACAAGGAAAAAATCTCGAATGGTGTTGTTGAACCAGTTTGAAACGTTAAACCTGAAGACCCAGCAATACCACGACGTAAACAAGTTGCTGAAAGCATATTGTTGCTATATTGTTTCCGGCGGTACAAGCGTCCCGAGGTTGTTTTCACGATATACTCCCTGTTGACGCCGACTTCTACAACGACAGCGGAGGTGTCCCATCGCTTTGTTGAATTATGCTGTACAAGCACGTGAGCGCCCAGCGGGAGTGTGGGTAGATGATAAGCCGAAAAATTATATCGAGTGATGGTTTCTCAAACACGTCGGCTCCTCTCTGCCACTCTGGGGCGAAGGATCGTTCATGGGTGGGGAAGCTGTCTCGGATGGGCCTGTTAAACACCAGCTGGTCAGGGGAAGCCCCGCCATAACGTGGAGCGTTCCGAAATAGTAATATGTCCTTTGCTAGCTTATCCGGGTCTGGTTGACCGCCGGTCCTGGAGCCGATGACTAGTTTGTTCATGGATTTTATGGCCGCTTCCTCCCTGCCGTTGGATTGGTGATAATGAGTAGAGGATGATCCGAATGCCACTCCCTAGTCTCGTAGACAAATTTTAATTCAGCTGCTTTGAACGGGCTGTTGTCGAAAAAAACCTTTACAGCCACTGAATTGGTCAACTATTACTAGAAAATGGCGGCCGTATACCTCGCCGAGGTCTGCATGGAGGACTTCAAACGGCTGGGCTGCTGGTTCGTATGGCTGGAGAGGTTCCGCCGATAAGGACGGAAGTTAGCTGACGCATTCTTCGCATGACGATGCCAGATTGGTGATATCTATGTCCATATGAGGCCCATAGAGCGATAGCCGGGCGCGTTGGCGCATTTTGTATGCACCCTGGTGCATGCCGAGCCGTGTCTGGATCGTTTGTTTTACCATGGATTTTGGGAGAACGATACGCGCGCCGAAAATGATCATGTCGTCGGTGTTGTCAATAGCGAGATGATGGCGAGCGTCCCAGTACTGGCGTAGAGCCATCGGTAAATTTTTTCTCGTTCGGGAAACCTTCACGTATGACAATGCGCAACGCTACTAGTACTGGATTAATTTCGGCTGCTTGCTTCACCTTTTCCAGCGTAATGTCAATGTTGGTGGCGGATGATTCCGCGATGACTGCGATCATGGCGGCTCTGGCTGTGAAAGTTTGCGAACCCTCTCCGAGATCGTCCGAGGGTTCGCCTGGGGAGATTGGCGAACGTGAGAGGGCGTCGGCTTCGATATTGCGATTTCCCGGGATCAATCAAGCGGTGAAATTGAACCTCCCCATTTTAAGACGTAACCGGAGAAGCCGCGGGTTGTCCAGCTTGTCTATCTAATCTAAAGCATAGTCGTTTAAAATAGGCTCTAATGGACGGGGATCTGTGAACAGATCAAATCTTGGGAGCCCTTTGAGGAATTGACGGCGTTGTTTCATGCCCCAGGATGCCGCCAGGATGCCGCCAGGCATTCCAGTTCTATCATGGCATACCTTGTTTCCGGTGGTCGAAGGAATCTGGAACCAGCTTGCACGACGTGCCACGTACTGAATTCGCTTTGTTTCTTCAAAATAAATCCGATGCCGTTTAACAGTGAATCGTCGACTGCTAAGGATGTTGGATGGTTTTGGTCGTAGAAAGCGAGGTCTGGAACGATGGCCAATATACTGTGGGTGGCGCGGAATGCGTTTTCGTGATCGGCCGACCAGTCACAGGTGATATTTTTCTTTAAAAGGGGTGATAAGGGGGCAAAAGCTTCGGCGATCTTGTCGCTGAAATTTCCCACTTGTTGACATAGCCCGTAAAAGGAACGAAAATCGGTGATATTTGCTGGCCGCGGGAAATCTCTGGTGGCTCGTTGGATTTCTGTGTAAGGCCGGAATCAGTCTGCTGAAACTTCATAGCCGGTGAAAATAGCTGTGGGCTTGGCGAAAACCGACAAGTTGTTGTCGTTGGCCGTTTTAAAAGCATGCGTAGCAGCATGGTCTATTAACTAAAGGTCGGAGAACTGTCGTCTGCTAGACTTTTCGTCTGTTATTCCCGTGTACAAATTTTGGTGCAGTCGCTAGGGGCGCTGGCTACCCGGGTCCTGCATAGATTTGTACAGAAGAGCCCACATAATTCAAAGAAACTACTTCTTTTAAAGAATTATTAAGTTGGAAAATTTATGAATTAAATAGTAGTTTCGTATTTTTATTGACCAGATTCATCACATATCATTTCATGAAGTTTTATAATAACATATTTAGATTATTTATCTATTTTAACATTTTACCGAGTTTGCGCAGTTTCTGTTGCTCCTCTTTCAATTGTTGCACAACACTATTTTTATAGCGTTTAGATTCTATTTGATAGCGGATTTCGATATATTCCTAAACTAAAAAAGAAAACATAGATTCTCTATGAGATTCACAGCAGATTTTGGGAATTCCGAGCCCATTTGTCGCAACCCCCTTAATGACTTTCTGTCTTGAAGTGATCTTGAAGGAATTTCTCAACCTAGCGAACGTGTAGTACATTCCTAAAGAGGCAAATCGAAGGAAACCTTGACTTTTCAATTTTGTGATATAGGCAGCATAGAAGTCATTTGGCAGTTCATTTTGTTCTGTGGTTAAGGAATCAAAGCAGCATTCGCAATTTATCTGGTCTTTTCGGGTGTGAAGAACGTATCCCAACAGGTAATATGTAGAATTTGATTGCACGAGGTCTAGTTTGTCCCCATTTTTATCCATTTCGCTGTTAGTTGAAAGAATAAGCCCTTTGAGTAGCGTATCTTTGAGATTATTGCGCATTTTAGCGGCTTGACTGACATTTTCTTTGAAGCTCTTCATCATGCATGTCTTATAACTTGTTAGAATATGCATCCTCTCTTGGTCGTCTATATTTCCGTCCAGGCGAAGAGCATTTCGAACAGGAACGTAGATGGACAACATGCGATAAATTCGCAGAAAGGTGGTTACGGTTGGCGCATCTTGACCTCCCCCACAAGATCGTATTATTCCAAAGAAGCGCTATATATTAAAGAAGAAGTCTATGTTACACTTTTCGTCAATAGGAACAATTTCAGAAAGTGGAATCTTATTTCCAAACAATCTTGCTTGAATTTTTCGCTGAGGACGAACTGGAAATCACATTCTTTCAACAGAAAGTCAATCGGTTCCATGGCACTCGTTAACGTAAGGCGCATAGCATTTAAGCTAGTGTCTGAGAGGAAAGGACGTGCGTTTTTCTCACATGATTTTGAAAAGGCCTCGGTTTCATTTACAGCATCCAAGAGATCCATCAAACATCTCTTTTTTTCCTTCCAATTGCCTGAATGAATCCTTTCCTTATAATGCCTCCCGTTAAGGACGTCGAATGCATTATTAAGGATAAGACACATGTCCTCTGTCCCTTTTGTGTACTTGAATATCTCTTTTGTTGCTGGATTTTTCAGTCGATAAAACTGAAATGCTTTTGCGACTGAAAGTGAGAAAATCTGAAAAGAACAGCAATTATTTGATGAGCAAGAAAAATAAATTGTCAGGAGAAACCTGTGCCATTAATTTGACGTTCATTTTCGAAAAGCTGTTTGAATTTATGTGCTCATGCCTGAGTCAGAACGCGACTCCCATTCCGGCGTCCTTCGGGTTGTCCCATTCGAAAAGATGAGCGAAATGTGAATGTCGCACTATTACCCCCCTAAACTATTGCCAAAAATATAAGATTTTGAAAATTATCCAAATGAGGAGAAAAAATTAAAAAATTATCCTCTTCCGTTGTCTTTTTTTCACACGGATTCGGATTTGGGCAGACTGAATCGACTTTCACCTTTTTGGTAATTTTTTTGCGAGGCTTGACTAGTTTTCGACGAGTGAAAATGTGGTTCCTTACACATTTAAATAAATGTGGAACATCTTGAAAAAACCAAATTCTTTCTTCCGGCTCAGCAGCTGTCGGGTGTTTCATTGAACAGAAAATTTTTCCTTCTTTATCGGGAACGCCACTTATAAAGCAATCTTTCCAAGCGGCTTTGTTTGTCTGAGCACCGTCACAGGCTACTGAGGTGACGCGAGCACCAACCGCTTCGAGAGCTACAATTGCTTTCAACAGCAGAGAGGAAATTATACTCCCAGAGGCAGCTCCACGAGTCGCAAAAACAGCTATCGGCTGAACCCAGGACGATCGGTAGGGTCGGAAAATAAAAACAAGGCAGTGGCCAGCAAGCTGATTGTCAAACTCCTTATGATTATCCATGATTTCTTCAAGTCCATAATCGACGAATCCTTCAAAGCGCATCTTTTGGGAATCAAATTTTATCGACTTGGTGAGTGACATTTCATCCCAAACTAAAGATCCTCTTCTCAAGTCCAGGAGCCGTATTCCGACTAGTGACTTAATTTCTGACTTTGCTTACTAGAAAAGTCATGCACAGCTGACTTTTTCAAGTAAACTTAAATGTGTACTTCGTAGTGTAAGTCAAATTCCGAAAGGTTTTTTTCTCGGATTTTAAGTACACTTTGCAAAGTAATCATTTACAAAAGTAAGCTATTTTTTCTAGTGGGAGAGACTACCAGTAACCAATGGAAAGAAGTGTAATAGAAATGTTGTGAAATAAACGTCGTCTGCATCAAAACAACATTTACATTTGTATTTGACAGGTTTAAAAGTGAAATGGAAGTGACAAATAAAAATTCAAAAAACGAGTGGAGTAAAAGGCAAACGGAGATTCTCATTGACGAAATAATTATACGAAAGGTAATTGGTTTCTTACACTGCTGTCCCAACCAAATTTAAATCATTGTCTGTAATTAGAGTTTAGTGATTAGCAAATTCAATGCCACAGTAACCAAAAAACGCCAACAAAAGGCTTGTGCTGACATTTTAGAAGAAATAAATCTTTCTTGTCCCAATGACAAGCAAAAAAATGGTGCAGAAATGAAAAAGAAATGGAATAACTTGAAGACTGCTGCCAAATTAGACATTGCTCAACACAATTGAAGTCTTTGACTGAAACGGGTAAAAATTGTTGTTGTGTTTTTGCTTTTATTATGTCATTATATTTCATTTAATTTTAGGTGGAGGTGTTGAACATGTTATGAAGCCAATACATGCTAAGATGTACGAACATATTTTTGGAAAAGAAAATCCTGGTTTGCCTGGAAATATTATTGACGTAATTAGACTTATACACAATTTAATCTTCATTGAAACTAATTCATGTGTTCACTCAGGGAGGCGTCGAAAGTGAAACCGGGAACCGTTTACCACCTCGTAACATAGAAATCACCGAAGATTCAATTGAAAGTCAATTGACAGTTGACGTGGATGCTAATGGAACAAGTCAAGAACTTATAACCTTTACGTAATATAGTTTTATACTTTTTACGTTTTAAAGCATTACTAAATGTCATTTATTTTGCTGATGAAGGGTTGTGCCAATCTCCACACATGACGAGCATTCAAGTTTTGAAGATGAAGGCAACCAAGGAGAAATAGGCAATAAGGATAACAATCAAACGTCGACCGAAGTTGTGATTTACACCACTCCTCATTCCTCTTTAAATACCGCTGAAGAAGACAGCTGTCCACATTTTCCTTCGGATTCTAGTGCAGCTGGTAGTTCTCGCACAACAACACAACACCCTTCAAATTCTCGAACATCAACACCAGACCTTTCTAATTCTCGTTCACCAAATCCTGGCCTTTCAAATAATCGTCAGACAACCGGTTCTTCAAAAAACCCTACACTATTTCGGAAAAGTAATCAGCCTATCAACACACCAACGAGTTCTCAAAATCGCCCCTCATCCAATTATCAAGCTACAACTAGTATGAGAGAGTCAATTCAACGCGCTAAAAGAACTCACTGTGACCAAGGAATGAGTGCTGCCTCCAAACGCTGCTTAACTGCTCGCTTTGATTTACTTTCCGCAGTGATGAACGCAAGAAATATGAGAAACGATCCAATGCTAGATAGTGAGATTCCTTTGGATCTATTAGCTATGATGAAAGACCCATTGAATTTGATCTGAAAATGTGTATTACTTTATGTTTTGATCTCTGTTTACTAAACTTTGGGTTGAATACACACTATTCAAACATATTAGCAGTAATAGTGTCTCGCTTCAGGAATCCGAGCCGCCTCAGCCGAATCTTTTCTTGAGCTGCAGTTTCGTTTAGAGGTATTTCCTCATGCGGTATGTTTACGGGTTGGTCATTGTCTGGTATTTCGTCATCAAAATCTGGTAGATTACGGCTACGAGCAATGTTTTGCAAAACAAAACAAGCAATGATAATTTTGCAACACCTTCCTGGTTGGTATCGTAGTTCCCCATGTAAACAATGAAACCTTCTCTTCGTTGCTCCAAAAGCTCTTTCAATTGGGTTACGACTTTTTGTTTGAGCATTGTTGAAACGTTCTTGAGGCAGAGTGTTAGGCACAGTATAGGGAGTCATCAAAAATGTGGTGCAACCGTAGCCTCCATCTCCGAGTAAAAAGCCTTCACCAAAATGTCCATTTTTCAAATCGCGGCCAACTCTACTATCAGCTAGCATCGTGGAATCATGACAGCTCCCAGGTTTTGTTGCGTTAACGCTCAAAAAGATTAAATCTGCAGTGCAGATTGCTTGAACATTAATCGAATGATAACCTTTTCGGTTAAAGAATGCTGCTTCATGTTGATGAGGGCCCTGAATGCGAACGTCAGTTCCGTCAATCGCACCAATCACGCCTCGTATGCCAGCGATGTCATAAAAGCCTCTCTTGATAGGTACTAAATTTTCGGGAAAGTTTATAAACTGCCTAGAAATTCTTGTGAGTTCATAAGAAACAGCATGAATGCATCTCGACACCGAAGGTTGACTAATCTTCAATATGTTTCCAACAGCATTTTGGAATGTTCCATTAGCATAGAATTGCAAAGCAACAAGAACCTGACACAATGGTGAAATATATCGCATTCCACGTAATTTTCTCTTTAGTTGATCTCCGATAAGATCTTTATTATAACATAACAAAATGAATAATTAGTTTGTTCATATTTTTCCTTATAATAAATCAATGTAAACTTACCAACTATATGATATATTGAAGGTTTGTCAAACCTAAAAACCTTATAAACTTGTTCGTCGTTGAAAATGTGGAAAATATCATTCCTATTTGCATAAAACGGAGCCATTCTATGAATAACTTCATTTCGTCTCTCGCGTAAATCCACCTCTTCTTCGCTACTAGATTCTTCCCCATGTAGTACTCTATCTAGATCATTAAGTTCAAACATCAATTCTTCTACGAATGGTAAATCGTCATATTCCATCTTTATTTTAAAAAACCCTGTCACTAATTTGTTTACAAATGAATAGCAGACAAAATATTGCAAACAACACACAAACTAAGTTATTCTAGCTTACTTTCAACTCTCTAATCAAAAAAAAAAGTTGGATTACGCATTGAGTTTACTTTGAGGTTGAAAAGTAAGTCAAGTGAGTGTGAAAGTCAAGTCAAGTCCTCCACAAAAAGTGTCTGAATCGATCTTTAAGCAAAGTAAGAATTTTAAGTAAGCCAGTGCTGACTTAAGTTCACCTGGCGTACTTAAGTAACTAGTCGGAATACGGCTCCAGGTTCCATGTCTCAAAAGTACGTTTGATTGAAGAGAGTGCTTCCTCGTTGAATCCAAACGAACACTGCATGGAACTTAAAAGTCGTCAAATGGTTGTCGGGCAAGGAAGTGGAAGCAACGAATTATTCCTTAGATGTTTGTATACCCTTGGACTTTTTATTCGCATCAACAGGCATTAGCCACTCCGCGTCGTATCGCATTCCTTTCCCTCCACCGCAGTTCAGACCAGGCGTTCCTAAAAATTAAAAAAATTATTGCACACATCTTTATTTAATTTTGTTAACAGTTAAAACTACTTGAAATTTTTTTATTTGCAATATACGCATAAAGAAATTATTGTGAGTGTCCAAAGTTGATATTGTCAGTAAGTGGAGGGGAAAGACAAAAATTTGTCATGAGTACAAAACAATTTAACACTTGAATAACAATTACGTCCAGGAGTCACGTTGTCAGGTGGAATTTTGACGGAAATTAAGCAGAGAATAATGCTCAGAATTTTGAGTAGTGTGGCAAATAAAGTGATAAATGAAGAGTTTTAACTAATGAATATCTCAAACATCAGAATGCAATGATCCTTTTCTATTCAAAGTACCTTACGGTCTAAGCCCTCCAAGATCTTCTCAAACTTCTCCTTATTGTCGTCAGCCTCCTTGCATTTTTCAGCGAAATCCAAACGAATTTTTGAGAGCTCTTCTTCTTGAATATCGATCAGCGCTTGCTTTGTACGCAACTCGCTTGCCATTTTGATCTTCTCAATCTTGTCAATGTGCTGTTGGGCCTCCATTGTGGCAATCTCTTTTTCCATTTCCTAAAGGAGAAACTATTAATTTGATTTATGATTATGCGCATAAGTAAATCAAAAAATTACCTGTAGTTTATCATCTTTTAGTACTAGCTTCCTTCGGGCCAATACATAATCTGATTTCAATTTATGCAACTTATCTTCTAGCGTAAGTGGCTGCGGCTTGCTCCCTAATCAATCTGCTCAGTGCACGCTTAACGGTGTAACATTCATAGCACATTTTAAACGAATTCACACGACGATTTGCCTCTGCTGTTGTGGACTGTGTGTTGATGTCACCAGAATTATATTCAGCACTGCTCGTAAAAATCTTTTTGCAGTTGGTTGATCGCCAGTACCCATTCTGAAATGCAGCTCCAGCGCAATATGTAAGGCTACTATATTTCTGGTCTTCGACACCATTGCAAATAGTTGCATTGTCAAAATCCTTCAAAACTCTGGAAAACTGCCTGCAAAGGTCTTCTTTGGGATCTATCGGATTCAGCTGAGTTTGACCACAAACCTGCCCATCGATGCAGAGGAAAACTGATCCATCGTAACAGTGCACTGACTTTGACTGGATATTTTTTCCTATAGCGAGGATGAACTGCACACAAAGAGGAACCTGTGTTATAAATAAACAATTTCCTAAACATACATCAATGCGATTTGACAGCATTATATAAACAGTACCTTTTTTTCATCGTTGGATTCAATCCAGTTCAGTCCAAGAAGGAGGGATAATGCATTTTTGTGGTTCAAAATTGGCATACAGGCTGGTTTCAAGTGACAAATCATGCAAAGGAACAGGTTCCCAGTCAGGATGATTATCAGCGTGTTCATGTTCACTCTGTTTAGATTGTCTTCTTCTCTTGTCACCTGCATGGGGCTGCTCTGACTGTTGGTAGCTTTCTTTTTATTGACGTTTGCTTACTCAGATAGCTTGGACAGTCTATAAGAAATGAAAGCAATTAATAACACTGACAAGTGGAAATATTATTTATTTAAATACGGGGACGTTCAAATACGACGTCACGCTATTTTTTGGAAAATTTTACCCCCCCTCCCCCCCTCGTCACGGGCCATCACAAAACCTCCAACCCCCCCTAAACGGCACGTCACAATACTGTCACCCCCCCCCCCCCTTTTTCAATCACTAATTGAGACTAAAATAAATTTATATTTGAAAATGTGTTTTTATTAGCTTGATAATTCTGGATCTGGTAGTAGATTGAGAAATGCAGTCGGAAACATTTATGCATAATTTACTGATAAAAATATTAAAGAATATCTTCTTCCCATGGTTGCGCTAGATGTTGATCCAGGGTGAAGATGGGAACGGTTGTTGACAAATGATTTGAATCCTCGTTAGGAATAGTAAGGCCGACCAAATCAAGATCTTCTTCGTGAATCCACTCGACTCTTTCTTCTTCTCTCTCTTCTGATAGGACAACAGCCATTAGTTCCCTCTGTCTTTTAGCAGCAAGTCGTACGGGTCGAATTTTAACAACTGGGGGAGGAGCAACCGTCTTATGCACAACAAAGTGTTTTTGTAGCATAACTTTGGAAGCAAAATAAACGTTACACACTTTGCAAGTGCGCTCCACCAAAGTTTTCTGAACTGACGGGCAATAAAGATCATACGGTAATTGCTTGAACGACCTTGTTGAACGTGGTAGCAGATCGTCCCACTTAAGAGCGAGAGAAACAAACAGAGATGGGAATCGGTGGTTCTCTTGATCTGCCCTTGACTCAAAAGCTTTTAATCCTTCTTTTGACTGATGAATTGGTATAGGCGGTGGTAAAAATCTGGAAGGAATTAGGGAGAAATAGGAGCTTCTTGGCCGAGAGCAGCAGGCTGGATCGACACATTTCACAATTTGAGTGAAATATTGACTGGTCCTGACATGGTTTGCGAACCAGAGCTGAGGTTTTGTCATCAAATTTTCACTTTTGAGCTCTGATTTTTCAGGCTGAATAAACTCAGCAACAGTGGGAAAGCCATCGACCACGACGGATGACCAAATTTTAGCCAGCTGTTTACCTTTTCATGGTCAGAATTGTTACATATTAGGTTATTTTACATTCAAGTGCAGATGTAAAAGTAAAAAATTTACCTGCATATTCGAAGTTATTTTTTTCTAAGACACTATCAATTGTTTTTCCTTGGTCGTCTAAATGACTTCCGAAATTATCATGGGGAATAATGAGGCCCGATAACTCCCTGCTCAAAGGAGCCATTTTTCTCTCGACTCTATTGAAAGCGCTCCTTCCAGGAGCATTAGTAGCGATGAACAAAGCATCCAGATCGTTCTGAAGGAAATGGTGAATGCCAACCTCAATTGTCTTTTGGTAGCGAGGGTTCTCGTCAGGTCCACCATCTACCGTAAAAATAAAAACTGGTTTCACGACGCCATCACGGTTCTTTGAAAGCTCGTCAAATTCTGGGAGCTGAAGAACTCTTTCAAAGTCTAATCCGTGGGCGTATGCTGTCGAAGAAGAATGTTTTCCGGATCGTACGGCTATATAAGTGGGCCCTGAATAGCCAACTGCTGCTGGGCTTCCAATTTCATCTTTTTGAATTTTGATGCCGGCATATACGGACGGGATTAATTTGTGTTTAGCTGCAACAACCCAATCATGATCGGGTAAACTCACCCGATACTCAACATGCATCAAGAACGGGCTTTGTTTGTTTGCTGCGGTAAGTCCAATCGGAACTCGTGCCTTGTCGTCTTGAGACATAAAAAACGTTTATTTGGGCCGAGAATAGAAGCCACCTCTTCCAAAAATTTAATCGTGGCCGTGCAGAATTTTCCATCGCTGTGGTTTGAATGAAAATCATTTTGTGCCCGAATAAGTCTTACAGGGACGGTGACTATGTGTCTTTTGCCTTCATGGCTATTGCTTCTTTTAGGTAGAAGTCTTAGGTAAACTCCACTCCTGCTTATTTCAAAGCCATCTTGTTTTAGCTCGGCCGTTAATTCATCCAGCGTTTTTACGCTTCTATAAATATCGGATTGGCGTTTTTCATGTGCAGCGGATCCATACATTGCTATATCAATAATAGTTTTCAAGAGCATCGGTTGATCAACTTCAATTCGAGGTCTACCCGGATTGTTTCTCAATTTCAAAGCCGTTCGTACGTCTGGATGTTCTTCACATATTTTTGCGAGTTTTGACTTTTTATCGTCCCTTGCTTTTTTAGCTCTCTTTTGATCAGCAACTTTTTTTTTCAATGTTTGTTCGAGTTCTTTCTTCTTCTTGACTTTTAAGCGCAGTTCCTTTTCTTGATTTTCATCAAGGAATCCAACAGCTCTTCTTTTATACAATGCAACCAAATCTGCATCGATTTAAAGCCATTTCCGAACGAAGTTGTTCTTGAACAATCGCCCTTGTACCTGAACTACTAGTTGATGGTCTGGAATCGGGTGTTGCTACTTCGTCTGAGTTTGTTTCTTGAAACTGCTCGGAATCTGCAGAAAACTCAAGCTGAAATGCTGTGGTAGAAGCAACAGTTGAAGTACATTCAACTCCTTCTTTTGGACAAGCTGTTTGTACTTGCTTTCCCCAAAAATTCAATAGCGTCGCCTTTTTTTCATATCTATGGCCTTCCATTCTTGCAAAAGAGTTTCAGCTTTTACTTGCAAATCATCATCGTTTTTTATTTCAGACCATTTAGAAATAACGTCACTCTGACATTGCTGTTTACTTTTAGTTGGAAAATATACTTTTGTATATGCTTCAAACAGTTTTTGAAACAGTTTGTTTTTGTCCATTTTTATGATTATTAAACACTAAACAAGACGTAACTACCGGTAACTACGACAGTAACTAATATAAGACTGAGTAATCAGTATTAAAGTCATCAGAGATCAGAGTCAGACAAGTTCAAACTTGCCTTTTTTCGTTTTCAACAAATCTTCATACATGGCAGCTCAAAATTTTGGTTTTGTTTTATAGAACGTCTGATGTGTCTTACCCACCCACCCCTCCCTCGTCACACTTCCGTCACATTAAGACCAACCCCCTCCCCCCTACGACCGTGACGTCGTATTTGAACGTCCCCTACCTGGAAATATTATGGGAATAGCACCGTCCTTCAGAATCCAATTATTCCATGAATAGAATATTTGTTTTCCATCTTTTCCTTCTAACCAACGTCCTTTCAGAACCTCATCTTCTTGAAAATGACGGGCCCTCAGCCATTTTTCATGGGCGGAGCCTAATTTGTGATGAATTTGTAGACGACGCTCACCAAAGTAAACAAACTTCTGTACCAGTATTAATGTTTGTGTTGATTTTTATTTGGATTCCTGAATTACTGTATATAATTATATCTTATTTTAATATTTTTCATACCGTAATTCAGGAATCAAAATGAAAACAATAAAAAAATAAATAAAAAAAATATTTTGGTGAGAAGTTTGTTTACTTTGGTGAGCGTCGTCTACAAATTCATCACAAATTAGGCTCCGCCCATGAAAAATGGCTGAGGGCCCGTTTTGAAATGGGAGGAGCTTATTTGAACTTTAAATTAAAAATACACACATTTCGGCTGATTTAAAAAAAAAATAAAAAATACCATGAGAATCAGCGTGAAAAACTGATTCTGACCAGGTATATCTAAAAGCAATCGAAATTTCATGCAAAGACCCTATTGGCCCAACAAGCGAGTCGGTTCGCATAGGGCACAGCAATCTGGTCCGAAATCACATTTGCGGCCAAGTGTCTTACTTGTCTGCTGATTGATTTGGGAGCTGGAAGCATATTGCGAATTGGTTACGCCAGACGTAATCTCTCTACCAGTGATAAAAACATCTTGTAAAATAACACGTTGTATATTTAACCTCAGCTGAAAACACGTCCTACCACGAAGTCACTGGTTTTCGAGAAGAAACAGTGATATTGAGAAATTGGCAATGTTGCTAAAGGCGCAATTTTCAAAAAATTGCGATTTTCCATCACAAATTTAACAATGAAAAAATTGCATAAACTAGATGAATTAGGTAGTTAAAGATAGGGAATCAAATTAAGCTTAAACGAAATCAATTTCTGAACACATTGATTGGTAATTTTCTATTTTATGAACGAAAAACCCCAACTTTTACTATACCCCAGAGAGGCGATCGGCCTCAGATACTAGCGAACCTGGCGGTAATCTTGGGACCCTTTACTGAACACCCACCGGTCTTAACCGGAACAGCCAGGGAGATAGTTGGAGTTCGAACAAAAAAGTAATGGCGAGAAGAATAGATCTCCCTGGCTGTTTTCAAAATCGGCCGCTAGATGGCGTGACGAAATGACGTCTGTCAATGGCGAAAATCTTCAGAAAATGACGAAAAATTTTCAAGATTTTCAATTGCCAATATCTCTGCTAATAACCGTTTAAAATAAAAACGGGGCGAGATGTCTCTGGAGGGGGGCAAAATCTTTCATTCTAAAAAATTAGATTTTTTTTAAAGGGCTGGTTTGCCCGAAAACTGATGTCAAAAATCAGTAAAAACGCTAGAATTTCTGTGGGGGGTCCCTTAGTTTTTATTAAATAACTTAAAAACTATACTAGCTAGAAAATTGCGGATTTCACCATTGTGTTTTCCGTAAAATTCTGCACAAAATGGTTTATACGGGGACTGGCTGCGATGCCTTCGTCACCCTTTCCCGAAAATTGTAAACTCCCAAAACCCCCAATTTTGGCCTGATTGAGTGGTGATTTCAGTGTTAAAAATTGGATTCATGCGTAGAATTAATTATTTTACAAAGTTCATAAAGTTAATTTTCTATAACAATTTCTTATATAATTTTAAAAGCATAAAAATGGTCCTTTCTGTCTCTTTCTTTCTTTAGGATTTTCTGAAATTCTTAAATTTTCCACTTCTGCTAGACTTTTCCACGTTCTATAATGTGGAGCAGTTAAGCAGAAGTGGAATTTCAGAAATCCGTGAACCATTTTCATTTTTTTTTAACTATACAGGCATTTTCAATTGAAAATTAACTTCATGAACTTTGAAAAATAATTGATTCTACGCACCAATCAGATTTTTAAAAATGAAAAAAAAATTTACACCTTAATTTAAAGCTGAAAAAGGGGTAGTCCGATAAAAGTCAGCCACAAGCTACACACCCGGCCAGAGTTGCCGATTGTTAAAGATTCCAGTTTTCGTCCCATTTTCGCAGTCGACGGCTCTGGAAAGTACGCCTACCATTAACTTATACACCATGACTTAGCTACCAATTTCTACAATAGACCAGTTACGGATGCTGCATTGCCAATTTTCCAATTACCCAGCGGGTATCGTTTGCAGGGGGAGATAGGAAAAAAGGGGGTTTTTGATTTATATACCCTAGTAATTCTTTTCCAATTCAGGAAATGTTCGGGAATCATAAACTTTAAAGCATTCTGCGTCTTCTCCAATCTTTTTAAATAATTTATCAGTCCTAGTTAATCAATTTTTCTCTTCCTTAATTACAACTTTTAGTTTTATAACATACCATATATTAAGGTAAATAGATCAATATAGTATTATAGTTTTGCCTCGAGACCTAGATAATTTGTTGGCCGCCATGTAGAGGATATCAAATAAATATAGTCCCTTAAGGTTTTGCGATCGCCATTTCACCCTTCTATTATGTATAACGAACAGGTCGCCAAGCTCATTTTACACTTTAAAACCTGCTACTAGCTAGAAAATATACTATGATTCCATTATCTGATATCTCAAAAAAAAGTGCGTATGTTACTGAATGAATAGCGTATCTCAAATGTTCAATTCGAAAGTCAAAGGCGCGCAACAACAATATTCTCTTTTTTATCGCTTTTGAGGTGTCTCTTTTTCCGCTTGATTGGAACAATACTTTTCAAAACATCCGATGTCCCTGAAATTAATACCAAGTCTGTTCAATCAGGAATTAATTAGAATTTCATCTGTGTTGTGTACATCATGCATTTGGTACGTCTATAGCATGAATGCTCATATCAAGCAATAGGATTGTGACAGATGAATGATTATAAACACAGGTTTGGTCAGTGCAAGCGTCAATAACAGCCTTAGTTTCTTATGGTAATAACGTTAGCATTTAGGATTCTATTTTGAAATAGACTAGCCAACATACACAAGTGACTTACCCAAATAGTCTCGCTGATGTATCTCAATTTGTATTGCCAGTTAATTTTGGCGTGTTTTTTACTCATGACTCATAAAAATGAATTCTCCCCCCAACTCACTCATATTTAAGTGTACCCATCGCAATATAAAAGTTCCGGATAAAGGTTCCAGCGTGGATAAAAGTTCCTGCGTAGTTCATACCTGATCGTACCTTATATGAATTTCGACAACTCACTCGTCCCATCCCCGCGAGAATAAACGATCCCTTTTTCCCGCTTTTTTCGCATTTTTGTGGAGGAAACAATTCTACTGATCAATTCCGTTTCTGTAGTTGGGAACGCAAACAACACTAACATCACAATAATCAGTATTAGCTTTAATACAATAATAAGTTCAGCAGAAGTGCAGAGCCTTCGCTATACTTGGTATACTTTCAATCTTTCATACCTATCCTCAGGGACAATTATCATTTATCAGTAAGCCTCCGTAAGCCTACATCATACTTATTATATCTTACTTATAAGAAGTGATTTTTTTATCTATTTTCCTTGATGTTGGGGTCTATAGTATTTTCTAAGACTTAAACCGAGACTAAAAGTTGTAATTAAGGAAGAGAAAAATTTTTAGGGACAGTTCCAAATTTGACCGCTAGATGGCGGTGGCGTTTTTTTTTTTTTTCGAGATTTTTTTTTTTTTGCATGTCGTAAACGGCGCGCCATACGAGTTTGGGAATTTTTGGAACCACGCGCCTCGGAAACGTCATCTGTGGGCCAAAAAAATGCCGGTTTGACAATTCGTTTCAATTCGTCGATTGTGGAGTTTTATGAGTACGGTCAGCTTCTGAGAAGAGAACGTTGGCATCTTTCGACGATAGATTTAAATTATTAGACATTTTGTCTCAAAGTCTACAATTTCTTAACTCAGGTACGGAAGTTAATTAACCGTATTTCTTTTTCCCGAAAATGCAACGTCTACAGGTTAAAATGGAAGAAGACTGGGCTCGTCGCATAGGTGCTGAAGTTTCCTTGACTTGCACTTGTGCCGTAACCAGAGTTGCCGTTCGATCGCCAGTTCGCGATCGATTGATCTCGATCTCGATCATCAAAATTTTCGATTGATCAAAAATGAAACGATCGATCGATCATCGAAATCGATCGCATCGATCGCGTTTAATTTTTACCAATGTTGTATATCTGAATGAATCTTTCAAGCAATTAAACAGCATTATTAAGTGGGGTTCCCAGACGCTTTTGAGGGGTTTTTGTCCCACTTACGACATCAGGACCCATTTGACTTCAAAAACATGCAGCAACATATTGAAATTAAATTCCGATATAGGCCTATTGCATCTTATAGAAGTGAAAATTAACCCTGCTGTGCTGAATTATCTCTCACAATCTGTGGAAGAAGGCCACTAATCCACTATTATACTGCCTAATGGAAATATAAATAAAAATAAATTAATGATGTATGTAGCCTATGAGCAAGAACGGATATATTAAGGTTTATTTGAAAATTATAAACTGCTGCATTGAGTTTTCTGTACTAATCATCTTCTTAAAGTATTCAGGTGGGACGCTGACAGCATAATTCGACTTATTTTTTTAGTTGGTGACTGAATGTATTCAGTTCTATTCGTAGGATTAGTTTTAGAAACCAATAAAATAGCCGTTAGAATATATAAATAAAGAAGCAAAACATTTAGAAGATTTTCACATTTGAATCAAATCAATGTTTTGGTTTTTGGATCGTTTTCCCAACATCTGGTTGATTTATAAGTGAGGTGAACTTATAAATAACCCCTTAAATTTATAATAAACCTTAATATATCTGAAGTTCTTGCTCAAATGCTCATACATATATTATTTATTTATTTTTATTTATAAATAACGAGTGAAAAATATTTTTTCATTTAGAACTAGCGAACTCCTCTTGTAATGTTTGATTGCTTTGAAGTTTGAACTTCAGTATTGTAGGAAATATCAATCAAACACTTGTTGTCTATCCTATCTGAACTTTTAAAACAGTTTTGTGTCGTCTTATTAATGACTGTTTAAAAAACTTTCTGCATCCACCGCTAGGTGTCGCCACAGTCGATATCAATTTCGATCAGCCCCTTTCGATCTCGATCTCGATAAATCGGTTTGATCAATAAATTGATCTCGATCGCGAAAAATGCGATCGATCGATCAATCGATCGCGGCAACTCTGGCCGTAACGCACATCATCGTTCAACTAGATGAGGAAAATTGCGCTCAGCGCACTCGGAAATTTTTGTACGGAGTCGCTAGTGGCAAATGGATTGTCGCTGTTGACTGGGTTCATCAGTGCATCCACGAAAACAGATTGATCGACGAAGAACCTTTCGAAGCGCTCGACATGGATGGCGAGGACGGCCCTCGCAGAGCCAGGCAGACAAGTCAAGAGGATCAAGTTGTTTGCAGATTTCGAATTCTGCTGTCAAGACGATTTTAAACTGAATTCTGTATTTGGATGCTTGGTTTAAAAACAATTAAATATCTCTTTGAGTATTACACCGCAATGCTGTACTGAACTAGATGTGATCTGACAATTCTTCAACTAATTACCTTATACCTTTGCTCGTTTTAATGTGGGAAGGAAGAGGAGATGAAATTCACGATGGCCGTATTAATCCCCCCTCGTTCCTCTTTTTTTTTTGCGTTGTCAGTCAATGGGGCCATAGCTCGAACGTTATAAGTTTTTGTTGTCATTCTCGTATCTGTTTCAGTGTGTTCCGTGTCGAAGATTATCAGAATTTATAACACCATGACAATTAAAGGCGTTTTGAAATTTGAAGGTCGAAATCTTAATCAAAATTAACGAACTGTGGGTTGTGTGACATACCCAGGTGAAGTTATCGAGATTTCTTAGCGCTTTGAAATATTAATGATTAGTTCAATAATTAGGAATCAAGAAGGGGGAAAAGCATTCAGAGAAGATCACGTAATCTGACCATAGGTTACGGGTTGTTGATCCTTTTGCCTTATTACCCGAACGTTAGCCTATATACATCCCACCGGCATTTCGTGTGCAAATGCCAGAAATAAAAAATCGAATAATTAAGTTTGGGTTTTTTTAAAAGTTACATTCGGTTAAATATTTAGACCGGACGATACCGGACTCCATTTCCCGGGAAGTAGTTTGGCTGTGTCGATTCCTTCCGCTCTTTTGTCGTTGACTGTTCCTCTAAATTAGAATAGATTTACTGTTCACCTAAGAGTCTCTTTAAGTTAAGAGAATTTAAAAGAGAATTCTACTGTTACACCTATCTTAATGTGAAGTCTTGATGACATTGACGCCATGAGATGGGCTTAATTTCTTAAGAAACGGGGATATGAGACTCCATTTTATAATTTGTTAGAGATGGTTCATTTTTTAAAAAGTCAGATTGGTGATCAGCACGACACATTTTAATAGGCTGATAGCACCAATTTGACGCACGCAATTTGGTAGCAAGTTCAATTATTTGGAATTAAAAATTAATTACGACATAGGGTGATGGCGCTTATTTAATTCAACGCGATGAGGATTGCCCCGCCACGAGGCGTATTTCAATATCTTTTTCGATATTGATTCAAGATCTATGATCAATATAAATAAATGAATATTTAAAGAAAATTGAGCTTTAGATAAAGGGGCGACGCGACGTGGGGCGGCGGGGCGAAGCCCCGCAGCACCAAAGTCGCAGAGTTAGTATTATTAGCTACATATACAATTATACATATTCGACATATTACTTAAAAGGGTGATGGGGCTTACTATATAATTCAACGGTAGCCCCGTCACGAAGCGTATTTTAATCTTAATCAATCTTATCAGATTGATTTAGGATCTCAATATATAAATGAATATTTAGAGAAAATTTAGCTTTAGATAAAGGTGCGGCGTGGGGTGTTAAAGAAAAAAAGGTGTTCAAAGTCGCACGGATTTAGTATTAGCTACATATATAGACCTGTTTCCAATTGCTTGGTATCCGCACTAGCCAAAAGTCGTGCGGCTAGTCGACTAGTGCGCACCATGGCGGGGGATAGCCGTAACTTGCCGCAGACTTGGCTTGATTTCTAGGGTAACCTTGTTGTTTACATGTCTTCTAATGTAGTTTGGCCCAAAAAACACTGAAAAAGTGTTAAAATGCATGCCAAGTGTTGCTTAAGTTTTTTTTTAAAGTGTTGGCATGCATTTTAACACTTTTTCAGTGTTTTTGGGCCAAACTACATTAGAAGACATGTAAACAACAAGGTTACCCTAAGAATCAAGCCAAGTCTGCGGCAAATTACGGCTATCCCCCGCCATGGTGCGCACTAGTCGACTAGCCGCACGACTTTTGGCTAGTGCGGATACCAAGCAATTGGAAACAGGTCTATATTAACTAAAACTTAGAGACATTAATTAATCGCGGAGCTATATTAGCTTAGCTTCTATAGTTCTATATATTACTTCAAATTTGAGGTATTAATTAATGTTCTTTTGTATTCCTACGGGAACCTTGCAACCCGCCAGGGATGCCAGCATTCTACGGTCTGCATCCTATAAGTCCGAAGCCTAATCACGCCTAATCAAATAAAAAAATGTAAAAAAATAAGAAAAACTATAACCTAATCTATAACCTTAAGTAGTAACAAGAAAACGCGCAAAAATAAAAAATTACTGAAAAGTGAAAACGTTACTTTTTCCCTAATTAATTTTTGTTTTAAACAATTTGAGTGACCTTATCGGATGGTACTACTCCCCAAATTTGAAGAAAATCCGAGAGATCACGGCGGATCGGATTTTTCAAAAGCGCTTGGATTACCCTCCATCGGAAAAAAACGGCGTCGCTTCAGCGTTCTACGATTCTTCCCCATTTCCGCGTTTTGAGCGAATGAGGAACGGAAAAGTGGTCTATTTTGTTTTTGACTGAGTTAAGCTAGGTAAAAGTTTGTCTTAACGTTTACAGAGATTACATGAACCTTTACACCATTTAAATCTATTTTTAAAATCTGCAAATTTTTCGATCTTTAAAAATCTATTGGAGGTCCAATATTACATAAACCTTGGAAAAAATGAATTGTGGATTTTTAATTTCTATGTGTTATTAATTTGTTACTCTCTTCCAAAGTCCAAACGTACTGTAGTATTCATGATATTTTTTTTTTACCTTTTTCAACAATTGATGCGAGATGACGCGAGTTTTTGTATTATTATTATTAATAATATTTTTGGTGTTTCAATAGTATTAGATACACTGCTGGTATCGTGTGACGTGTGTTCTTACGTTATATGACGTCAGACGAGGAAAAGAGAAAGTGGCCTCGAGGTTGGACAAACCCCACGTAACATAAAGAACTGATCTAAAAAAAATCCTTGTTTGGGTTTTTTTCATTGTAGATGGTGCAATTCGTGCATGCGCTGGACCTGCAATAAAGCCAGTGAGTCCGTAGTAGTGGAAGCAACTAGTTGTCTCTCATTGCAGCTCTGCGTGTGTCGTACGCTCACTCAGTGTTTCAAAAGAGAGGTGAAAAAAATACAACACAATTATTTTTTCGATAATTTGGTAAGATAATATTTCACGGCCTATTGTTGAAACTTAAACATAATAGCAACAAGTATTAATAAGTTTATATGCAGACTGCAGTGTAATATTTTGGCATGTGATTCTGTGTTTTTCAAGTTGGCTTATTTTGGGACAGTTCCTAGTTCCCACCAAGATATACATCGAGTTTTGCATTTTAGGGTTATAGCTAAATTGTAGGCTAAGTAGAGAACTTTCACTCGCCAAACTCTAGCGGCAATTTAAATAAAGTAAGGGCAATAAATATTTACAAAGAAAGTTAATAGTAGGTGAAAGTTCCTTTTCTCTCAGTCTCAGCTTTTTCCCTCTCGTTTCCCATTGAGCTTGAGAATGCTCTTTTAATGTGTGTTGTTAGAAAGTACCACTCGTAAAAGTTTCTAATTAACTAAGATCATCCTCCTCCGTTTTGGCGGCCATTTTTATTGTTTCCTTTCTTTAATTTTCGGAGTAATACTTTCTAACAATCTACACTAAAAGCAGTAAATAAATTGCCAGACCTAACCGTTTTTTTGCTCTTTTTATTTTTTTAACATGCTTTCTCCGTCTGTAGAATTTTAGTGTAGCTGTCGTCTCGCAAGATGGAAGGAAGGTTAATTGTGGTGGTGCTCTGTGTCATTTTGTCTCATGGATATGCCGCATCAGTCAGATCTGTGAAAGGATCACCTCCACTGGGTGAAAGAGTTAGCCAGGTAAATTTCGGTTTCAGTTTTTTCTTTCTACATGAAAAGTTATTTTATTAATACTTTACATTGTGAATTATTTAAATGTAGGAAGAATGTTTGAGCGAAGGAATTCCGTTGCTTGGAAATGGTTCTGAATCGAATGCTACGCTGACTAGGAGATCGGCAAATCAAGATGACAAAGCCCTTACTGCTCTCTTTGCTGGTCAGATGCAGTTTAGTTTAAATTTTTTCAAAAAAGTTTTCAATGCAAGCAATTCCGGCGTGCAGTCTAATAAGGGTGCCACCGAAAATCTTTTCTTTTCACCAATGAGTATTTACTCGGCATTGCTCTTGGCCTACTTTGGCGCCAATAATCGCACTGAGAATCAGCTGACGGACGTTTTAGGATTTCAGAATATGGACAAGGTAGGACATTATGGTTTTTATCGTCTTCTCATTGATAGTGACATACCTGAAGTTACTCGTCATTCACTTTTTAGCTCTCTTTGTCAATGACCGCAGAGGAGAAATTTTTAGAGAAACTTTAATCTTTGAAAGCTTGGTAGTAGAATTTGTTTACTGCTGCCTACGGTGTATCGTTAATACGGTATGTTAGAGGGGACATCCGGGTTTTATTACGTATCGTCAATTTTCGAGAAATCTAGTAGAAAGTTTGATTGCGACACAATGACTACACCTTTTGACTTTTTTCCCTTAGTCCTAGAATATAAACACAATTTTTCTTTTGCATCGCAGGTTGGGGCAGTACAGGCTTACAAATTGGTAAAATTTACTCGTCAACTGATGCGTGTCGCTGGGCTGGTTAAATACGATTTTGATATTGCGAATCGTTTATACTTTAATGAAGACGAGAACGTTCGCTCATGCATTAAGGACATTTTCAACGAAGATATCGAAATGCTGAATTTTTCTTTTCAACCAGTCGAAGCTAGGACTCGCATTAATCAATGGGTCGAGGACGTTACAAACAACAAAATTAAGGATCTCGTTACGGCTGACACCATCAATGCCAATACTAGAATTGCCCTGGTAACGTTTCCTTGGAAATCCTTGAAGTGTAACCTTGCAATAAGCTCATGCATGTTCTTTCTCGCAAACAACAGGTTAATGCAGCTTACTTTAAAGGGCAGTGGGCCTCGCAGTTCAAAGTAGCCAATACCCGGCTCACCTCTTTTGCTATCAACAATAAAGAGGAGGGTGTTGCCAATATGATGTTTCAGAAAGGACGCTTCCGCCATGGTAAATCTATTTCGCCGTGAAATTTTTATGTTATCTTCATTATGTGTTAATATGTAGCTGCCGTCGAGGAATTACAAGCCAACCTGTTGGAAATGCCTTTTCAGGGCGATGATGTCAGCTTCTTTGCATTATTACCTGAAGGTAGTAATGGGCTGGAAGAAACCGTGAATCGTTTGACGTTGGATACCTTGCGCAACGCAATGGCCAACACATTTCCTTTGACTGTGGATGTCGGTATTCCAAAATTCAGAATGGAACAAACTCTTAGTCTCCGAAATGTGCGTATGAAATGCCTGATTCCATTTGATATTCTAGACTTATTCATTTCGATTGTTGTTTTTTATAGACGCTTCGTTACTTATTTTATTGTTTTTGTTTTGTTTTTTTTAGGTTTTGGTCAAGATGGGTTTGACAGACATGTTCGATTCATTGTCGGCAGATTTTTCCGGTTTTAGCGGTGTTCCTGGACTTAAATTTGATGCTGCTACACACAAAGCTTTTATTGAGGTAAATGAAGAAGGCTCTGAAGCAGCAGCTGCTACGGCTCTTGTTGCTTTCCGCATGGCTCGACCCTTGAATGGAGTTAAGTTCATTTGTAACCATCCGTTCATGTTCTTTATCTATGACAATCTCTCCGAAAGCATTCTTTTCATGGGAGTCTACAGAAATCCAAAGTAGGATTCGGCTAAACGTTACTATTGCGAATCACCTTTAATCTCTTTATTTATTGCTACTGCACACTGGCTGGTAGTTGGCATTTATTTTCTACTTTTCCTACCTTCGTGTGAAATAATGTGTAAAATGCGCATGAAATAATAAATAATATCCATCGAACTATTACTGTAATATTGTTGAAAATTTCGACGGGATGATAATACAAACAAAAGCACAACATCAGAGAGCACGTACTAAACACTACGTTTCAAAAAAGATTATTGAAAAAAAAAACATGATTTGCAGGTCAATGGATGATGGGAATCGACTGAAGTGAGGGTACAGTGGAGCTATCATGAAAAGAAAATTCTGTACAGCAAAGCAAGAGGCGAAAGAAATCGCGAGAGATATTAAATTTGTTGCTTGAATACCCGTAATCAGTAATCACTGTTTACTTAGTGAAAAAGATAATTTGGGTCGAGCGTTCTTTTTTCCCAAAATCAAATATTGCTCGTCGCGCATCCGTTTCTCGTGCTCGCGCTGCATCCTCTGTCGATCCTCTTCCATTTTTCTCGATTGCTCCACCATGGCCAAACGTTCTTCCGCCTATAAAATAAAAATATACATCGATTCAGTAATGTAAAATGGGTAATATTAGTTCATTTTAAATGAAACTCACGAGTTTACGCTGGGCTTCCTCAATCTTCTTGTTATTCTCTTCGACGATCCGTTCGAGCTCTTCGCGTTTGCGCCTTTCCTCTTCCTGTTTCAAACGGGTATCCGGGTGCATAAGGGAAGATGAGGCAGGATAGGAAGGGACGATGGGTAAGGTTAAAAAAATCGATACTTTAGGACGACGTTAAACGGCACGCGGAACCATATACCCATCCAAGTCACGCCATTTAAAACGGGGTGTAGGGTAGTGATGGTGGCCGAAGATACCACGATAAATGGTATTTTTTAAAATTAACATAATAAAGAGTGAAGTACAAATGAAATGAACAGTCAATCATGTCAAACGATGAGGATAATGTCAAATATATCGAGAGAGGGGGAAACAAATGTGTTTTGTTTGGTGATGATTTGCTGTTACCTGCACAACCCTGATGACCCTTGAATTGACACTGGAGGTCACGGTACCAGAAAATAACTGACCTTGCTCGGCGGAGAGATATCACTGTCAGCATACTCCAGACGATCGATCGAAATGATGACCCACCATTTAAAAGGGCCTCAAACCGTTCAATTTCTCTCTCATCACTTGATAACAAAAATCGAATTCTCTGCAAATCTTCTTTTTAGGTTTAGGAAAAATGTCTTGTATAGAAAAAAAATAACAATACAAGACAGCCCGCTCCTATTCGGCGCGGAATGCATGTATGAACGCCGGGAGAAAAAAGCTATAAATTTGTGAACAAGATGCAAGATGGGAGAGAAATGTCGCCGATAGACTTCTTCATGTTTGGTATGCGCGGAAACGACTGAATTTACAATTTTCACTTAAATTTTCCACTACAAATTTTGCTAAATCTTAAGAAGTTAAGACCATAGTATTGCCACCATTTCAAATATGTGGAAACTACATTAGGAACGAGGTGTAAGTTGATTGCAAATTCAGCGTTCCGTTGCCCGTGAGAAAACGGGAGAAAACCGGATCCAACCAAATACGATACCTCGCGGCGGTTTTCTTCTTCCAGCCTCTCTTTACGTCGCCTTTCTAGTTCCTCCAGCATTTGCCGTTCCATTATTTGTTTGGCTTCTTCAACACGTCGTAAGACTTCAGCTTCAATTTCGTCTTTCCGCTTTTCCAATTCTTCCGCAACACGTTGAGCCACCATTTCCTCGATTCTTTTGACAGTTTCTTCTTCCACTATCTTTTGTTCCTGCTCTTTTTGACGCCTAAAACCAGACAACGAATAAACATTTATAAACCAAGATTTTTAAACAAAAATGAATGATTTCTCACATAATTCTTGCATTCTGGGCTGCTCTTTGACGTTCAATTTCAGCGAGCCTCTCGACTTCACTGAGTTTACTCCGGCCCATTCTTAATCTCCGGGAACCAGCATCAGAATCGCTATTCGAAGAAGACGAAGATCTTGACCTCTTCCTAGCAATGAAAATTCAGCATTTAACAAAAGTTTTTTCCTATTTATTATAGTACACAGCATTTAAAGGTTACCTGTATTTAGTCTCAGAAGAATCCTTGCGACTAGAAGGCAACCGATGTTTCTCAGTTTTTCTCGATCGCGATCGCGACCTAGAGCGTCTTTTATGTTTGCTTCTTCTGACTCTGTCCCGCGATTTTGATCGACTTCTGCTTCTTGACTTAGTCATTTTTTTCTTAAACACTGAAACTAAGAAAACAAATAAAAACTGTTATTATTAAATAAAAATATACATTCTGCTGCATCACTAGCTAATTCTACTTTGCGAAAAATGCGTCATTTACATTATTATATGTTAATAACTGTTTGCTGATGGGGGTCTTTAATCTTTTTTTTTTCATTTTAAATAACTCCATACAGCTTAATAGGAAGGAAAACAGTACATACTAGAAAAATTGAGATTCACAGTCTACTACAACCATGATTTTGGGCTTATATTTGGCATAAGCCTACACACTCCACTGAATTCATGAAAAAGCTTTGTGTTAACAACTGTGATTGTCTTTTTTACACAAGCAGTTATTTGATTGTTAGTAATTAGAAACTTAATATTCGATTCTTTCACAATTTTTGCCTACTTTTCAGGATTAAACATCGGAATTTAGGAAAACGCCTATAGAAGGCAGATGTATCTTCATCAATGGAAGTATAGAAAACAGGGTATTTAAAGCATCTAGACTATAACGCTTCTTAATATTTTAGCTTTAAAGATTTCTTAGGTATGTAGAAATATGCTAAATTCATACCTTTTTATGAATGCACAAGTTTATTCAAGTGAATTCATCAGCAAACACACACCACACACGTCTGAAATCACACAAATAAAACTGAAAGAGAAATGTAATCGAGCGATTGAGCTGCCATCTGCTGGGAAAAGAAGGCGAATGTGCAATACTGCAATTCAATAAATGGCGGAAAAAGATAAATAAACACTTAAACTGTAGGCAGCGTACGTACGCCGCAAGGTACCCGAAGGGATTGGAATTTAAATTAACTTTAATTTTACCAATAAATAATATAAATTTACGACAAATATTCAGGCATCCGTTATTGGGGTTGAAAGGTTCCCGTTGGAAAATAAAAACATTAATTAATATCTCAAAGTTTTAAGTAAATATATATTAACCAGCTTATACTAACTCCGTGCGATTAATTAATGTCTGAAAGTTTTTAGTAATATATATGTAGCTAATAATACAAACACCCGTGCGACTTTGGTGCTGCGGGGCTGGAGCCCCGCCGCCCCACGCCACACGGGGACGGGTCTTTATCTAAAGCTCATATTCTCTAAATATCCATTCAGATATTCAAATCCTGAATCAATATTGAATGAGATATTTGAATCCTAATTTCATATTGAATGCGATATTGAAATACGCCTCGTGGCGGGGCAATCCGCAAATTGTTGAATTATATAAGCCCCGTCACCCTATGTCGTAATCAATTTTTACTTCAAATGCAGTGACGGTAGAAATTAGGTTTGGTGGAATTGTGACCATAAATAGGCCTAGTTATCAGCCTAGAGATAAAACTAAAGGCATTAACTTTATAAATGATTGGATTTCTCGTGTAATCCTATCCTATTTCAAGTAACGTTTACTTTTAATATTATTTATCCCTGCCATCTGTGTTATCGTCTGTTTATCCCTACCATCTGTGTTATCGTCTGCTATAACAGCTACTGAAATTCTGTCAAAAAGTAGCAATTTCTCCGTCTGATAAAACGCCTGAATAGATTTCAGCCAAATTTTCAGAAAAGATGTAAAATATCCTCAGCTACGTAGTGGAGTTATTGAAATGTAATAAAAATGTTGATTACAATCAATAATTGCAAAAAACTAGTGCATCCATCTATGTAGTGTCACGATAACTGCAAAAAGCCATCTGTGTAGTGTTACGAGAACTGAGGGTGCCCATGTAAACCATACGGCAAACGACACTTTGACCAGTAACCCTTCGGGTAACAGACCAGGGATAGATAATAATAAAGCTAATCGTATGTCATAAATTGGCATATCATACTTCGCTGGAAATATAACATCGTAATATGAAATTCAGACTTAAATAGTCAGTAGTTTACACTACAGCAACGACGAAGAAAACTAAATAAAAACAACTCTACGGATGACGTGCATTCATTTTACTTTCTTTTTCAAATTATTTTGTTTATTCAAATCAACGTCGCATCAAGAAATGAAACTGGATGTATAATTCCAATTACAAGTCAATCTACATCATAAACAGAGATTCATTGCAGTGAGAATGGACGGAAAACATTAGGCACTGTGTCTGTTCACATAAGTCAATTGTAAAAATGAATGGAATGGATCGGACAGAGGTAGATTCTATAACCTAACATGATTAAAAACGAAAACAACAATTGTTAATGCTGCAGCAATGCTTGATTTTAAAGAAGTGGCTCCAGCTTGGCAATCCACCAACTGTCTGGCTCTCAAAAACTCAGGCCCTAAATATTTGTGATAATGCCTTTGGCTAGGAGGAACAATTTGCAACTTCTGTGTGGCGTCTTGGAAAATTACGTCATTATAAGGAGGATCGGAAGTGAACAAGGCGAAATCCAAATAATCTCCTAAATTAAATAAATTCAAATGTTAATCGTTTCAGATATGTTGCAAAAAAGGTTTACCTTTGAGTCCATAAAACTGCTGAGCGTACATAAAAACGTTTATAAACGCATCGATTTCTGTTTTGTTGTAGCCACGTCCTCCCCTTGCAACCATTGCATTAGCTTTGACCTTCCCCAAATTGCAACGGGCGTAATCTGAAACGGGGGCTCTTTGACCATCACGACATAAAAGTTCATAGTCTCGGGAGAGTTGATTTCGAGACCAATATTCACGGCTTTTACCGTCCGTATTTTCAAGAACAGTAGCATGACGGACAAAAGCAACGTGGCCTCCTCCCTCTACTAGGCAGCGGAAAGCACCAGTATTGCCAAAATAGTCCTCAGAGTGATCTCGGCGGCAAAATCGAAAACTTGTGCCATGACACAAATCACACATATGAGGAAAGCTTAGTCCTGTGGGTTGATATTCTTGATTCATTGCACCAGGTACGCAAGCTTTGGTGAAAAACGATGCTGCAGACTGAACAGAATCACACCCGTAACTGCGGATTCTTTCGTTGGCTAAGAGATGGGCTAACGGTATAATCCACCCAGCAGCATGGTAAATACCTTTAATGACAAATGTTACCAAAGTCTTAAATCATTTACTTATTTATTAATAGCTATATTTACCTGTGTGACACGTATTTTTGTTTTTAAGATAAATGAGTTCGGTTTCAGGATCAGTTGCCTTAGCCACAGCAACCACGTAATACTCGGGTTTCCCAAGGTTGTATACTTCCGAAAGAATGGAGATCATGTCAAAATTTAACCCTGCTGTGTAAATGTCACCAGCATCCAACATGGTCACGTCGGCTACTCCAGTTTGAATCGCCTAATAGAGCAAAGCCTTCAGCTCGGATTTACTTTAACATTTTTATTTATACCAACCCGCATGCAACCAATGTTTGTATCTGCTCTGTAACAGTTCATTTCAGGCTGGAGTAGTTGAGCTTTCATCGCCGTTCGCATACGGACACATTTTGTCAATTCGACCGGTGAGGTGACACACAAGGTCATTGCTTTTACCGGACATTGCCTTACACCTAAAATGGAATCTAGCGTGCGACCCAAAAAACCTGAATAGGTCTGTTGATCAGCTGGAATAGCCTAATGCATTCGAAACAAAAATTTAGTTGTTTGCCAGTTACAAGAGAATATGTAAATAGTAAAACCTTAAGACTGACGCTATCATCCTGAAATATTAGGTTATTCAGCATTCCATAGCGAGGTGAAGATTGGAAAAGTTGGAATCCCCGTGGAGAAATAGGTTGAGCCAAAGAATCAACTGTGTTTAAATCTCGACTGGAAAAATCGTCGAATGGTCTAAACGTAGTAGTGTTACGAATGTCTGTTCTTGGATTTGCCGTGCGCGATCCAAACACTTCCACTAATTTCGTTAAAAATTTTTGATATTTTTGACGCATTTCGATGCCTCTTGCTGAAGTAGTCACCACAGCGTCGCCAGGAATTTGGCCCCAGTTACAATCACGGTATTCGTGAACCGAACGTCGTGTGCCGTCAACACACAAGAGTTCAAAGTCGTCAATCTTAAAGAGATGTTTACCATATATTCAACTGTATATGAAATGCAATATAACAACACAAAATACCTTGATAGTCCCAAACTGTCCTGTGGCAAGCACTTCTGTCACGGTTGTATGCTTCAGGAAGGCGACTTCTCCTGCTTCAACTAAACATTTAAACGCACCCTGCAAAGTCAAACAGTTTTAACATCATCATTTAAAAACAATAAAAGATTTTTTTCTTTGTACCTGATATCCCGCATAAGGATCATGTGCAGTACACCTTTGACCAAGGACTTTGCTAGCGCATAATTCACACAAATGGTCCGAATTATCTCCCAAAGGATTGTAAATATCTGAAAGGGAGTCAACAGCACAAGAAGGACCAAAAAACTCACTTGCTGATTTCACATGATTATTGCAATCAACAATATCCATGTGTCTCAGTTGCATCAGTGTAAAGACTGGTTGGACCCAACTAAAAGAAATGAAATTATTTTGAAAAATAATTAATGTTATTAATTTTCCCAAATAAATCAATGTCAAACTTACCCTCCATGTATTCCAACACCAGGAAAACACGCTTTTTTCCCCCTTAGTTGGGAAATGGCCTGTACTTCTGGTAACGTAAATTTCTTTACAACAGCCACGGAGAAATAAAATGCTTGATTATTTGTATAAACTTCTTGCATTATTGGCAGCAAACTATGATAGCGGCCTCCAACAAAAACATTTCCTGGATCTAAAGTAGTAACATCAGCCTCACTTTTGTCCAAATACTGCATGCATTCTGCCTTATTGAATGCCTATTGATCAATGCAAAATTTGACATAAAAACATAATATCTGATAAATAATACAAATATCTGATAAATAATACAAATATCTGATAACCACACACTTACCCTGATGCATTTGACAACCATTCCCAGCTTTCCAAATTGTGAAAACTGAAGATCTACATTGTGTGCCATTTCTTCACATTTTTCTTGCTCATTCACATTAGTTGTACACCATTTTAAAACATCTTTTTGGCTTTGAACTGAAATAAAAAAAAAATTCCAACAAATTATTTACCTATTGTCAATTTTAGGATTCCACTAACTATGAGGTAACTGGTAAGTAGGGTGGGGCATAGAACAAATATAACAAACTTTTCAAAAGCATAGTGTATATATGCTCTAAAATTATTTATAATATAAAATCACTTGGATTGTTAATTACCAGATATAACAGAAGAAAAGATCACAAATATCCAAAACAGTTTGGGAAAACCGATTTTTTTGTTGTTGGCCATGTCTGGCATGTTAAATTTTTCTCAAACAATTCTTCTCAAAAAACAACTAACAACAATTATTCTAGGCTACGTTGCCATGTCTGAGTCTGGGACTCCAAGGTTCGGGGCAACCGGAACAGGGAACACCGTCCGGACCCGACTGGGCATTCATTTTTTCCCTTTTTCTGTGTAAAAAAAAAGAAAAAAAATATATACGTATATATTTGTTAATACATGGGAATGAAAAAAGAAAAGGAACACATCAGTACATAACATAGATTAGATTGAAATATAAAATAAGGAACAATTTTTAAACACCAACATTTTGTAGGTAGTTTAGGTACCTACACCTTAAGACCTACCTATTTTTTTTTTATAGTACATCAAAGGTCCAAAGGTTACAATTACATATTTGAAGCAGCATCAAATTCAGGGGCTGGACACTCAACAAATAAAAACTGTACTAATGCATTTAATGGGACTGTACTCCATTGTCTCTAAATATATTATAAAACACATTTTCTACTAACCTGTAATTTGTTAACTAGTAGTCTATTAGCAACTCTTCCCACTTTTCCCAACAAGATGAGGTGTTCAAAAATTATAGCTTTTTTCCATCACATTCAAATTTCATTCAAATTCTATTTACATCTCATTTTTTACACAAAGTTTCTCCGAAAATAAATGTTTTTCTAGGCTAAAGGGGTTGCCAATTACCTGAAGGATAGTTAACTACTATATTATACTTATTTTTATAAACAAATACTTTCATAAAAACACAGAAATTTGAATTTTGTTATGTGAACTCCTGTTTATTTATATAACCTTTCGAATGTTGTCTTGATCAATCAATTGTGAATCAAAATATACCAAGGTGAAAGCAAGCCATGAAGTAATACCGTACTGCCACGTGTCTGCGTTCTTTCGTCAACAATTCTTTCTTGAGAGGAAAATGAGGAATTATGATAGTATTAGAAAGGTGGAAAAGATAGTGGGGGTTGGGCTCGACAATAGGTGTTACAAAGGTAGACAAAGTTTTAATTTGTTAACACTGAGTTGATGGCTTCCAATCATTTGTCTTTGAAATGTTCCCCATTAATTGGCTGAAGTATCATGGGTGGCCTCTTGACCTTTCATCACATCGGGTAGCTCGGGAGGCGAAGAAAGAGGTGTTATATCGATTGTTTCAAACTCTCCATTTTCCATTCTAAACACAAAATATTTTGAAAACTTCATCTTGTTGCATGATACTCAAGTTTATTATTAGCTAATCTATTTATCTAGGTGTTTAACCAATTCAACTAAAACCACATTGATTGTTATGATTGGTATCCACATAGCCTAAAGAAAGTCCAACATATATAGCCTGAAGATAGCCAAGAACCTCAAAGCAGTTAATAAGTATTTATAATAAAACCCTAAAAAAAGGTATAATACATTACTAATTTACTATATTACTGAAGAAAATAGTTTTAAATGTTTAAAATTCTTTGTGATTTAAGATTGAAAAATTTGTGTAATACTTTAACCAGGCTATTATAATGTTATCCCTTTATTTATTCATTTAAGTAATAACTGAAAATAGTCCAGGACATGTTTGCAATTAACAAATCTTAAAAATAAAAATATTTACCGATAGGTCAAGCTGAGGGATGCAGGACTTTGGGCTCTAGCAGTTGTTGAAATTAAACCGTAATCTGCCAAACAACGATTATCCTCCATGACTCGGTCGTCTTTAAACAAACGTTGGCTATCCGGCGCAACCTTAGTTATTCCTAAATGCATATTTTGGTTAGAACATTGTGAGGGTAAGAGACAAGAAAAGATTTGTAATAACAACCTTGGATGATTTTTTTCAACTCGGATACGTTCGTGGTTTCTTTAGCATCAGTAAATATTGTAGTTTTCTTCCTCCTTATCATCAAATAAACGCACATTCCTGCGGCCATTTCGGGACTTAAAACGAGTTTCCCGAATTTCTAGACAACCTCAAAATCTAGAAAAAGTTCTGTTTTCCACTTTCCACGATAGAGTCTACTTGTACATTTTCTACAACGTTGCCGGATAAATTTATTCTTCGCTGAATTGGATGTTGTTAACAGTGTTAACTGTTAGTGTTAACTGTGTGTGTGCCTGTCCCTGACTGTCCTTACTTGTTGTCTGTCAAGTAGTCAAGTGTCAATCTGATCACCCATCAGAACATCATAAACACATTATCTTGTAACAAAATAAAAACGAAGGAGTGAATAAATTCACAACATTATAGTATTATTAAAATAGTAAGTTCTACAAAATTTACAAAATAAAATATATGTAAATTCAGATCGCTACCTAGAGGGCAGCAGAACTGCGAAAGGCAAATTTCTATTTTCTGAATTTCTGGTAGTTGTCCAATAGTCGTCTGCTTGTGACTGGACCTCGTTGCACTCTGTCCGGCACGCTGTTTGCTGGAATAAAAAGGACTAAATTGAAGTGTTAACGGGGTTACTTAAATTTTTTAAAGATGCCCGAGCTTCAAGGTTTTGGAGATGGAGGATATCAATCAGAAGCTGAACTTGACACACGAGCACTAGTTCAAGAACAGAATCGTAAAAAGAAAAAATCTGGTGGTTTCCAATCGATGGGACTTAGTTACAATGTTTATCATGGAGTAATGAAATGTGGCTACAAAATACCCACACCAATTCAAAGAAAAGTAAGCAGTATTAAGCTATCCTACTATTCAGAATTTTTAATTATCTTTTTTTACAGTGTATTCCATTAATCATGGAAAAAAAAGATGTTGTAGCCATGGCTAGAACTGGCAGTGGCAAAACTGCATGCTTTTTGATTCCCTTATTTGAAAGACTCCAAGCACACTCAACTATAGGAACACGTGCACTTATTATGTCTCCTACAAGGGAGTTGGCTTTACAAACTTTGAAATTTACTCGAGAGCTTGGGAAATTCACAGGGTTGAAAGCAGCTACTATTCTTGGGGGAGATTCTATGGAAGCTCAATTTGCTGCAATGCATGAAATACCAGATATCATTATTGCAACCCCAGGACGATTTGCTCATCTTTGTGTTGAAATGGAATTAAAGCTAAAGGTGTGTTACTTTTCTAATGTTTATGAAAATGTGTTATTGTTTCATGATAATCTAATTATTCATTATCTTTCTAGGAAATAGAATATGTTGTTTTTGATGAAGCCGACAGACTTTTCGAGATGGGATTTGGTGAACAACTGTTAGAAATATTGAATCGACTTCCGGAATTGAGACAGACTCTCCTTTTCTCCGCTACTCTTCCAAAATTACTTGTTGATTTCACCAAAGCTGGGCTAACTGATCCTGTTCTGGTTAGGTAAGAGTTCATTTTCCAATGGTATCAATTTTTTCTTCTAATTCTTTTGTTTTAAATATGCTGTTCACCTAACTAAAGATTGGATGTTGATTCGAAATTACCTGAAGCACTGAAATTGGCTTTTGTGTTTTGTCCGTGCGAATCGAAAGCGTCTGTTCTTCTTCATTTACTTCGAAATGCAATTAAGTCGGGAGAACTGACCCTTGTTTTTGCAGCGACTATGCATCATGTGGAATACTTGCACTTGGTAACCGATCTCTGAGTTAGACGAGGCAATAAGTTTGATTTATATTAATGATCTTATTTTAAATTACATTTTCCAGTTGCTTGACAAAGCCGGGATCTCCAATACTTACATTTACTCTAGTTTGGATCAAGCAGCCCGTAAAATCCATGCAGCCAAATTTCAAACTAAACAAACACATGTTATGATCACTACAGACGTTGCGGCCCGTGGTATTGATATCCCACTCTTGGATAATGTTATCAACTACAATTTTCCTGCAAAAGCAAAACTGTTTGTCCACAGAGTTGGTTAGTTTCTGTGAGTTACATTTTTTCTTAGTTCTCCATCTTAATGCTTTGTTGACACCCTTTTAGGACGTGTTGCCCGCGCTGGACGTTCTGGTACAGCTTATTCTTTGGTTGCGCTTGATGAGCTACCAGCTTTAGTAGATTTGCATCTCTTCTTGGGACGGCCAATTAAACAGATTCCACAAGATGGACTGAAAAAGGATGAAGACTGGGACGGCTATCTTGGTCGCGTCGGCCAGAGTGTAATAGATGATGGAAGTAGTGCAATGCAGCTCTGGCACCAAGAATCGGTAGAGCTCCAAAATATGATAAAGGTCTACACTTCAGCTTACAAACAATACAAACGTTCATGTCCGCCTCCTTCACACGAATCTGTCAAGAAGGGAAAAGAAATCAAGCTTGAACTTTTAGGCCCTCATCCTGTATTTGTTGCTGAAAGCTCTGAACTCGAAGGAGATCGGCTCAACTTGCTAGAGCAGATGAAGAGCTATCGTCCTCATCATGTAAGATTTAAAATATATGTATATATACTATGTTAATTAAACTTTGTTTTATTCATTTTTCTGAATGTTAGACTATATTTGAAATTGGTGTAACAGCCAATTCCGTGAAAGCTAAAGTTATGTTAGAAAAACGCATTAAACATCAAATGATCATCATTAAGCAAAAAAAATCGAACATGAAGCAAATGGAAGCAAAACCATCAGATGAACCTGAAAGCAGTGGTGTTCCGCAAGAAGAAGCAAACGAAGAAATGGTTCAAGAGGCTTTCAGTACTGTCATTGCCCAGAAGAAACGAACTAGCCGAAAACCATTTGATCCCAGCCAAACCAAAAAGCGACGTCTTCAATCTAAAACAACCAAAGACGAAGATAATTACATTAATTACATAGCGAAAGATCATCAAACGGAATCGGGGTAAAATGCCTTAAATTTTTATTCGTCAAATCAACATAAACATATAGTTCAATTATAGATTGGCGTTGGGTTGTGATTTTGGGCGAGCTGCCGCTGATGCGGTTTTGGATTTAACTGGTGATGATGATCAGGAATTGCGTAAGCAGAGAAGTCTGTTAAAATGGGACAGAAAGAAGAAGAAGTTTATCGGACAGGTCTATCTCGGATTAATCCAAAATTGTTAATACAATTGTAATACATTTGTATTGTAGGAGGATACAAAGAAGCGTAAGATCCGTACCGAATCTGGTGTTTGGATTCCAGCTACATACAAAACTGACCGTTACGAGAGATGGAAGGACAAGTCTAAGGTTGATCAAAACGACCCAGCCAGCGAAGATTCGGGTGACGATGATAAGATTGGCAATCGTAATGCACCTACACGATTTGATGGAGGTTATCAAAGACGAGGCGTACCTATGGGAATGAATCTCGAAGGTAAAGCCTTTTCAATTTAGCTTTTTTTATTTGGCTGCTTGTAAATTATACTTTTTTTCTCCAGGGCGATTGGGAAGCTTACCAAAGAACCATCCAGCCATGGTAAAGGCTTGGGCTGAGGTTAAGCAAGGTGGTCAGCGTGTACGTGATGAGGTAAAACTTCCCGAGCAAATCGAGAAGGCTCGCAAATTGAAGGAGAAGGCGCGACTACGCGGAAACAAGGAAATACGAATAAAACTTCAAATGAAGCAAAAGAAACCAACTTTGAAGACCAAGCAAAAGAAAGGTGGTAAGAGGAGGAGGTAAACAAAAGAAAATAGGTACGCACTACGGGATCTGCGAGGCGCAGCTTTCATTGTTGCGTTGAAACTACTTGACAGTAATTTCATGAAAACCGTCAATACAAAATATGCTTTCGCGTAATTTTCAATTTTTGTTCTTTTGTTTTTTACTTCTCTGCTTTGAATTGATGTCAACTTTGGATGAAATTCGTTGTGCATAGGGTCCTGATAAATGAGTCTGTTAACTGGTCATTTGATAAAATTAGAAAAGAAAAGTCTTGTCTTATCAACGACTATAACATGGAAAAGATAATCCCAATGCAAATATCTAGTCTGCACAAAATATTTCCACCACAATTGGTAACCAAGTCGCAAGTCTTTTAATCCACCTACCAGGTGGCCAACGGCAACAAATAAAGTAGGCCTACTTATAGATAATAATCTAGCATATCGTTCACGCGAAAGAACTTGTTGAAAGATCTTATGGTTCAGATCTTTGCTATGACGAAATGCTTGAACTACTAGGTTTTTTTTATTTTCAGATTTATAGATGGTAAGTAGTACAGAAAAAGAAACTCAATGTATATAAGGTATGCCAATAAACTGAGTTGAGTGCCTTGACCTTTTTACAGCAATTCGACCATCATGATTATTAGGTCGGCATGATAAATGCACAATTGTACAGTCGTGAAAGAACGAAATTGAAAGAGCTCGAATGCTGATGTTACCTTACCATAGGGATGAATAAATTTTGAGCCCGCCACACGTCATGCCTAGTGCCAGCCTAGTGCCTACTCATAAAATAAGTTGCGTCGTCTTTCTCACACGATAAAGGCTATACATATCTTTTATTACTATGGTAAAAATGTGTGCACAATAGCACACGCAACTTTGAAGACTTATTAAAGGTCTGTGAAGGTTTCGGTGCAGCAAAATAAACGTAGAACAAATTCTATCAGTTAATGATACTACATATGCCTATATTTGCGCTGTAATACTATTTCAACTTGTTTTTGTGGAGAAATTTTGAAAAACCACATTTGTTATTTACATCCGTTTTTTTTTTTAATTTTATGAGGAAATATTCGATGAGGATTTCAGGAATTCTAACCCAATAAGAAGGACGAGATAAGGTACTGTAAGTCATCTAAACGATCACGAAATCAGCACGTACCGTACAGACTGCAGACTGGAAAAGAGAGGAAAAAAGAATACAACCAAAAATTCTTGTCGATCGATCGCATTTGGGGGTTGAATGTTTAGCGACGATGAAATATATGAGTGGGTGGGGAGGGACGGAACGACTTTCTTGCCAGCATCACGATTGAACCTTGAAGCGTTTAGATTGTGGGAACGACGATGCGTGATAAGATAGAAGAGGTAAGAGTTGGGTGTGAGGTAATCGAATAGGTAGGGTTGACAGAGTTAGACAGCTCTGCATAGACGGAAGAGCATAGAGTTGGGTGGATCGTGATGACAGAGTCGTCGCAGACTTTCAGCTTGCAAAGGATTCCTTCTAACTTTCTTTCTAGTATTTTGACACAGTTTGTTCAGATTTCTTCCTCTCTTTTTCGATTCCCCTGTTCCCTTTTCACTTGCAGTTTCCATTTGCTCGATAGGAAACGTCTCCTTCCCCCCAATCTCCCCTCTCCGTTGGGCCTGTCTGATTAATAGTGATTGCTTTGGGGTCGGGAGTGAGTTCGGAAAGGACTCCTGTCGCCCGTTTGAATTTTATGTGGGCCCACCCAACATCTCGTTTTGGTCTCCCTCTCTTTTTCTTTCTCTTTTATCGCTGACCGAATATACACTACATCTTCATGGACGGACCTGCGTTTCTGGCTCCCTTTTGCCTCTTTTCCATTATTGTGATTTAAAAATTACTTCTTCCATCGCTTCTGCTAGAAATACAGAAGCATTACGTATAGGCCTATATAGTATCTACCGTATCGTTTAAATACGATAGCTGCACCGATGGCGTCTCATGAATCGAATATTTGATATTGATCATATTCCATAGTTTGAAAATATAACATAGCCTATATACGTACAACCCACTTTCTGTGGGCGTACATCAAAACATATTTTTCCTTTTCAAATCTGTAGTTCTCCATCTCTGTTGTGTACAGCAGTATAATATATAGAAAATGTGCAATCGTGACCGAATCATTGACATTGATTCTCATGCCATTCAATAATTGATCTTGAAAAAACAACATCCGTCTCGTCGGAATGCCTTTTAAATCTTTGACGTCTTTTTCCTCTTTTACCTTTACTCCTCCTCTGATCAAAAGTACATTGGAAGTGGGTTGAAAAAGAAATAGCGATAGGCGACAGGTCTGATCCTTGATAGGAAGTGTCAAGATACACGCGAGAATCGAGTAAGGGAAAGTGAGTGAGAAACATTATTGACTATTTAATGGCTCCTCTCTTTTTCTCCCATCTTACTCCTTCTCCCTGAGACTGGTTCCCCCATGCTGGCGTTAGTGTAACAGTGTCGTGATGGAATAAGGGGAGCACCTTCGACCCCGTTATCAACCACGGAAGGTTGTACACATACACTCGTCTAAAGTGCTGCAACCCGATTTGAAGAGGCCCACCTCTGTGACTGTGCCGTTTCCCTCCACTTGGACAGAGAACCATGCAGCAGTCGCAATGATAGATCGAAATGCAAGATAATGTGAGCGAGAAAGAAAGAGAAAAGAAAGGCTTCCGTGCGTTTTGCCGCACGCGCGATTTATACGTCTCTCTATAGAAAGAGACTGTCATTGTTGGCTGCTGTGGCTTCCATATAGCCTGTCGCGGTGTCGCCTCTATTCTGGTGAATCAGTGACGCCTTTCATATCTTTCTTCTTCTTTTTTACTCCTTTTTCTCCTTTTTTGGCTTTGACTCCTAGACCGATATAACGACGCACAACGATCAAGATAAGTCCAGTCTTTTCCATATCGATTGGCCACAAGCCGAGAGAACGAAATATAGACAACCCAAGAAAAAGAAAACGGAAGAATGTAAAGAACGATCACACACGCATCTTCTACCACATCCTGTATAAAAGCATTTATCTCAAAAACAAAAAAGAAATAAAACAAAAAATATGAGATGAAGAAAGGCAACGAAAGGAAGATAAAAGCTCGACATTTAATAATGCTAACGTAATCATGTCGCCCTGATCAGTTGATTCTTTCTTTGTTTCTAGCTTCCTGTTTTGCTGTGCATTTCGTCTCGTCTAATGAACCAGAAATTTCAGGAGATCGATAATGCATATACACTAATGATTTAGTGGTACTGGGCATTTCGATACCGGAGGAAGTGTGGCTTATATACTACGTAAAAACTAGCGAAGGTTTAAATTTCCTTCACTTGTTCGTTTTGTTTTTATATCAACATAATCCTCTCAATGGCACAAATTGGTTCGCTTTGTTCCTGTTATACACTCACACGCAGTATATACCTGCCACTTTCGACCTTTCTAGTCGATATTATAGGGATATACAGTATTACGTACTATATTCGTTTTATCCTTTTGGTAACGTAACGCCTCCGTTGTTCCCTGCTGCCCGTCAACAAAATGTGTGTTCCAATAAAGAAAACCCGGTAGTGTCCGCCCTTTCCTTTTGTCAGTGGTATAGACCGGTATAGACTGTAATACGACGAGGAGTGAACGAGGATGACAGCGTATAGGGAGAGATATCTGATGACCGGATAGACAATCGCAAGAAACAGTAGAAAGAAATGAAAAAAATAAGAAAACACGGCTTTTTGTCATCGATTGAACGCGTGTGTGCCGACTGTCAAGTTTATCGAGTTGGTGGAAAGCATAACAAAAAAGGGAGCCTGAAATAAAAATGTTAGACAAGCAGCTGTACAGTGGTATAGCTCACATTAAAGGACATAGGCAGCAAGAAAGAAAGAAAGAAAGAAAGAAAGAAAGAAAGACACGTACAGTAACGGCGTGTGTTATAGTAATCCGCTAGAGTGAAATCGATGAACGTCACCCAGGGAACACTGCAACAATGAAGGAGCGACAAAAAAAAGCAACAGAGTATTTCGAAGAGGAGAGGATGTTTTCAATGGCATAGCATATTACTGGAAAAAACGAGGAGCTCTCTTGTATTCTCTTTATCTATGAATAGACAAATCCGGACAAATCTGCAAACGCGGTTCCTTCCCAATATTATCCTCTTCAGTGGCAAAAGAATAGGGAAGGCGGATGGAACAAAAGAAAAATTAAAACAGAAATTATTAAAACGAAGCAGGCTCGATGCGGATTGGTAAAATAAGAATAAAAGAAATGCGTCTTTGTCTATGTGGGTTTTCGGCTTCCATTTACCTACTATTCTCTTGATTATTTCCGTTAATGACTGAAGTCTCTGAAGTAGCACGTTCACTACGGGGACGATTCCGTGTAACCCCTAGCTGATGGTTTACTCCACCTGGCTGATGTGTGTTAGTGGCGCCCTAGGGGCGAAGCTGTCGCAATCAATACATCGCAACCCAGGCTCTCTGTGTATATACGAGGTAGCGACTCTCTGTCCCTTTCATCTGTTCGCCAACCGTCTTTACTGTTATTCTCCTCACGGACATGAATATATACACACACACGCAGTCCTTGGACCGTACAACGCCACAACGAAAAGGAGTGCTGCTAAGGAAAAAAGTGAGTCTTTGGCTGGCGGTCTCTGGTCAAAAAAACTTTATCCAAAGTTGATGATAGATTATGTTACTGTCCTAGGAAGCTGGAAGCCTCAAAGCATTGTGGTCACGGGCAAAAGAAAAACACCCAAATTAACAGTTCCAGCAATCCTTCGTTATTCTGAATGGAACCTGTCAACAAACATCTTCGTCATTCTATATCAGAGTTCTACCACACAATCTAATATTGAAATAATAAAAAGTAGGAAAAGACCGAAAAAGGAACAATAATTCGTTAAGAAATCTCTTGTTGATAACTGACCTTTTATAAACCTGTTTGTGTAACAGATTGACTATACTTATGTTATCTGTGCAAAATAGTTCGTATACCACGAATGAACCAAAAGTGGATATTGTAAAAGTACAGTATTGGTTTTCAGTAAAGGTTGGAACATTCCTACTTTCTGATAAACATATACGAATGTTTAACCAACACGAATCCGGCTACGGTAGATTTCATATAACGATGGGAAATTGAATGAGCCAGGTTTTTTGGTAGATCGCCATAGCATTCAGTTGATACATGTCAAATGGCAGCAGTATCGATTGCGATCGATTTGCGAGTAACTTTCTACTCTGGAATGAAGAGAGAATCGGATAAATCCAGAATATTTCTTCTTTTTGTATAGGCGATTTTTTCTTCCCGTTGAAAGCCTAAAATCCCATCCCATCTAGTAAAAAGGAAGAAATCTAAAGAAGAAGAAGAAAGAAGACATGAAAAAAAGACGCCAAGACTAACTCGGATGTTTACCCATCGAGATGGTTGCGCTTCGACGCCCGAAACGGACTGACGGACGGCCGAGTGGACGGACGCATTTCCGTATAACTACATAGCCTACAGAACGAATGCAACTATCGCTCGACGAAGCACATACGTTCTATATATATTTTGATTTTGATTTGATATAAGGTTCTCTCTGGCAGACTAAAAACTCGTTTGTGGATCAGCGTGGTCTGCTAAGTCAGAACTACCAGTACGACGTACACAAAGAAACATTGGCGGAAAGATGGAGCGCGGCTTTTCCATCGAGATTTCAAGGAGCTAAGAAAGACTGGATCGATCGATCCTCGGGAGAGTCCATCACATTGTCATGGCAACAGAGTCGCCAATTTCTTTTGTTAGTCTTCATCATTTGAGCTTTTGATACATTTATCCGTTTTGTGTTTACGTCATCGCTCGTTTAGGCGTTTGCTGCCTACCTACAATCACCTACATGATCCTACTTATTTACATGATAGGAAATATAAATATTATCAAATTGGCGTTGTATCTTGTGTTCAGCCTGAGATGTATTTTACGTCTCAAAATCGAAATCCCACCAGTTAAAGCGTGCACGTGACTCTGGGACAATTAAAACCTTTGAAACATAAAAAAAAAAATTTTTGGTTTATCGAAAATTGTAGAAACGGAGTCATTTATACGATAAGAATGAAGGAAGGCTAAATAAAAGTGAAACATTGATATTTTGATTCATTAAAAACATTAGTAAAATTATTATATAAGTAAAATGACCTATGATCGATAATTTCCATGAATTTTTTCTTCTATGATTCCGTAAGTTTCCCACCCACTTAGATAACATCGAGGAGTGCTCCTGATTCAGCGTATTCCTTCTCTGATGTAGCGTGTATCCTGCGTCTTTTCCTACAGGAAGTTAGGAACGAAGGGAGGAATTTAGCATTTGTCAACAAACTGCAAAACTCTAGGGATTTCAATTTCTCGTCTTTCTCATACACGGGTATTCTTAGGTTCTTGGTAGCGTAATCGATTCTGCTCTTTTATAAAACAGTAAAAAAACACTCCCTCTGGATTTTCCAATAAGTTCGCCAATTATTATGTTTCTTGGTTACCTTTTTATATTCCCCTTTGGCTGTCGTCTAACGCTTCGTAAAGCTTTTCTTCATAATAGTAGAGTATTAATAGTAGAGTAATAACAATATTAGCTTCCTCTTCCTTTACATTTAATAACGCGATTATTCTTTTTATAAGACTGTCCATTTAATCATTCCTTTATTGAAAACGTAGATTTAACAGTAAATTCTTTGTTGTTAAACGAAACCAGAGTTTTGTTCACGTAACATGTTGCTAAAGTGGATTGGTCATCTCATACCTATCGATAGCAGAATGCAATGTCCTTTATACACAGACTTTCTTCTAAGAAAAAAAAAATTCGACCCCTATCCTCTTGATATGTACTCGTTGACATGATGAGTTATTGTACAAGTCTACTGGATGAGACTAGCCTTGATATGAAAGTCTCTTCAAGTCTTCTTCATAAACAGTGGCTCTTGATGGTCCCATTATTTTATATATGTGTTGACTGGATGAGAGCTGCTGGTAACATTGTATACAGACACTGATACACTAGGCATTCGATGTCGGTAATGATGGCTCCAATTCGGGTGTTTGATAGAAAACACACAGTCACACACCATTCCATGTGTACTACAAACACACGGATAGACAAACAATAACAGACTAACACTTAAGGCGAGTGCGGCTACTCAGGTCACGTGATACCCTTTGCGTTTGTTATAGAGCCGGCAATAATAAGAAAATGTTTCTTTCTTTCTTTTCTATTAAAGGTATTCTTTTCCTTTTCTCGCTTGCGCTCTTTTGCTTTCGATTCTTGACGATGAAGGTTATTAATCGTTTATTTAAGCATCAGAATCGATCTTCACTACCAGCCCAGCTGTCATACAGTACATAATATATATAAGTTTCGGGAATCGTCGGACTGTCTCTCTCTCCTTTATTACCAGATGTGTATTTGCAACGCCCCCTTTCCCCCCCCCCCTTTTCTCTGATGCAGCTAATTACAAAAGATGGAGCTAATGAACCTTTATATGATTGTTTCTCTGTCTGTAGATGTGTGAGGCGAGTCTGTATAGTGCGAAGCCGTCGAGCGCGACTATAGTATGGCCGAGTGCGTGCTCACCGTTGACACAGGGCGCAGAATCTAAAAGAGAGAGACTGAAGAGAGAACTCGTATGCAATAGAGTTGCCTGTCTGCTTGCCTATATACAAGACTATAACGAAACGCTTGTTCCTCCCTCGCCAAACAGTCGGTTGCGCGCTGGCCCACGTGTTGGATCGTTACTCTAGTAGTCTGTGACAGTCTATTACTACGTCAAGTGTATTTCTACACTGATTATTTCGCCGACATTTAAAAGCGTTGATCAGTGCTGGTCACTCTTGGTGTACTCTATTCATTTCCTTGTTTTCTTCAAGTTCGTTTTGTTATATTTTGGTTGTTTTTGTGTTTTAATTGTCAATTGCAGCAACTAATAAGCGTTAGGTGGCATCGGCTGAACCAATGTTGTGAGCATTGACGTCTAAGTCAACCAACACGCAGTGCTCAGCGAGTCTTTTCTCTCAAGTGTATTCCGAAAGTCACGAAAGCAAAGTCGTGCATGCTTCACGAAAGTTGCCATAGAACTCTTTTCATAACAACACACGACACAATAACTAAAGTAGCGGTGGCAGCTGTATAACTAAAATAACGAAAGGAGCAAATCGAAGATCCTTATCCTGCCTTCTTTTTCTAAAAAAGATTGCTATACCTGACAAGGAAGATATTTTTAAGAACAACATCCCAGGACGTACAGGTAACAACTGCAAATTCTTTTTTTTTAATGTTATGTCATTTTTGCTTTTTAAATGCATTTTTGACTGGATGAATATGGTCGTCTTCTCTAAGGTGAGACTACCACGTCGACAGAAAAGTTGAAAAAGTGAAACAGAAAAAGAAAGAGAATTTGAGATGAGGAGAAGCGAACAGTTCATCAATAGAGTAGGTACTCAAAAGTTGTACTCAAAAGTTTCTCAACTCTAAAACTAAGGCGAATCGTAAGAGTATATGATGCAGATACATATACGTTCTCTGTGCTCAGTTTCATCGCAAATAGAGTCTATATGCTACCCTTTACGGATAAGAGAACAATTCACAAAGTATAGCGCTAGAGAAAAGGTATTGCCGTATTCACCAAGCAGACAGTCAAGGAGAAAAGCTGATGATGGCAAACTATTATGAAGCATATATGAAACATTAACCAATTATAAACTCTTTGTTAATATTCGATTCAACTATTTAATAGATGTGTAGAGGAATGTACATGTAACGGACAACTTGACTTTGATCTTTTCCTTGCCGCTATGCACGTCACTAAATATACTGTATAGCTTAAATCATTAGAATTATTAACAGAAATAACGAGACAAAAAAATAACATGTTTATCAATTGCGATGTTACAAGTTTGTCCAAGTGGCGTTATACAACATAATTCCCATCTAGATTGTGTTTCGATCCACTTTCATCTGTTTTTATGAATTTCCCTTCGAATAATTGACAGATTGTTTTCAGGCTAAGATACTAATTAGCCGGGAGTGAACGAGTCAAGAAGCGAGGACCTGACGAGCCTTATTATTGGTGTGGGATTTCAACGTCGAGGGGGTGTATATTATTAAAGAAACTAATTAAGAAGAATGCGTTAACAGCATAAAATGGAGCAACAGTTTTTGTTGTTATTTTCTTTTTTCTCGGAGAAGGAGAATTTTAAAACAAAAATACTATCAAACAAACAAAACAAAACTCCACGAGTAGTGGGCTCTTAGCTACTAGTCTCCAACTCCTCTACAAAACCTCCAAGATTAATACATGACTGTGAGTTTCAAGGCTTCTAAAGCAAACAGAAGAGTCTCAACATGGAAAATTCATCCACCATTTTCCCTACTCTGTCTCTTTTTTGTCTCTTTTTTTCTCTATTTCTTTCATTTTTTTTTTTTCTTTCGCTCTTGCTAGTTTGATAGAAATCTCACGGGAATTGAGAGGGAAGACAGAAAAAGCAAAACCCCATCAGGGAATATGCAGAGAGGCATCTCTTTTGTATTCTATATTGGCTTTTATAAACTTTTGGGCGAGTTTCATCTTAAAAATAAAGGCAAATAGTAAATAGTAAAAAAGGAAAAACGAAATGATAATCAGATAATCAGACAGAGAGGGAGAAAGAATAGAAGGAAGAATTTCGATGCTGACGAAAGGAAAACCTCGAAATAGGCCATCATTTCTTTATGTACTGGATGGTCGTCGTCTATCGAGAGGAAGCGTTCGCCAGTCGCCCACGAACGCTATTCACGACGCCCCAATTCCCATAAAAGGCAAAGCGCAAACTAGCGTGAACAGTAGAGTCAGGATGTGTGGAGTATAGGTTCTCTCGCGCTATGTGTAGGCAGCGCAACATATATGGAGAGAGCGCAGTACATATTTAGACGGTTTTGCAGTTAATACTACATACATTTATTTCATCTGTATATACTGCACGGTATAAATACTGTATTATACAGACAGCATTCATTTATTTACAGCACATTCAAAAAAGATACTTAGATCAGTTCGGTTGGGCTTCCATTGACTTTCGTTTCAACATTAGGAAGGGGCGTGTAGAAAGGCAATTCTGCATGTCAAGCGGGCGGGAGGTCGAATCTGACAACACTGTCACGTCGTCACGGATTTTTTTTTCTTTCCAATATATTATACCCGTTTTCCCGCGGTTTTCTTTCCCCCCTACCGTCAATCGCCATCTCTGCATTGTTCCGCTGCCTTCCAACTCCTCCCTTGAACGTATTAGTGATCCTGAGAGCGAAGTCAGCCCTCCTCTTTCTTCACTGTCATTATTCATTATCATCAGATCATTCCGGTCAATTGGCGCTTCGTTAGAATTTCATTCAGGATTATCAGGACTGAAGCTGCTCTATTTAGTTGATGCCGTTGCTGAAAAAGAACCGACGATGCGACGAATATACGAACCAATTTCATTCCCTTCTTCTTAGTCTTCGTTTACGACGTACAGTATACTGTACGTATATACTTCTATATACATACAAGATTTTCTTTACACACACAACTTTTCTTTATACTGTACATAATCAAATCAACTCAAAATAAAAGACGTCTGATATGCAAAAGGGAAGCAGTAGGCCTATATTTCTTTCTCTACTTTTACTTCTTCTTTTTGATTATTACACTTTTCTTCATTATGGCGGTCATAACACCCGACAATTTTTTTTTTTACGTTAAGGCCTCGAGATACGGTGACAGCTTCAACGCAAAAGGAGAAAACGGAGAAAGAGAGTGCAGGTTTTATATTTTGTTGTTCGCCCTTTCTTTTTCACGATGATTACGTACTTTCCATAAAAAAAAAGACTCCCCGACACCCGTCTCGTTTTTCTTTTTTTTTTCTTTTTACTTTGCCTATTCTGATCCTTTTTCCCGCTCTTGCACCGCTGACGACGCAAGAGTCAAGTGAAGCCGTCGATGGATGTGAGTCGTATGGGCTGGTTCAAACTACATTCATATCTTAATTATTTTACGTCTTGCCATCTGGGCTTCACTGATATGCTTATTGCAATAAATCAAGTGGCATCGCTATTCCCATTTTTTTTATGATTGTGGCGATTTCTCTTCCACTCCCATGTTGGATTTATGAAGTTTTGCCTTTCACGCACAATGACTAGATCTGAAACTATTTTCGCTTCTTCTTTGCTATAGTCTCTGCCGTACATAACCCCAGAAAATGGAACTCGGTTCCAGTATAATCGCGCTCCACTTGTCATATAATTCATTGAAGAGCTCCCTCCTACTCCCATCAATAGCAGCTAGAACTTGGGTCAGGAAGTCTCAGCGCGAGTCGCTTGACAATCCATTGAAAGCTTGAAAAATCAGTTGCGGCCTAGCAAAAGTCTTGAGGAAAGAAAAGAGCTCATATTAGATGCAATGTAATGGAAGATTTGTCTAAAGCTGTAAATAAAATGATAGATTCTGAAAGAGAAGAATTTATAGAAAGGCCTGGCGAGACATCCACGAAGCCGAAACGAGGGCTTTCACGCAGCAGTATATTCTATGTCTCTCTCTTGTTCGAATTGGTCTTGTCTAACGGCTTTCCGATATTTTTATAAAGCATAAGATATGGCTGGATGTAGTAGAATAGACGGAGAAAGAGCGAAAGAAAGTATCGACTGACTTTGGCTCTACTTAAGTGCATTCCTTTGTTTATGCCTAGCATTTGTGTTAGACGGTGGCCAATCATCGACGAACCCATCACGGCATCGCGACGCCATAATCCTCTTTTATAGGAACAGCTGCACCCTCCGTGAGTGAAGTGAATAGCCGGTGGTCGCATCGTCATTTGTTTGTCTTACTCTTACGCCTTAGCCAACAGCACAGCGGACGACTTTCATATCTTCTCTTGAATTCGACTCATGTCTTTTGAAATAAATTTTCATTTCATTTGGCTTTAATTTGAATTATTGATGCTCGATATCGGACTAGGACTAATCAGTAACTACCTTTGGGCACGAATGTTCAGTCGACGAGATTACGTTCCTATTTCCATCACTAAGAAAGCAGGGATCCGTCAATAATATGGATCTTTTCGATTTCTAGTTCAATCAATCGATGCACTGTTGCCAGTCTGCCACTCTGGCTCTTTTGCTGGCATTAGGGGTAATGCGGGAATGTCTAAAACTAAACAGTTGAGAACTGACTAGAAATATGTGTCTGAATAATATATAGGTGTATTTTCTGTGTGTTCTAGGGAATTCACAATTCAAGTTTTTTAAAGTTGATAAAGAAATTAAAGCAACAAAAAATGAACACACTTATAAAAAGAAAAGGAAGACCCGGAACAGTTAACTTAAATTTTGGTTAACTTCCCTTTCAAATTTTTCCATCGTTATCGTAAAGTCATTTTGTAATTCAAAAGTTTAGTGAAAACAGACTTTTTTATCGGCCTATACTATTTTCTAGAGACTTCCGCCGTAGCACTGATCCCGTGAGTATAGTACCGACGACGCACTCGTGAGCAAACTATTATAATGAACAGTGACTTTTTAAAATCCTCAACTAGCGAGTCCAACAGTTCTTCCTACGGAAACGTCTACCTATTCTATGGCTTAAGTCACACTGGCATATGAATTCTGTCAGTGGCTCGTCACTGTCGCTGCTTTGTTTCGTCGTGTGTCACTTTTGACAAGAATCATGTTTCCAAATAAGACATCCGTTTTTCGTTAACGTTTATTCTGGTTTTATTACATAAATCTTATAATGGATATAGTTTTCATTACTTCTGGTGAATTCGTGCTGTAATACTTTGACACTTATTTCCTAACGACTGCCAAGTATTATGTTCGCTTTATATATTGGAATCGTCATTTTACTAATAAGATTATCTCTAGCATCTGACAACTGTTTGGCAGCCAGTGCTGTGCAACGAGCGACGAGAGGAAGGTTGAAATTGTAGTATATTTGTCGTGGTATTCAGGAAATGTGTGCGAGTGGACAAACAAGAAAGGTGCTGATGTGTATTAACTCAGGAAAGGTAAGACAAGTTGATGCTATTCTGTCAACATTGGACATGTTAAACGAAGAATAGTATGCAGCAGTGGACTTTATAGGAAACGAAATGGGATGCCTGCAATCCTGCATGTTGCCTTTATGCGTAGTAGTCTGATTATTATAGAATACGCCCTTTATCTCTTTTCTTTGTCGACGGAGCCAAAAAACGTTGAGATATACGAAGATATATAGTGCGCACTGTGCCACACGGTGTGAATATCCGCTGACGACAGACTCAGAACGACGCGAGAAGCCGATTGGCATTGATATTCAAAAAAGATCTCTCTTTTTACTCTACTCTTCGCAGGAGTGCACACGTAGGCAGAAAATGACAGAGTCAATATTCACAGCTCGCCTACACACAGTAAGGCAGAAAATAGGGGGAAAAAAACGTCGCAAAAGTCTGAACAAGTTTCCAATCCCATTTTCTATATGTAAAAAGCCTTTACTGTTCACAATTTCTTTTGTGATTCATCGGTTCTCAGCCTCCAGTTTGAATGGATGGTATTACATGCAGCAACAAAACTTATTTCTAAAAGCTCGCCTCGTATCACGAAAGAAAAATGTTGCAGATAAAGAAAATTGATCATCCTATATTCTTTTAAGCTTGTTATGGCTTATTTTTCGCTTTATAGTAACTGGTGGTTTTTGAACGCAATTTTGTTGCGGGTGAAATATTAACAAATGTGGAAGGAAAAGAACAATAAAACACGCGCGTCTAAGGTCAAGGTCTATATATTCATTCATCACCTCATATCGGATCTTATTTTTTTTCTTTTTTCTTTTTCTTTTAAAAGAAATGCGTTTGACTGAAGAACAAAACTCTAAAAGAAACGAAAAAAAGCCAAACAAAAGAAATGCGGAGACGTGCAATGTATTGCAATGTCTGCCAGAAGTAGGCAGTGCTGTATGTATAGGCGTCGCGAAGCATTGCTGCCAACATTCCTTCATTCTTTCCTCACTATTGTATATTCGTCCTTATATTGTTGTCCTTGTGTCACAACGCTGACATGCCATCGTTGTTCAAGAAACCAAAACAACCGAGCCCGTCAAAATATCCAAGCCAGTGTTTAGATAAACGTCAAAATATTTTTTATTATAACTATTATTTTTGTGTGTGTGGGTGTGTTAGAAAATTTCACAGTAGTCGGGGAAAGAGAGAAAAAAAAGGAGAAAAAAGTTACGTTGGAAAATGATTCGCTTATTTCAACATCTTTTGAAGTTTTTCTTCCTTTCCCTATATCTACTTGCAGGATCATATTCTCGGTTGTCTCGCTTCTGCTTTCCCCCCTTATTTTATTATTCTGAAGCTTCAGGCAATTTTCCATGTTGATAGGACGTCGTCTATATTGGAAGCAAAAGATTGGAATACATTCTTTTCCATCTATCTCTTTCTATTTCTATGCAGTCGTCTACACACGGTGAATAAAGTAGAGTAGTTGCTTTTTTCCCTATTTGGGGGCATCGGTTGATGTTTGCTCCCTCTTGTTATTCTCCATTTTTCTTGTTCCCCCTCATCTCTCCGTTTAAACGGACATCCATTTCTCTGGATGGATTCTGTCTTCACTCGCCTCCATTTTTTTATACGTACAGTATACAGTATAGTATATGTATTTTTTTACTTCAGTCTCTTCTATACAACGCACACCCGCCTTACCCTATTCATGACAGATGGATGGAGTACATCAAACTGTGATTCTATTTGCTTACCGGAACGGGGAAAATGGAAGAGACTGTGAGGGGGTTGAGATACTCTAAAGCAGCACGCCCTGCCCTTCCACGTTGCTCTATCGCCTGTATGTATTTATTGATTTTTGCGTGTGTGTGTTCAAGTGCACAGAAATCAGGGAAATGAGAATAGCCAGGGAGTGAGGGAGGGCATTGTATTGTATAATAATAGATTTTAGACTATGGGGTAGCCTTCCCAATGGTGAATTTTGTGTGCGTATAACGAAAGTTGTTATGTTTTTTGGGGGGTATAAACATTTATTGGTTGCCTAGTTCGGCTTGTTATCTTGTCAATAGGCCTCATTATATTTCAACGTTGAGCATCCAAGAATGTTTTCAAAAGCCAAGGTGCTGTTTGGTATGATTCAATACCGAGCTCAATACGATGAATACGACCTGTTGATGAACAACAGTGCATCATATTTAAACGAAAAATTTGGAAAAGGGCATCAAAGATTGTAAGGCGTCAATATTTGATATTCTATTCTTTTTCCCATTTTTTTTTTATCTTTCCCTATAGTGCCACATATTTGCAGTCTTTGTGGTTCCTTATAGACAAACTTTTGGTTCCTCTTCGTTCTCCATTTGAGCGTAAGATAGCCTATAGCCGCGAGAGAATATAACCTTACGCGATAATAGTATAGCTGTCTATGTCTATGATTCTTTGTCGTTCGTTGGTATGGAAATAAGACGACAACGATGGCTCCGTTGAGAGACAACCGGATGAGCTGATAAGAACTGCCTGAATCTATAAGTGGTTTCCGCACATTTACTTCTTTTTTTTCCCATTGCCGGATTCAGACATGTCGCACTTTATGACGAGACACGCATCGCTTTTGCAAGTTCTTTTGGTGTCATGTGAGAAAGAATTTGTGAGGGTTCCGTCTTTGGGAAAGAAGCCGTCGTCGTTCTCACAATTTCAGTTTCAAAACTTCCATCCGGATTTAGAAATGAACTTGAACGTCATCTGAAATGGCAGCCTCGCAGAAAACGACTCACTTTTTTTTCATTTCTTTCTCAAATCCAGCAACGATATCATCATATCATTCTAATCTCATCTTCATCATTTACCAAGTTTTGTACGTTGCGTTGTCACACTTTGTATTCTTTATATTCACTTTGACTCTCTCGTCATCCAATGGGCACCAGTACCCGCCGTGGAACCCTTTTTGAAGAGTCTTTTATATGCAAATGTCGCCATCTTTGTCGTAAAAGCTTCCACTGCGGCAGTCGACTTTCTAATTCAATACAGCAGCTATAAATCAAATAAAAATGACTCCCGAAAATGATGTTAGATGAAAAAGCCAAATCTCATTCCTAGCCGTCGTAGTAGGTTATGCAATCAAGCGTTTGCAATTAGCTATAGTGTATGCGGCTAATTACTGTTAAAGATTATGTTGTACTAATTCAAATCAAACCCAAACATTTTCAGTCAATAGCGATCTAATCAAACTCAAATAGCTAAAGCAATAATGTCCCATCCGGGGCGTCACCCAGGAATTCGGTCCGATACACTGCCACGGACCAAAGAGTTGATTAGATGGATTCGTTTGCTGACTGGATATATCTATCGATCTGACATTTTTTTTTCTTCTTTCCTCTCTCTCTCTTTTCCACTCTGTCCCACTGGCTTATCTTAAAAAAAAAAAAAAAAAACTCGTTTCTGGCCGTAGTAGAACGTGAGTTTCTATATAGAAACAGCCAACGACGTGCTGGCTCATATGAGAGAAAGATCTTTTTATTTTCTTTAGACTTCTCCTTACATGCTGCAGGTCCTATATATACAGTTATACACATATATATACCATACTACTAGGCTACTGTATGTGTACGGAACAACTTAGCACTCGGGGAAATTGTTGATATAGAGGGTTAATCGAAAGGAAATGATATTGGAAGACGGTGTTGGGAGGCGTTGGCTTTCTTTCTAGTTTCTTCCGTTCACCAGTCTATTTTTGTATTTAGACACAAACACGGAGATCTGTCGTTGTTGGTGCTTTGGCACTGCTGCATTGTGTTGTTGGTCCTTCTGCTGTCTACAAAAGAGAGAGACTTGAGGCGATTGTGCCCGTCGCAATGAAGCTTTATTGTTGTTGGCTGCTGTTGGGTGATTTCTCTTGTGTTCAAAAAGCGACGGGGGAACTATGCACTGATGGCCGAGTGGGTTCACATGCTGTTGCCATCTTATATTGAACAAGAAAAAGATGGAAAGATGAAAAACAGAAAAAGCCTTGAGCTCATGGAAAAATAAGGAGACGTACTGCTCTCCTCTTAAGCTGAGGAAAAGTAAACACACAATCAAAAATAACAAAGAAGAAAGGCAGAAATATATGGGAAAATAAAACGCAGTGGCGGACAGGTTCCGATTTGGTTGACCCAGCAAATGCGTGTCTCCATGTCTACTCTGTTTTCAAGCTATAAAGTCTTCTTTGTATTTCCGTCAACAATAATGACGTTTATTTTAAATTGGACGAGGTCAAAAGGATATTATTCCGTGTCTTTTTCAATTTTGAATAAGACCATTTTTCATTTCTTGAATACACGCAGGGTAGGGCGCACAATCTTTTTTTGTCTCATTCTTGTATAAATCGATTGTGACTGTATGGTCTGACTGCTGACCGTTGTTGCTGCCAATGGGGAAAAAGCAAATTGAATTGACTCTAGGATTTGATTGCCTTGGCTTTACTACTGCTCGAACGTCTGGTTCTTATAGCCTCGTTTCCTCCCTATCTAACGCAACACTCCACAAACCATGGCGCATGCATCTACTAGCTAGTGAAATATTCACTACCATTCAAACGGTCTGACGGGGACCAGCAACGTGAAGGCTCTATGAGCACGAGTGATACTTACTGCCTCAAGAGGACATTAACAACAGGAACTACGATCGTTCTCTATAGCTAGCCTCTAACAGCAAAGGAGATATAGATATACGTAGCATCAGCTATATAGTACGGTAGGAATATATGATATGTGCTGCAATAGACGGAAATGCAAATAGTTAATAGACCATGCGCATTGGTGGAAAAAAAAGGGCACGCGTGTCCTGTATACTGTCAACTGTCAGATTTTCATCTGTAATGACTCGAGGACAGTGACAGCAGTGAGGGAGCAGTACCGGTAGTCATAGCAACAAAAGTAGCGTAGCAGTAACATCTTTCTCCACCCATCATTCACTCAGTTCAGTCACTTTGATCCACCCGTCTATCTATTGAGCAGACGTGATCGCTATACATCCCCCAACAATCCAGCGCGGATCTTTTGACATGGGCTTTCATTTTTTTTTTTTAATTTAAAGTAAAAAAAAAACGTATCGTCTTTTCAAACGTCAGTTACTGACGTTGATTCAATCAGTAGGATCGCTCACTTTTTGGTTCTTGTCAGTTTCGCCTGACACCACTGGAACGCAAGTCTCTAGTCTCCTTCCTCCCCTTAACCTTCATCTTTTTTTTTTTTTTTAATGCGGGATCCATCGATTCAGCATGTTTCAATTGGGATGCCATCAGCTTTCGGAGAATGCCAAACTCATCAGATTATCTGCGGAATGATGCACTCTGTATCGGCGCGACACCAAATCATTTTTCAAAGGGATCTCAGTCATCCAGCCTACCCCTAGGAATGAAATCAAAAAGAGAGTTGCACAACACGCATCAATTGAACAAGGGACAAGGAAAAAAAAGAGAAAGAAATGACAGATTTAGAGAGAAAATGGAGGCAACACGGTCTATTTGACCCAAGAATCCTTTGATGATGATGCTTCGTGAGCGCCTGAGCTCACAATTACGTCATCTCTTAATAGTCTCTTGCTTCGAAGATAGAAATTACTTGACTATATATCACCAAAGTTCCAGTCTCTCGGCTTTATTGAGTAGCCTTGGCCATACTTGTTGGAACAAATTCATCACAAGGTTCATAACGAGATCGTCATCATCGTCGTGTGGGTTTTCGTCTTGTTAATCAACAATCAGCACTCGTGGAAGTCTATCAACTCAAACGTTCCGCTGAACGACAAATATTTCAAAGCAAGTTAACAAAGCTTTTTGCAAAATCGCTTCACACCAACCGACTATGAGGACAAAATACAGAAAATGTTTGCTGTTTGTGGTTGTTTATTATAAATCGCTGTACTTGCGGTGTGTTTATGAAAAAGAAAATAATTCAACTCAATGATAGATATGCGATATAAAGCAAAAGACATGCAGTTGAACAGAATGTTGGTGGCCATTTTCCTTTGATTCAACAGATTCAGAGAGCAGTTCAGCTGAAGGAGTAAAAAAAGGAAGTGAACCGTCAATGAATCTTGTGTAGAGTGCCAGTAATACAGACGAGATTTTCCCATCTGCGTCCCTCTAATATCTACTTGGGAATAGAAGGGAACATCAACCTCTTTCTCGATATGCCCTTCCAACTGCTTCTCCTTTTAGAGCTTGATTCTTTCTCGTCGAGTTTGTTGCCACGCCTTAACCTTACCCTCCTTCTCAGATCTCAGCTGGCGCGCCCGTTTCGCTTGCTCGCCTTCCCTTCTCTAACTTAATGCAATTATATCTACGGGGTTGGGGTGGGGGGGGGGGGGACACGGGTGCGGGCGAAGGATTGGATTTGGGTGGTACGAAAAGGAAGAAGCGACCCGAAGATCCGAACGATCAATTTATAGTCCTTGATCTTGTCTCATCCTCATTTCATATATGTATACTGTATACCCCCCAAATAGTCCCTCTATATTATTACGGAAGAAAATACTGCTGTATAGACGAGACACTGTATAGATAGCAGTCTGTCGTCATTGATAGATACGTATATTGTAGCCTAGATTGCATCGTAGATCAGCGATCAGTGCATCAATAGGTTTATCTCACTCCAGCGCATCTGATAGGTCTCAGATTGGCCAAGTCTCTTTCTTCCCAAACGTAGGAATGATAAGACATCTATTGTTACCGAAGCTCTTTTATACTGTGGAATTATAAAGCTTTTTAATATTGTGGATGTATTAGTAACATTGATAATGTATGCTATATTTTCTTATATGATTCACATAATAAATATACGTATATATATATATATAATATAAGAAACATTATCATCAGACTTTGCCTCCATTCGCCTCATAATGGATGGAATTGGAAGGGTCTGGCGGGTGACTTCTGATATCACAGCAATACAGACAGAAAACACAATAGATGGTCGTTTACCAATTTGATATATATACTATACTAGCTACTAGTATACTAGACTTCGTCTGGTGTATAGCTTTCCAAAAGAGCATAGTCGCTATTAATCATTGCAGGCCATGCCTGCTGGCTGCCGACTCTGTTCATTGTTTAACACAAGTCCTATAGGCTCATTGACGTTGGTGTTTGACGGACGGATTACATGTGCGTCTATTTAGCCTACAGATGGTGTGTTGATTCTAATGTCAGTCCTCATCATTTCTCGTTTATGTCAAGCTTAGATACGTATGACATCAAGACATTTACCAATGGGCTTTGTCAGATCCACTTTTTGATCTGTTTCGGCAAAGACCTTTCCTCTCCATCATGACCTTTTTTTTAGCCAGGACTGTGATCGGTGTTTAGTTGCCAAACCCTATAGAGAGAGAATCTAGCGTAGCTACTATGCAATAGAACTCGAGGCGAGAAGAATAGTCTGAAAGAGGAGATCGATAATAGAACCCCAAAAGATGTAGAAGTGGCTGCGTGTATTTGAATACAAAGACAGAGCATTGACAAAGTGTCTAGAAAGTGGCGAAAAATACTTAGACGTTGAACTGAGAATGTGGAGCATAAGAACGGCTCGCATAGGCTGAAAGAGAGAGAGAGAGAGTGGTGGAAGATGGATGCTATAGGTCGTGCCGTCGTTCGTTTTTCCCGAGTCGAGGGCCAAACGGAATTTCTCTCCCTCCTGTTATCACTGGATTTGCATTCAGTCGAGTGGTGCGATACGTAAGCTCCTTATCCCTTGCGTGCTGTATTGCTTCTGTATTGCACGCCAAGCTTTCTCAGTCCTTACCATATTCAGCTTGGAGGCAACGGACTGAAAGAGGGCAGAAACGCAGAAAAGAGGGTGTGAATAATGTTCTCTTCTGTATCTACCAAGTCCAGCCCGTGTGTGCGGAGCCACCATGCACCAGGCTATTCTTTGTGATACAATCCAATAGGTTACATCACTGCATGTTTTATATGTTTATACAATATAAATGGACTACTGCATAGAGTATAGATGGAGCTACTACTAGCTACACTGTAATCTATACGTACCGGGATGCGCACTATACCGTGTTCATACTTCGGGAAACGATTTCCTATATGGTAACTGCAACATACACGAATACATAATTATATACACGGACTGCTATGCTGCTATATAGCAACGCTTCGCACTTGGACTACAAATGTGTTGTGTAGGCGCTTAAATGTAACTAAAGTTTCGCTGGCGTGGCGTTCGGACTCGACTTGAACAGAATTCTCTTCCTAACCACCCTCGTCCCTTCATTGCCCGCCTCTTCCCTCAAGTTATTACATGGAGCTTTAACACGTCTATCTGTTGGGGCGTACCAACGTGCATTATTAAACAACGCCTCGGCATGTCACGTTTGGAAACGCAACAAAACAAAAATAACTGGCCTGCTGGCTCAAGCTGATTACACCCAGCACGCGTCTGCTGTGGCCAACAAGTTGAAAAACGCAAAAATAAAAACACAAAATAAATGAAAGAAAGAAAGCTAAGGGAAACATTGATCCCACTCAACTGTAGACTCTCTGCTGGCTTCTGCTTACTTCTTTCTTTTACTTCCTTCCGGCTCAAGCAATTATTTTGTTGCCTTCCAACGTCAGCCATCAAGGTTTTTTTCTTTTTTTTTCTTTCTCTTTTTTCTTCGTTACTTTTCCTCTTTCCTTCTCTCCATCACGCAACCTAAACAAATTGGTCGTTCCTTGGGTGTTGTTGCAAGATTGGTCTGAGACGGATCACTTTGATTTATTTTTTCTTTCTTTTTCATCTACAGCTTCACCGTCGCATAGAAGAAACAAAAGAGCTAGTAAAACATATAATTGGGGCATAGCAACTTTTGGTTCTTTGAACAATAGACCAATCAAGACATAACAATACACCCAGCATATTTGAAGTCTTTAAACGAACAAAAGGAATATGTGTAAGGCAGCTTAACAGTTTGAATGGAATCTATACATGTGCTTTTATTAATCAATTGATTTGTTCACAGTCATAGCTTTTAAGATCGCCCAAGTATACGTATACATCTCACAATTCATTATGTTTTTTGATTTTATATTTGACATTTTAGTCGTTTGAATTGACAAATACGGCAGTTTGGTTGTCTTTGGAAGCCATGAACCTGTGAGCCGTCTTCGTGACATACAACCAATCATGTCGCAGAATCATCTCATTACCTCTTTGTTTCTGCTACTCGGACTAACATGCTGGATCGTTACGGGTCGACCGGACGTTGGCATTCACACTCAAGGTACAGTTTAATAATAATAAGGTTCTGTTAATCTTTTGTTAGTTACATTATTCGGAAAATGAGTGGCTTTTAAACCTACCAGTCTCAAGTCTAATCCCCGGAAAGAAATAATAAGAGGCCGACATTTTTCTGTAGCGAAGTGAGAGACAAAAATACTGATAGTCTCTCCACGAGTCTACGTAATATATAATTGGGTGAAGCTTAGAATCCAAGACACTCAAATGCGACGCCCTTTTTTCCGATGCGACTATACTAGTAGTTTGACTCCCAGCTGCTCGGATAACGAGCAGTTTGCTCTCATCTCCGACGAATTCATCTTCACCAAATATCCTAACTTGTAGAATGTGCTCACAGCACATAGCAGCTTGCCATGTAGTATTAAAGTCGGGACTTGCTGTCGAGTCATGAGACCTTTATAGTGAGACCCCAACCAGGGAAACGTCGGTCAACAGAAAAGCCGACAGGATATGAAAATCCTCCGTTCCAAGTCGAGAGAGTTGGCTGACGACTCGTTGTTTTGCATGATGTTCTTTTTTTTTCTTATATACCTACTCTCAACTGGCTTGTTTATACTCTTCCGTCTTTGATGTTTGACATTCACTGACTGTGCTTGACTGGTGTTCCGAAGTATTAGGTGAATGGCACACGACGTCGTGGGAGTCTTGCGAGCCGGAGAAAGTTTTCCAAGCGGTAAACGATAGTGCAAACCTGGTGATAACGCCGACCGTGGGTCTTCAACGACGAACGCTGACCTGCATTTCTGCCAATGCTTCCGTCCTTCCGCCCAGGTTAGTATTGATTACTTTTCAAAATACTTTATATATTTAAGGGCGATTCTTTTTCAGCAGTGCATGTTATTTTTTAAATGATGCACATCATAATAGAATAGGCTACAGTTTGCCAAAAGGTGAAAACTCTTTGTTGGGTTTCTCTGTCCAAATATAGTCGACAGCCTTTACACAAGTGATATATCTCTTAAAATAAGTTTCGTTGTCATGCCGTATTTTTAACCTTTAGTTGCATACATTTTATCGTCGACGAAATGCAGTAGACAAGTATAGTGTTTTTTTATGTGTAAGTGAAAATCACTGACAGCTTTGTGCAGTTAAGATTTCTCTCCCCAGTTGTCAACTATAAAGCCAAAATGTTAATACAAATAATACAAGAGAAAACGTGAAAAAAAAAATCCGACAAAATTGCCCTTTTGACAGCTTTATCGATCCAACAGTCGAGTTCCGCTGTATAACGTGCAGGTACAAAACCCAATAAATGGAACTAGCCCGACATCCAGCACGAGAAGCCTGGAATCCATATATTTATAACTAACAAAAACCAACAAAAACGACGTGGCAATGGTGATTGTTTTGTTCTATTCTTTTCTGAAGAAAAACAAACTTGATAAAAAAAGGGAACAGCTCGTCTCTCTGCACGCTTACGCTAGCAACTCGAACGAGCTGCGTATATAATATTTGTTCCACTTTGCGATTCCCGGGAACAGATGATTCCTTGTTTTATAATTCATTGCCCAGACTACTACCCTCAGGAAAGATAACAAAAATATTCGTAAATTTGATATTTGTGACGAGGTTTTGTTTGGATTTATTTATGATATGAAACAGTTGGTGCGGGAATACGAGCAAGCCGCAGCCACAGCAGCAACGACGTTGTATTGTAGCGCAGCCTTGCCGATTGGCTGATTGGTCTCCGTGGGAAACACTGCAGCAGGGCTGCCGAGGAGACGACGACCAGGTAACTTGTGCTTTTAGTTTTTACAATACACAGTCGCAAATGGAGAACCCTTGGGAGAACCTTACCTTTACGATTTATTTATTTATTGTTCTGCTATTCGACTGCTTGGTTCGTCTCCGTCTTTGTTACAATTTTGTCAGCATTAAAAAAAAAATTCTAGCGAGAAGAATACTTAAAAATGTGATTCCTATGAACTGAGACGAAGCAACGAAATGATTCAACAGAATTTAACGACACATTTTGAATGTAAGATCAATGTCGACATTCATATATCAAACAAAGGCTCAATTGCCATGATCAGCAAGAGACAACTCGTCGCTTGGCTGCCTGATTAAAGACTTTTACGTCGTGCCTCGTTTCTCTTGAAATCAAGATTGTGATGGGTTGAAGACTTGAAGGAAGGAGGAGGAAACTTACACCAAGACTTATAGGAAAAGAAGAGATGATCAAAGATTGTTCGGCATACCATATCTGTTAATCCTTTAATATGATTCTTCATTGTACGATGTCATGTGTTAGTAAGATTATATAGCTAGTAGACATTATGATATATACACATTAAGTTGTCTCAACATTAAAACAACTCCAGTCGAAAGTGCTGGGCTTTTAACAGAATATGTACGATTGCACGTTCATATGAATTCTAAGTAACAAAATGTGAGCTGGCAAAATTGAACAGAAATTTGACACGGTAACAATGTTGAATTATAATAACACAAACGCGACTTTGTAGGTTGTATCTGAAATTCGAAGACGTCAAAGACGAATCGTTGGAGCACCACTTGTCCCGACAACGATACGCACGGTGGACTCTAGTCGGTTGCAGTCTGAGGATGAGTGCCCTCCGTGGGAGGAGAAGCTTTTTATCGACCGACCCTCACAATTGCCTCTTTGCAATCAAAGGTATTATCTATCCTCTTGTCTCATTCCACGCTTCGTTTCTCTTATGCTCTTCATCCCAACACTCAATCCTCTTTACTCTCCCCTTCATCTCAACTTTTTCTACCCTCCACGTAGTAGATTCCTCTTCCAATCAAAAAAGAACTAAACTCTAATAAGTTTGATTGTTTCCTAAATTTCCATACACAACATTATCGATCTAGGCCAATTCAATGATATTTTTGCAGGGTTTGCCTGTATCTAAATAATGGGTAATATGACATAAGTTCAACAATGGCATTTTCGATTGAATCAGTCTTTTGTATGGCCTTTATCCTTCATTTGAGAAATCATATTTTCGTGCAAAAAAAAAAAAAAAAAAAAAAATGTCACTAATCTAAAATATGACAAGTCTTTCTTGATTGATAAAGACAACACGACTAAAAGTGAAAAAGTAGCTAGTTGTGCTACGGTATTGAGATTGCATCGTTTTGTGCAGGTACAAGTGGCAGCCGTCACCGTGGAGTACGTGTCGAGCCAATTCTCCCATCTCATCCGCAATCCGTATGGATACAGGCCCGAATGTAGCCTTAACCTCAGTTAACCCTCCAGTGACATCTCCGTCATCTCAAATCTGTGGCGGTGGCATCCAGATGCGTGGCCTGACTTGTCTTCGTTTGAGTGATTCTCGGCCAGTCAACTCTCGACTTTGCCGCGCACTCACTCTCTTACCCACCGTTCAACAGTGAGTATCGACGAGTTGGCCCTATTTTGAGTTCTGTGTGTGTGTGACTGTGTGTAGGACGTGAATTTTAGGTAGAAATATCCGTTTGAATAAAGTAAACAAACGTAAAAGTTTTAAAACTTTTCACCAACTTTTATTTTCAAGGAAAATTTTAACATTTCAAACGCACTTTAACGTGTTCTACTTTTCTTTGTTTTACATATTGGATGACGACTGTTTTTATCCTCTTTTGAGTCTTTTCAAACCAATATTGCATTGCAGAAAATATGGAAAATATCTTGCTATTGCATGTTTAACATGAAACGATGTATTTCGATATAGTATATAGAGTATCATGAGACTCCATTCTTGTAAGCAGAAAGCAAGTTGCATGATCCGGTGCGGATGCAAGTGCTTTGAGGATCAATGAAAGACTATATCTCTCTCCGTCTCTTTTCTCCTTCTTATTTCGTTCTCACTGTTTTGTGTCTGCTCATCGGCAGACAATCCAATAATCCCTTTGCTCTATTCTCTCGTTTCTTTCTTTCTTTTTTCTTCTCTCTTTTTATCATTATTTATTTCTCTCTATTTCTTTTTTTTCTCTCTCTCTGTATATGTATACTTCTGCTTTTTCTCTTTTTCGTTCGCTTGCTGGAAAAGTGCCCGGATGTTACGGAAATCTACTTTTTGTTTTCTTTATTTTCTATTTTTGTTTTTTTGTCTTTTCCCTTTTTCCCCTCTCATCTAAGTTCCTCCTTCTTCATTCTCTGGCTTGTTTTTTTTTTCTTTCTTTTTCCCTCCAAAATCAAAACAAAAACAGAGCGGAAATCTTTTCATACCGTACTGTATAGGCCTGCATGCATTGATTATTTCTTTCGTCGCCTTACTTTGAATGTGGAATGCTTTAAAAAAATATTCCGCTTCGCAAGTGCATTTCAAACAATACGCAGTCGTGTTTCTACGGGTATCTTTTTTCGTCTTTTCTATCCGTTTCAGCGAACGTATCTGGTCGGAATAATTGACTAATATTTTTTATTGGCCCGGTGTACCTTGCATAAAAGCTATACGATAATCCTAGACAATCTTAGCAACATGCAAAATTGTACAGAAGTTCGTGTTCTTAACGAAAACTTGTTGAGATGAAACATTGAAAATATAATATCACGTAGCCAAAGATATTTCTATAACATTCCTGTGTTTCTGCCTTATGTACATTCGAATTTACGTGCAGCTGCGAGATACCATGCGATTCTGATTGCCAAGTGGGCGAATGGTCGCCATGGTCACCGTGCATGGCAGCCACTTGCGTCAAAGACATCGACTCACCTGGTCTTCTGCTGTCACCTTTAGTCACCAGCTCAGTGAAACAAGCTTCAACTGATAGAGTGGATAAAGAAGAGGAAGAAACAAACGACAGCACACATTCACTACACTATCGTTTAGGTATATTTATCATTTATACTTACAATATTAATATCAATCTAGCGAAATTTTGAGAAACTGAACAAACTAAATCAATAAATAGCAAAAAAATGGAAAATTAGAATGCAAGTTAAAACTCTTATTACTGGAAGTGCAGGCAATCAAATGATCCCTTTCAAGTCTATATGCTCAGCATTTTTGTTGTTGTTTATAAGTTTATAGCCCTTACCTTAATGATAACCCTTTGCTCACATTTGTCCATTATTTATTTGTAACTATTATGTGCTGTGTCGGAACTGTATGTCAAGGAGCTGAAAAGACGGATGACAAAGTAGCTAGCGGATACCAGTTTCGTCATCGACGCATCCTGTCCAACGCCAGCGCTGACGGAACTGAATGCCCGGCGCTGAGCCAGCTTCGCCGCTGTCATACGGACTGGGGCGATGCATGTTACCGCTGGGAGGTTCAGCCGCTTCTGGACACCTGCCATCTGGCCGACAACGCCACCTGCGGACTCGGTTACCATGAGCTGGTCTTTCGGTGTCGTCGATACGACGGGGTGAGTTATTTTCCGTCCAGAAAAAAAACTTTTTTCATTGAGTCAGGTCTCAATTGACCTTATTCTAATTGTATCCAATTCTTTCATTTGAAATCCATCACTTCTCATGTCGATTGGAATAAAAAAAAACAGGAGAAATAAGAAACTATGCTAATGCTACTCCTCCATCATCCTTTCTCTAACTGCTACTCTCCACTCCCACTATTGTACAGTATGTCGTACACGAGTATCTTTTAGAATAAGGAAAAGAAAAGAAAACGCATCCAATCGCATTACGTCTGATGCATCTCCTAGGATGAAAAGAGACTCGTGCCGTCCGTTTTTTTCTTCTTCTTTTTCTTCTTTTGTGTTACTTTGATTTCTGAAACTGCTGATACTGTCGACGGGTGTAAGCTAGACGAGCTGAACTCAACCGAAAAACTGGGCCTGTCTGACATGCGTTTTTAGACTTGGACTCTATGTGTGTACTGTGTAAATAGTATTTAGACATACAACAACAATTCTCCAGAGGAGTATTGTTGTCACCAGTTTCGTTTTCTTTCTGTTTAGGGTGTTGTTATTTTTTGTTTCCCTCTCCCAATTACTAGTTGTAAAAGAAGGGAAAAAAAAAGAACAATACAAAATTGATAAAGAAAATAAGAAAGAAATGAAAAAAAAAAAAAAAAACGAAAAAAACAAACACTCAAATTCTCTTGACAACCCGTCCGGGGACCAAGCAATATAATATAAGAGAGAGATAGAGAACTGGAGAGAATGAGAAACGAGCCATCTCCAGAATATATACTGGGAAACTGGGTTCATATATCTCCATTGGGAACCCTGGAAATGGGGAAGAGGGAGAACTTAATGCTGCGCAATAGTCGAATAAAGAAAGAGAATGAAGAGTGCCTGCACATACGATCTGAAACGATCCAGAACACTCTGGACAAGACTTTCTTGAGACCGACTAACCCGTTTTTTACGGGTTGAGTCCACAATATAATTCATTTCAATCAATTATTTCAACAATCATTCATGACTTTAAACTGGGTCAAATTCTTCTCATGTTGCAGAATAGTGTATTTAAGTTACTATTTTTTCTACTGTGACTTGATGCCAGTGAACGATTTTGATTGTTTACATCGATGTTTACATGTAATTGATTTTTCATATTTTCCTTTGCGCATTTTAGGTGACGGTGGATGACGATGAATGTTCAAACAATACCCTAGCGCCATTGGAACAAGTCGCGTGTACGGTCCAATGCTCATCAGACTGTATTTTGTCACCCTGGTCCGAGTGGACGCCATGTATTCATCAAGGACGGCGACGAAGAACTCGTTACGTGGTTGGGCTCCCACAACCGGACAGCCAGCCTTGCCCAAATCAGCTGATGGAGGAACAAATCTGCTCGGTCGAGCAGCAAATGGAACAACTGCGATGGCCCATTTTTGGTTGGTGGCCCCTTCCATGGGGTCCATGTCAAATGATTGACGGAACTGCATCATCATGTGGAGCGGGTACACACACGCGCGAAGTCCGATGTACCCGAGACGATGGTCAGCATGTCGATGACTTCCATTGCGCTCTTCTGAGTCGACCTGAAAGTGTCAGGGTTTGCAACATTCCATGCCCTGAAGAGTGTCGCTTGTCGGATTGGTCATCGTGGTCACAGTGTTCCGATCAATCTAAAGACGATGCCATTCAGACGCGGATCCGAGTTGTTTTGCAACAGCCGGTCAGTGCTGCGTCCTCCTAGCTTGTCTTCGTCCGTTTACTTGGCCACCGCTGGTCGAAAAGCGCTCCTGTTTCGACTGGCTTGTCCAACAAGAACGCATCGATTGGCAAGTGTCTTCGTGGTCTCCGTGCTACCTAGCAACCAATGCAAAATGCGGAAATGGAATATCCATTAGAAGTACATCTTAGCACATTCACATAAAGCTCTTATAATCTCATTACCATTTTTAAATTGAGTTCCTTTTTTATGAGACGTGCAGTGTCGTCGTCAAAAAAACGAAATACGGGACGTTCTCAAATCTCAAAATCTTTTCTATAAACTACCCTAATATTTCACGGATTCTGGTAGTGTGCCAGCTGTTGAACCCTTTTGCTGGCTTGCACGCTTTGCTTATTGCACATTTGATATAACCACCGTCCATCTAATTAAAAGAATCCATCATCGTTCAACCGCGTATTAACTGCCTTAGGAATTTTTGATCCGACTTCCCTTAATCATTTTCCTTTTCATATAGCTTTACGGTCAATTTCCTTTTCTTTGAATACGAGACTTTTTTTGCTGTCACGCTAGTTCTTTGAAAAATGTCTAACGAATAATTTTGTCTCGTTTTATGTTACTGCTGTGTCACTGCGTGCTAAGGTGTTCACTGTCACGATGGTAACAACGTCACCATAGATCCGTCTGTCTGTCTCGCCAAGTTAATGGATGAATATCGTCAGTTGGAGACGCATCGCGAATGTTCCGTTCCTTGTCGACGAGATGGCGATTCGAAAGCGTGCCGACATCAGCATTCGATAGAAACGAGATCACTCTGTCCTCGTAATTGCATTGGAACTCGCAGCATCTCTGGTACGTTGTCCCATTTATCCATCACCCCAACGTCCATGTCTTCTCGTTAAACAATTAGACCATGGTTAACGACAAAATAACGCCGAGGAACATAAAGAGAGTGGACATGAGAATGGGGGAAACTACCATTGTGACTCGGCGTTCTGGATATCGAGAGATTCTAATGAAATCTCTTAACGGAAAAATCTTAGGAAGTAACAGAGACGAGTGCGACGACGGTGATGACGACGCTGAAACAAAATTGGCGGAAGATTGTCCCTGCGAAAGAGTCACTTTGGAGCTTGAAGACTGGTCTACCTGCATAATAGAAGAGGATCACGCGCGCAGTTGCGGTCGTGGTAAACAATTCCGTCGACGAAAGTGTATCGTCACAGCCACCGGTCAATTAGCGCCACTCCAGTGAGTTCGTCCTTTTTTGAAAACTCAATTTCATTCTTTATGAATAGACTTTCGCTCGCATACACAACTTATTTTCTTAGGCCTCATTTGAAATCTTATGCATGAGCAAATTGAAATCGTATCCAAATTTAAAGCTACACGGCTACACGCCCACATAAATTTCAAGTTACTTTATGTCATCAAATCAGTTTAATATTTCTGTTATCATTATAAAGCAAAGGATTTTTCCTTAAATGAAAATAGATAAAAATATTGTTCCATTTAAAAAATTGCGCTATAAATAGTTGGTGCAACGAAGAAGATTTCGAAACAAGAAGTTGCGAAGTTCCTTGCCCCGTTGACTGCCAACTTTCTTCTTGGAGTTCGTGGACAAATTGCAATTCAACTTGTGGCCCAGGCATCCAACAACGTCACAGGAAGGTCAGTCCAGTGTATTAATCAATTCTTTTTTATTGCTTTATCATGAAACAATAAACATAAACATTTATGTCATACGTCTGCCTGTTTGTAAAAATGGACACAATAATAGACGCTATTCCTGCTTCTTCGATCTAACTTATACTGGCACCATCTAGTACAAAAAAAACAAAGCACAAAAAAAACAAAAAACAAAAACAAAACAAAACAAACAAAAACAATTTGCCAATTGGACAATAGAACCAAAGTTCGTCCTTTCGTTCCTTGGTTCATGCTTATTCTTATAATAATAAGACTGCTGAACCCGTCTAATAAAAGCCGTTGGGAGTTTGAACTATGAATCAAATCAATAACTGACTATTGATATACATGAAATTCAATGACGGCGGAATATTTTCTGCTAACGCAAATCCGAATGTTGTAAAGGAAAGATTAAAAATAAAAAACAAACAAGCAAATAATTTCCCTTCTCTGTCGACTTCATTGCACGACTTAGTTTAACATTGCCATATATGATCGTACAGGGCACCATCGATTTATATCAACCAATTCTGTACATTATACAAAAGTTATCTTCAACTACATTTCTTCTTTTTTTATTGCAGATTGAAATCGAGCCAGCCAATGGTGGCAGACCATGTGGATCGATGGAGGAGATTCAAGCGTGTAACCTTCATTCGTGTGACGCTTATCGGTGGGCGAACTTCCGATTGGACACCGTGTCACTTGGCGTCGGGTGAACGATGCGGGCAGTGGTCTTCAAACGCGATACGTCAGGTATTGTAAATCAACACATCGTAAATCACTGACAATCCTGTCAAATTAATATAAGTCTACATAACCCGGGCAATTAATAAAGGTCCATTATAATTGTATACGTTGATCAATTTTTGAATGGAAATCGAACAGGTGCGTCAATGTCTTGGAGGACATGGTGGTGGGAGACATAATTTGGCGATGGAGCAAATAAACCTTCGGCCGAGCAAACCGTGCCAGATTGCTTGTCCTGGCCACTGCGTCATCAGCTCATGGTCGTCATGGTCAACCATGCCAACATGTACAGTGTTTTTTTTTCTATAGATTTTTACTTTTGCTATCCAACTATCGTATCAAACTTTATAATCCACTATGGTTTCCAGTGTCGCGGAGAGAGAAGACGTGAACGCTCGATCATCAGAAATCCCGTTTACAACCACACTTGCCCGCCATTGGAGGAAATCGAATCCTGTTCCAGTCCAGCGAGTGGCGGTTTGCTTTGGTTTACGATTGGCAGGTGTCAGAGTGGAGTTCTTGTCAACCGCTAGGCGGATCTAACTGTGGCGAAGGTGTCCGTACTCGAATCGCTTCATGTGTCAGAAATGACGGATACATAACTGAATCTAAGTGCGTTTCCAAGCAGTGGCATTACAAAAGGAAAAGAAAGAAAGAAGATAGATAGAAAAACCATCTTAAAACCTTTAATTTTATTTCTTCGTTTTTTTAGCAATTGCGATTCTCACACCAGACCGGGTTTGACTGAGATGTGGTGTCATGTTGAATGCCCAATCGATTGCCAAGTATCTCCCTGGTCGGCTTGGGATGATTCGGAATGCGCTCCGTGTGGTCATCATTCAGGTAAATAAACACACATTAAATATGACGAAAAATAAACACATTCATTTACGAACAAATAATCTGGTTGTTCTTCCAGGGAGAGAAATTAATCAACGAACAATTCACAAAACTTGTATTATTTTTTGTTTTGTTTGAAATACGACAGGCTTGCGTTCACGACATCGGGAGATTCAAATGATCAACAATCAGTTTGGTCGCAGTTGTCCTACCAGCCTACGCCAACAACTCCCTTGCCCATACCAGCCTTGCTATGAATGGCTGCCATCGAACTGGTCAGATTGCTTTTTACAGGTTAGAATTTTTTGTGATTACCTTTATTTTTATTAATTTGCGTCGCGTTATTCGCCGCTATACAAATATTCAAATGTTTCACTATAAATTGTCGTTATTGAAACAAAATATTCGTGAAAACTTTTAGGGGGGCGCAATGTGGGAACAGGAGTCCGTCGACAGTTATTTGAATGCATTTTGGAGGAGACGGGGAAACGAGTCGATCCCGAATTCTGTAGACTCAGTCATCGCCCGAGTCCCGCTCATATGACCGAATGTAAAGTTCTCTGCACTTTTGGTGAGTTGCCTTTTTTTGGATTTTTTGTTTTACATTTCGTGTTCTGGCGTCATTCCTTTCCGGTTTGTTTATCGAAAACCGCGAAAAACAGTGACGGAGACTGGCGCACACACTAATCGTTCTGACGCGTGCGCAGACATCTAACAGCCATTCACACGGTTACACCCCTCCATTTTGCTTTCGTCTAGTGGCATTCCTTTTTTCTTTCATCTTGACGCCATGTTTTGGCGCTCGGATTTGTGGTTGTCTGTATTGTGCACTTGAAGGTGTCTCCCAACATAAACCTTTTCCGTTTGTCATATTTTATTGAACATATCATGGCGGATTCAGAGAAACTGGTTAAAGTTTCGATCGAAGAAACAACCACCAAGGACAGCGTGAGCAGCATCTTCCCCTCATCTATTGATGATAACATTAGCGTCCTCTATTATCCAAGTAAGTGTTTAGAGGGCTGACGACTTACTTGACCGATATATACAGTACTTACATACAACATAGTTACCTAATAGCCCTTCTATAGGATTTTTGGAATGATTGATATTGACTATGTCGCCTTTGTTTAATATTTTTTGTTTTTAATTCACACAGATGATGGCGAATTTAATATTTGGATGGTGGCCATGATCGCGATTGGGTAAGAAACGCAGTTTTATAAATATATACTCTACCATCATTACCGAATAGGCGAATACCTTTTATTTTATTATTATTATAAAAATTTTTTTCTTTTTCAAGATCTTTGTTCCTCGTCTTTGTTGGAGTAACAATTTTTCTTATTTGGTACGTACCGGCATTTCTTCGACAGTTATTTAATTCTAATTAATCATACATTTTTTATACCATGCCCATTATTCTTTAGTTCATCACGAGAGGAATCAAGTGGCTGTAAGCGCAATGCGTCCATGGCAGGAGCGCCAAGTGAATTTCGCACCAGAGTCCATCGCGTTAGCAATGCTTCTCATTAACAAAGCTGTCAAGAAGAACAATTATTTCATTTGTACCGACCATCTGTTTGTATTTATTTATTTTTTAATCATTTCAAATTTTGGAGCGAGGGGTGGGATATGATGTTAAAAATGGTTTGCCAATCGACTGGTTATTGAACTGGTTAGTTACTTCAAGAAAGCAAACAAGAAAGAAACGACATTTGCGTGTTATTTTTGCTTCATACTTATGTTTTTTTTTTAAATTAATTTATGTTGTAAATATTTATCCATAAAGAAACAGAAACCGAGAAAAAAACCCTTCAACCCCCCCCCCCCCAAAAAAAAAAAAAAAAATAAATAAATAAATAATAAATTGCTTGTCTGAAATCATAAATCATTATATCCAAAAAACGAGTTTTCTTCTCCTTGTTTGTTGGATGTCTAACGTCCTCTATCTCATCTGCTCACACTCATCTATACGACTCGTGTTCATGCTCGTGTCAACGTCCCCTTCTTCCTTTTTGGATGTAATACACGCACTTTCTTTCTCTCATTCTGATTGAATACGTTGGACCGTTTTAATAATGAAACTTTTTAAAGTTATATGTATTTCAACATAAATCCTTACCAGTTTAGACATTTTCAGCCTTTTCGTTTTACGACTTTTATCATCTAAATAAAAAATTTTAAATTTTAATTCTAATAAAAATTTTAATTTTTTTGTTTAGTTTTGAATCCGAATAGAGCGATGTTGCCAAGTCTGAATAGTCCGAGAGCCTTTTTACGAGAAGGTTTTGATCATGGTCTTATAGAAGAGCTGGTTCCCACTGTCTGTGTTATAAGGTTCCATAAGGCAGCTGATTTTTTTGTGATCTTTGGTAACTCTGACAGCCCCGCGACCTGGTGTTGGAAGGGTGAAAGCTAACACTGAAATTTTCCAAGTCCCTCGTATGGCCCGTAAACAAAACAAAGTTGTAGGGCTATGATAAACATGCGTAAAACAGATTGATTTATGATTTCTAATTGATTCATTTCAGATGAAAAAAAATAAACTTAATATTACTAATGTGTATATGGGTCAAAATGAAAAATTATCCTTGTATGAAATCGAACCACGGAACCCGAGATCTAAAATACGACGTCTTCTCCATTAGACCATGATTATGTTGGATAACAGGAACAACATTGGTGGGAAATGTTTCCCATGTGTTAAATCTCGTATGGACATTGAATTTTTGTTGTAAGTTAGAGATTGTGTGTGCAGATGGCAGCCCTTAGGTAGTTACCATGCCCTGAGGGACGATCATTGACGGAGAACTTTCAATTTTTTTTTCTTATGGGACCTTATAACACAGGACAATGGGAACCAGCTCTTCTAAGACCATGGTTTTGATAATGAGTTCGTTACTTCGTTTCGTCTCAATGAGAAAAAAAGTTGACAAATGGCCGACTGACGGCTGTTGGTGGCGTTCGAGAGTTATAGCCTCCCAAAGGGGTCGAAGTTTTGACGTTTTGACTTTTTATCAAAATTTTTTATGATGAATAATTTTAACACAAAAAAAGAGCGTGAAAACTGATACAAGAAGGCATCACGTCAGACGGTGAAATTGGGGGCGGAATAGCCATCAGACGCAGGTGGGAGGTGTGTAGGCTGTGGCCCGGGTCACAAAAAAAATGACCCGAAAAACGATGACCCGGGTCACAAAATTTTTTTCGGGTCTGGCGCCCGGGTCATTTTTTTTGACCCACGGGCGACCCGAACAAGTGGCGCCATTTAGTATTTTTAAAAATTTTGTTGATTATTTCCGTCTACCACACGTTTTTTTAACTTAAATCAACAAAAATTCTCAATTTCGGTTTTCAAAAACTCCCACCGCACACAGTGGCGTATTGAACGCGAATGACTAACACAACGATGACAACGCTTGCGGCGGATGTTTTCGAAAACAGACTAGCTTTTTTTAATAAATTTTTACTCCACTTCACCTTGCGGTGACTAAAACCCGCTAAAAACACCACTAAAACAAACATTTTCCCTGAGGCTAAGGCTTTAGCCTGCCGAGGGCCTTAACAGGGTTCCCGTAGAGCTCAAAAGTCTCCCTGGAAGGAAATGGGAAAAGGTGGAGCTTAGAGAGAAAAACTACCCCCACGTGACCGAAATCTGGCCTTGCTATTGGCTCCCGTCTCGATTTACCGATCGATATAGAATCGGAAATTCAGTGAAGCCTATACTCCCTGCCACGCGATTTTCAACCCACGGTCCCAGATTTTTCAGTCACCGCCGAAACCTGAAAATGGAATTGCGTGGTATACCACTACACTGCGACTGCGGTGTTATGTTATTGTAACTGTCTCTGCGTTGTGTTGTTGTAAGTTGGTAATAATAAAGCAGTTTTCATTCTAATTTTACGAAATTTGCTCTAGAGACCATGAATCGGAAGGATTCTCGAATTGTGAACTACACGAACGAACGAAAGTATACTGACACAAACGTCAAACGAAACAAATTAAAAACAATCAGGCCGCAGCGCCTCTGTTGGGGGTAGTCGACCAGCCGTCAGGAACGGGTTGGGTTGCTCCAGCCGTCAGGAAGGGGTAGCAGCTCCAGCCGTCAGTAAGGGGGAGGGTTGCTCCAGCCGTCAGGAAGGGGGTAGCTTCGCTCCAGCCGTCAGAAAGAGGGAGGGTACCCCAGCCGTCAGCCGTCAGAGCGCCCCTATCGGCCTGGCGGTGCAATAGCGCAAAACCTCATTCGAGCACTTTCAGGCTGACGGTGCAATAGAATTTTCGCCGGATCTATGCAGACGCACCTACCCCCTATCACATCACATCACTGCCTAATTCCAGAATTCTTCCAAGAAAGCTCTGTGACTTAGCCGAAGGCCAACGCTTGCAAAGCGAGCCCTAGTATTTTTGAAGTTAGGGTATATTAAAAAAGCCATCCCTACAAGTCCCTCCTCTGAATCGATACCTAGAGGGGGAAAAATCGGGTCAAATTCGGGTCAACCCGGGTTCCAAAATCCCGACCCGGGTCACAACCCGGGCCATGAAAATGGCCCGTTTTCGATGACCCGGGTTGCCCTTGACCCGCCTTTTTTTACTCGGGCCACAGCCCTATGTGTAGCGCTTTTCTATACCTGTCAAAACTACATATATAGCAACGCTGCATCTTATCAACGAAATTTAAAAATAATAAATTACAATGTTAATTTTTAATCTTTTTATGTGAATGGTTTTGAATGGACATTCTAAAAGATTCTAAATTTTTTTTTATGTAAATATGTCTTTGGCAACATATGGCATTGTTTTTGTCGTTACCGTAATTACGCATAATATCCTGATAAATATTGCGTAGAAATGGCTTCGAATATAATAAACAGTAAAACGTGTGTGTTTACATGTGGATGAGAATAATTTAAAATCGGAATTCCATGTTTTCACGGAAAAAACATTGGAAATGTGCAATAAATGTGGAATGAAAATAAAAAATCAAAAGTACACGAACAATTGGGAAAAAATTTTCTTTTTTTTTCTTTAGTCGATGTAATGTAATGGTATGTTGGTTAGCTAGTGAAGCTGGCAATGCAAAGGTCAGAGGTTCGTGTCTCAGTAAACGCAGTTGTTTTATCAGTTTAGGGTTGTTCGATGTACAACACCTTAACATTTGTTTCTATCGCGAAACTCAGCAGTTGAAGTCTCTTTTTGTCTGCTAGTACGTAATTTTGGGAAATTAAACAAACGCAAAAGTTTCAAATCATCTTATTTCCTGCATTTAAATTTTTCAGTTAATTAAATGATTATTAAAATAAAAAGCAAATATGAAATAAGGTTGATTTTACATTTTTGCATTGGTTTACATTCTTAAATTTACGTCAGTCAAATTAAAAAAAATTGATCATTCTAGGTGGAGCTAATATGGAGCATTCAACCAATCCTGTAGCACTAGATCAGCTAACTAAGCTAACTTTTTTCTACTATGAACACGACCCAGGTACTCACTTACTTTTGTTCTTATTTGAATAAAATGAGTCGTGGTCTGTGGATTTTTTTACGTTCATGTTTTGTTAAACAAAATTGGTGTATAGGACACAGTGTTCGTCCGAATAAATTTTTAGATGCCGCTTTTCATCATTTTGATGGCGGGAATAAAAAAAAAGAGGTAAGGGTAAGAACATCTACTGTGAAAAGGGGACTATTTTTGGAATCAAGGTGATTAAAAGCGGCATCTAAAAATTTATTCATTCAAGTTCACATGTGAACTTTCATACGTATTTAACTGTAGTTGTTGTTTACCAAATCTTTGTAGTATTTATCGCTAGATGGTGCTACCGTCTACCCAGAGAGTCCATATACCCCATGGTCTTGAGCTCAATAGTCAATACTCAATAGATCAGTTGGAACTAGACACACGACAGTACAACACTGTTTCTATATGTAATAATTTTTTTTGGGGGGGGGGGTGGCTGGGAGGATTGATTTGATAAAAAATGAAATTCCGTTTAACTAATAGGTAATGTTAAGAACCGACATATTTGGAATAACTTAAAAAATAATAAAAAAAAAATTAATTCCATAGTTAATGAATTTCAAGATGGTCTCAACACCGTTTACCTTATATTTTGATTCCGAAGCCTCAATTAGGCACACTTCTTCTGATTTATATCTGAACAGAAACAACAGTCAACAGACACAACAGAAAAACAGTCTCTGAAAAACAGTCTTTCCTTCCATGCCCAATTAAATCTCCACCTCTCTACATCTGGGGGAAAATAGAAAAGTACAAAACACATTTATAATTTGATTTCAAAACAAAGACATAAACTTTTAATTAACTTCGTGGTTAGGTAAGTCCTATGTGGAACAATTGGAAAGATTTCTTCTCATCATTAGATTCAGGGGAAACAGGTCCGTTTCAATCATGATGAAGCCACATTTTTCCGCGACCCATTTGAAAGAAAATTTCAAAGCAGGAAACAATATTTGCCAAGTGAAAAAGTTGGTACCCCCATGAGGCCATAAACCCCCTTTGCCGTAGCAGAAAAGTCACACAAAGGGCAGGAATGGCAGGGGCCATGGTAGGGGCCAAGGTATGGGCCACACTGGTATGGGCCACACAAGGTATCACCCCGTTGAAAACATTTGCTACTAAATTGCATCTAGTATATCATCAGGATCTTCTGCATACCCCATTTTAAAATTCCTTATTAAATTAATGGCAAATCCTCGCTCTTTCCTTCTTCTCCTTCCACCCTGTTTGCTACTACATCTTCTTTGCTCTCTCCTTCCACCACTTCAGCTCTTGCCATTTCTTTTTCTCCCTCGCTGTTATCTTCCACTCCGGGCATGTCAGTCTCCATTTGTTCTTCATACCAGCCACTTCAGTCCTCTTCATCCACCCCACTCTCTCTTGGGAGGCTCTGTGGATATTTAGTTTTCTCATTCCATTTGTTGGGAACTGTAGGTTCCTCCTGTTCCTGAGTAAATTAAAATAGAATTAATAAAACAAAAACGTTTTATTATTACGTTGAACCTTCAGTTTCAACAAAATAGGATTGGAAACTTACGTCTTCGTAATTTTTGAGCACATTATTCATATCACACGTCATTGGCCTACAGTCCAAATATTTGGTAGGTACTTTAACTGGGAATGAAGGTTTCACACCGTAAAAGCCGGAGATGATTTCTAGACGCCCAATTTGAGACTGTGGTGCCTCGTGTGATCTGCAATCAATCGAATAAAAAACAAAGGAAGGACATGTAAATAATAAGACCCATTGTTAATAAGAAAAACCCATTGTTTTTTTTTTGTTGACCTGGGTTTCCAACATTGTCTTGAGCGGGAACATTGTTTGTAAGAGTAGGAATCGGGGGAGATTCATGATCTCGGATCATCTTTCTCAATTCCGGCATCATGGCCGGGAGTGCGCGGAGAATTGAAGCCTGCCGAGCCTCGTGGTCGTCGGGTTGGTTTGTACCGCAGATTCTTACGAAAAACTTTTTTACGCTCGGGTAAAAAATACTTCGCGGTCACAAAAACCGCTACGCCAATTAGGCCGTAAATAGCTTTCCCCGCGGATTCTGCCTCAGAAGCCGGGCACTCCGGGCAGGTTTTATTATTGGGAGGAATTCTAACAAACATGCTTTTTGCTTGAGAGCGAAGAAATTGTGCGACTGTCTCGAACAAAGGAAAAATCAGAAAGGGTGATGTTCCCCAACCGATTGTGCCCCTTAAAGACCAGTTTGCGGTGTTTGTACCGCTTTATCTACAGCAAGGGCACCAAAGTGGCGTCGTCCCAAAATTTCTGCAAAGAAAAAAAATGTAAGAAATCTAAAATCAAAAGGGCGAAGATGTAAACTTGGGAAACCCCTTTGTTACACCTAAAACTATAATATTAAAAAAAGCAAAAAAAGAAACTAACTGTAATTTGAAATTTACTGTTTTACATTTTTTTCCACTTCCTTAGCTTCTCCTCTGCCTGCTGCATCTTGATCTTTATGTTGAGAGCATCCCGATACACTCGCTTTCCTTCGCTCTACAGCCAGTCGTCACGAAATCGTTTGGGCACGGTAGTTGCAAGTGAGCTGTTACTTGCGCGCGGGGAGCTCTTGATCCGGCAGGCCTAAGAGGGGAATGGACTGGTGAAGTTGGGCGAGTCGTCGAGGCTGGGCGATGCGGTGAGATCAGGGTAAGATGTGGTACTCAAGTCAATGAGGCAGAGGGCTTCTTAGAGTTCATCTTCGCTTAAGAATCTCTAGGCCTCGGGTAAAATTTTCGGGGTCTGGGGTGGTGGTTGTTGAGGACGTTGGGGTTTCGTTGTGAGAATCTTTAAAAAAACAAGAAAAAAAACAGAATTACTAAAAATATACAAAAAAATTATATCAAATAATATACAACAAAATATATCACATCACATCAAACACATTACTTACTAGCATCAACCATGGTAGAAGAATTAATTATATTTACTGTTTTGAAACAGCAAGCAAGCAAAGGGACGTTTTGTAAAAGCAACATTGCCATAATAATTATTTATTTTAATTCATATGATTGCAAAAAAAACTTTCCATTAGTCCTCTATTAGAGAGCGAGATGGCGTTTGGCAAGTCCTTCATTTCCGATCTATAGTACGAAACAGACGACAATCCGAAAGAGTTTTTGGTGGGAAACAGTGCTTCCACTTTGGAAAAAAACCATCCCTAGTCGTTACCCGATCAGGAAAAAAACCTAATAATAAAACGAAAAATCCCCCAAAATATCCATAAACACAATTTTTAAATTTTTACCCAAAATTTCTTTAAAATCCTTGGGAATCCCCTTAAATTTCTACATACCTAATTTTCACGCTGAAAATTTTTAATAACGCATGAAATTCTTTGTAATTTTCTATTTAAAGACAAGTGTTACAATACAGAACATTTAACTGGTAGGTTACAGATTCCAGAAATCATTTCTTTATTTCATGATAAAAATAAGAGAAATCGGAATGGAAAATACACAGCTTTCACGAGGTCAAAGGTAAAAATCAGTTTTTTTTTTCTAATTTGGCGGTATATTTATTATATTCGGTACAATTGATTGGTACATTTGTTTTGACTTTTTTCAAAGTAGCATTTATGTCCTTATTGATCACAGCAGTGCTTGCTGTAAAAGACTGGTTTTTTAACTAGTTTTTAATGCGCATAAAACCGGATACAGTCAAGTTGTGTAGCCCATTCATTTTATCTATTTTGATGTGTTTCATGATACTATTAAACGCCCTATCGCTAGATGTATTGCTACAAGACATAGACAGGAGCAATTGCATACAAATAGCAAGGTTTGCGTTCATTTTTTTTGAATTCTTTTCCGTATTCAAAACTGTTTTCCAATATGCCTCAATTAGTATGTCAGTCACATTCCTCTCATTTTCTGCATTGAAACATTCTTTATTCAATAAAGCAGCTTGCCTCCATTCGGTGTCCACCCGTTTCGGCACTTTTTTTCGGCACTTTTGATTTTGGCGTTTTCGGCACCCATATAAAACGCTTGGTCCCCCCTTTTATTTAAAATCTTCTCGTTTCTAAAAAATCTTTCCGTTTCGGCACTAATATTCTCCGTTTCGGCACCAATTTTGTCTTTTTCGGCACCAACTGTGTCCGTTTCGGCACAAAAAACCAAAAATGTTCAGTTCTTTGCAGGCCTTTCTACTTTACACTTTGTTTAGGCCACTAGTGGCGCTAGCTGTATGGGTTCCGTTTCCAGCGCCACCACCACCTTGCGACTTATACTGTCTGTCGTGACTGTCGCGTTGCTACTAGGATGTCGATTATCGATATTTTCGCGCCATATCGTGATACTGATATATCTGCCGAAACATATCGGTTTTCGATGACGATGCGATATATTTTAAATAACGAGAAAACAAGAAAATTGCCTTTTTTTGGGGTTTGAACCCTAACATGTAAACAATTCATTTCAATAGATCAGATCGCTAACCACGAACCTGACTCAGCTATATCTTATTTATAACAGTTAGTATAATATTATAATCATATAAAAAATATTACCTACAAAGCTTAAAATATTGCATGCTTAATAACCAAAAATAAGCAGTGAATCGAACCATCGTCAATCTTTCTGTAAAATGTTTCATTTTGACATGTGGAGGCTTAAGCTATTAAGCCAGGCACTTATGCCTTTAAGACTTATTTTTGGGCTTCAGGTGATTGGTAGGCAAATCATTTAAATCAAATGTAAAAAGTTGATATATTGCATAACATTTTCTTGTGGAGATTAATGATTTGCGCCGAAAAGTCATTAATAAGGGTCGAACTGTAAACCTTATACGTCGTAATCCAAAATGCTATAATAGCGCTCATGAACGTTGGCCACTCCCTCTCCCCCTATAATATTGCACCTGTTCTCCCTCCGGTTATTTTATTCTCCTCCCACTTCCGTTGATTATAAATCTTGCGTCCTAAACGCATAATTCTACTAAATTCACCCTGTGCTTTTCCTACCCTTTTGGTGAGTTGACAGAACTGTCAACTCACTCGGGGGTGGGTTTTACACAGCTTCTTTTTCCCTATCGTTTTCTTTATTCAGGTCACGACCGACTCTTTTCATATAAAAGGGTGTGACTTTTGTCCCTTCGTCAGTCTTCTTTTTATACTCGTTCATGTCCTTTGTTTCGTTTAAAGTGTTCCTTTTTAGTTCCATTTAGTTGTGTTTAGTTTCCGTAGTATCTTATTTCAAACACCGCCTTTCAGGCCCCACGCTACCAATATTTGGGTATGTCCCCTACATTTTAATTATTTCCATTAATATTATCTGTCTTGTGTTTCCCCACCGATTGTTGTTTCTATCCGGTTACTCTACTCAATAAAGACATTCGACCAACGCGCATTTATACTTATTTATTTAACGTAAGAACCAAGATGCACCCACGGTGCCATCTCTTACACTATAAAGACTTCATCGTAGTGTTTTTGCTTCAATAACCATGTCTGCCACTCTCTCCCTGTTAGTTAAAATAGCTAATTGATTCATTTTTTCGACGACACCTGTTGCGGCAACGACAACGCCGACGACTTCGTGTGGGTGGGGTACTTGGCTCACTCTCTTCTTCACTCTCTCTTTCACTCTGCTCGATATTTCCTTCATTCTCTTCTTCACTTCCTCTTATATCACTTGGCTCACTCTCTTCTTCACTTTCTCTTTCACTCTCCACGCTATTTCCTTCATTCTCTTCTTCACTTCCATCTTCACTTTCATCATCCGGCGTAGGTATGATATTAGGCTCTTAAACCATTACAGGGATAGATCCCCTTGATGAATGTCGTTGAGCGGCTTCCAGGTTAGCGGCTTCCTCTGGTGTCAGTTCATTTAAAGTTAATGGACCTAAGCCAAATATGATTGTAACAAAACAAATCAAAAATGTAACTAAATTCTATTACCTGTTTGGATTGCCAATGCATTGGGCCGAATCGGTTGATTAGGAACAGCCACACGGTTTAATACCACCACCACATCATTTAATATCAACCCACGTCCACCACGTCTGCCTCTGCCTCGCAGAGCCCGCTCAGAATCACCAGAAACCTCAACATCAAGTCCTCCATCAACTCCACCACGTCTACCTCTGCCTCGCACAGCCCGCCCAGAATCAACTCCTCCATCACCTCCACCACGTCTACCTCGACCTTGCACAACCCGCCCAGAATCACTAACCTCAAAATCTGCCAACCGGCTGGGCTGTTTCCTCGATCTAGTGGGTCTTTCCATGATAATGAGCAAATAAACTTTAGGAATAAATAATCTAAGATCTGAGATATATATAGAACTTGATAATAAAGCGTCTAAGAACAAAGTGGGCAAAATTTCACAATATATTATAACACGACACCTAGTGGAATTTATTGTTTACGAATTTTGGGGGCGGTGCCGAAACGGACAAAAGTGGATAAGAAAACATACATTGCAATATCAATACTTGGAATCACCTCTGGTAGCGGTGCCGAAAAAGACAATTGCAGTGCCGAAACGGAAAAAATTGGTGCCGAAAACGCCAAAATTCAAAGTGCCGAAAAAAGTGCCGAAACGGGTGGCAACCCTCCATTCCTGTTGAGCAATTTTTTCTTGAAGCTAGGGAATCTTTGGAACAAGCAGACAATCAATTTTGGGTCGGCCTTTCTGGCCAATTCAGGTTTCAAAATTTTACACAAATCAAAATAAAAGTAAGGGTCACTAAAATCGAAGCGTGCGTAACAATCTAAAATGTACTATAAATAGGCTATAAAGAATTAATACAGACTCATATTTCCTGTTCTGTATTCCTGACTAATATATAGTAGAACTTATTTGGTATACAGTGACTCTGGCTATTGTGTACACATAGCCACTCTACTATACTACCTATACCGAATGATCTGATTATTGGATGAAAAAAAATTTATCGTGATTTTTTTTTATTTCGTTGCTCGGTGGCTTTCTGCTAAAAAGTAGGCCTAGTACAAAAATAGGGATTTTTCCTTAAAAAAATCCTTGAATCAAGTTTGAAAATTTTCACCCTATATTTTTTTAAAATAATCAAAATATCTCTAAAAAGGGAAATATTCCTAAAAATGGAAGCACTGGTGGAACATCTAAAATTCAAATCATCCTAATGGAATTGGAATTAAGCAATTAAGTGTAGTACGTGGCGAATATTTGAGGTAAAGGAGGAGTGGATTGACCATGGGCGGTTCTTCAGCCGTTTACGAATTTTCAGCCTTTCGGACGACCGGATGAATATCTTGAATGCATTCCATATATTTCGGTTCTTTGGGATGACATCGAGTGAAGGTGGGAAGTGATTTTTGTTTCGCAGATATGCATCAATAAGAGGGCTCTTTGTTCTGTGAAACGGATGCAGTGAAAAAGGAAATGTTCCACTTTTTCGCCCACATTCATATATAAGAGATGACATTTTCTTGATTTTGTGTAGGTGGTGATTGAGCTTGCAGTGCCCAATTAGGACTTCGGTTAGCTCATGGTGGATGTAGCTTTTCTTGAGGCAGATAGCATCAGCTGGTTTCGGGAAAAATTATTTCATACGTGTGCCGGTGCTGCTATGGAGCCATTCACTCGCCCACATTTTTCCTAGTTCATTCTTTATGGTTTCTTTAATCAATCCCAATGACCACGGATGGTGATTGACTGGATTAGATTTGAGGTGGAGACAAGACTTTGCTCCTTCTCTTGTGAAACTAATTCCTTTGGCTCCTCCCACCAGGTAAAGGTGGATGTATTGCTGATTGTCGTAGTACAGATGCCTGCAATGGATTGTCGGCTCACTTATTTTATGATTTTTTGTGCAGTCGTTATAAGTGCGGAGATGGAGTTGTACAGAATGGAACACTTGGCATAGGAGTTTTTGGATGACACAGCGTAATTTAACGGCAGCTAGTAAGGCTAAGCGCTCTGCCTGATCTTCAGTTGCGTATGTTGATAAAAACTCTTAGAAAATGATGATAGCAGAGGCTGAGCAGCAGACTACTACAATCGCTAGGCCTGCTGTTGACTTAAAGCTTTTCTCATAGATGATCAGACTACCCTAGTAGAACGAGATATCTTTTAGATATCTTAAAGACAAAGAGTTATCTACCAGAAACATATCTTATTGATAACTATCTAGTAACCTTTTGTCATCTCTTAAAGATATCTTTCTTGAATATCTAATATATATCTTTCTTAGATATCTTAAATATATCTATTATACATCTTTGATAGATATTTTATATAAATCTTTGAAAAATGCTTTTAGATATACTACGCCACTTCTGTTTCACTTTCTCGTATTATTAATTCCTAACTAAAAGAAGATGTTTTTTGTCGACTATGGGGATCGAACGTCTGACTATTAGAATGGTAGACTCACTTGCTAATCACAATACCAACATGACATATCAAAAGAGCATAAATAAGAAATATACTTTTTTACCAATGGGGTTTTTACCGATGGGACAAGATAATAGATATTATCTGCAACATGTAGGATTCTAGGTAGACGATTTGCTGTTCCCTTGAAATCTTCAGCTGTTTTGCGTATAGAAATCGTATTATTAGCAAGCTATAAAATCTTGTTGGATTTTGCAAGAGTGCATGCAACCACTTTATTGCAACTAGCCAGTCGTACTATCGAGTTCATATCTAATCCGCCCATCCAAACAGTTAAATTATCCAAGCGTGATTAAACTACATTTTAAAAACAACAATGGTCCAATGTTCCTCCTTCGTTGGCTGCCGTTTTCAAATGTTTGCTAGAAACTCAGGACCTCAGTTCCTAGTAGGAGATTTGCAACTTTACCTTAATCTCCAATGTGTTGAAAAAAGTGGTGGAAAGTTTATTTTGAAGGATTTTTTTTTTTAATTTGACATTGTACGATTTCAATGATTTGATTCTAAATAACTTGATACTCGAATTGTTCATTCATTGTGTCAATTTCAAAATTTATCACAAAATGTGATAGTGTAATGGTCAGCGAGGTGGCGAGTGAACATGAAGGATCAGGGTTCGGATCCATTTTGGTTCTTTTTTTTTTATTTTAGATATCTTACGTAAATTGTTTTTTATAAAGATATTTTCTAAATGTTTTATAGATATGATAAACGGGTGATGTTTTTGTATATATTTAAAAGATATCTGTAAGATGCCAACAAAAAAAAAGACACCAGAAAGAATGTAGATATCTCGTTCTACTAGGGTAGCTGTCACGTTATTTGCTCCTCCATGGATGGAGTACTTTTAATTAAAACAGCTGAACAGCTATCCTCCACAGCAATATGATATTTGCTGTTGAAATGTTTCCCCTATTGGCTAGGTTAATTCTTGTGCCCATATCATTCAATGTTATGAGATTCATGACATACCTGCTTTGTTTATTTGTGTGTATCTTTTCGACGAATTGTGGTAACCATTAAAGTCGCATCCTTATACTAGTGCATTGGGGAAACTAATGAGGTATTCGATATCTGTGAATTTGGTGTCCTTTGGGGACGTACGCAGAATTGAAGACTAAGTTATCGGTATACAGCATGTGACGAAGTAGAGCCGCAACGCTGCGACTTTCAACTTTCTTGCAGGAAGCAGGAATTTTGTCAATTAAATCTCGTATTAAAAAAGAATAGTTGTACAAATCTGTTTCATATTTTGGTGATTTCTGAGCTTTATCGATCTACATCTTTGATTCAAACAACCCATACAGAACATAAACCGATTTTAGACGTCTAATTCAAGTTTTTCAAGACTGGTCAATGCCACTTTAATTCATCTTGACCCACATAGCACAGTTCAGCCGTCGGATGTCCGAATGAGAGCCGAACAGCCAAGGCACAGCCTATCCATCTGCGGCTCTCAAAAGGACGTCCAACGGATGAACTAAACGAACGTTCTTTGGAGGGCCCTATAAGTACAACCCGTTCATGTTATACAGAAATCCGTAATAGGACTTAACATTTATCAAGCAACCAAATATGTCATTTTAACACTTAGATGAGAATGAATGAAAAATACAACGGAAAATATTGATTACAGAACACTTTTTGAACCAAAAACATGGTTTATTTACGGAAAATTTATGTTGTACAAATAAAAATTAGACTTTAGAGTGGTTCACGGTATTTGTAGAGAAACAGTGCAAACCATGAGGGAGGAATGAAGTTGGCGTAACTATGCCTGAGGCAAAACTGACATTGTCCCAAGCTTTTCCTCGAGTTGTTCCTCATTCGATCGCGAACCACTCTATGGGAATGTGATGAAGAAATCAAACATAATTTGGGCGTGAATAACGCCAGTAAATGATGCTCCTATTCGGTTAGGGAAGCACATACACTCTATAGCAATGAAAAATGTAGACATATTTGGAAATTTGTAATTCTTAAGTTAAAATCTACTGATAAAGTTTTAATGGCACCAAAATAAAGTTCAATTTATTCGAGAGAACCAGTGAACATCAGAACTCTTTTCGACCTTCAGCGAGTCAGTCAGTCTCCTTAATATAACAGTGCTATCCCAGACAACACGCCTGGTTTTATTTGGGACCAAAGACGTTGTTTGCGTGACCGTCCAATAAAAGACTGCTTTTGTCAGTCTAATTAATGAGTCCCAATCTAGGTTTTTAAGGATCAGAAAATAACTTTTTTTTGTTGTGCAATGATGTTTATTATTTAATTGGGTAAAAAAAAGAGTTTCAAACTTTTCTCTATCGGGATTTTACAATGATTTATCATTTACCGTAGCTTGGGAAAAAAGTTTAAAGTCTGATAAATATAATCTTAATATATAATTTGTTCATTATTAACAACGTCTAGCAGCTTAGTGGTTAGCAAGCTGGCTTGGCAGCACAAAGGTTCAGTGTTCGAATCTGCTAGGTGCCATGTATAATAAAGTAGTATCATGAGTTAAAGTAACATAATGAACACTATTCTCATGTTGTAATTTTATCCATAATATGTCTGTTTCGGATGTTGGTAGAACATCCTGAGGCGCTGGCTAGGGCGGACAAAAGTTAAAAAAAGTACATCCCTTGGATCTCCGTTTTGGCTGTTGGGATGTTGCTAGGCTCTCCAACTGACATCCAAAGGATAGGACCAATGTCCGAAATTGACATCTTTTGGACATCCACCGGACTGACTTGTGTTATGTGGGGAAAGGAAGCATCTCCTTCTTTAAGATGAGTTCTAACGGTCTTAATGTCCGTATATTTCTGATCTAAATTGACAAAAGACCGTCCCTAGAGTCGAACACTGGACCTTCATGTTGACTCGCTAGCTTGCTATTAACAGGCCTGCTCGGGAGTTAAAAAGAAATGCATTCAAAAGGGAAAAAAGAAAGGGAAATAAAGCTAAAGCCCAAAGTGAACCGACTGAATCCTCGTCAAGTCGAACACCGCGTCGTTTGGGTGTTTTGCGATCACTAAAAAATTGTGAATCTACAAAAAGGAAGAAAACAGCTAAATCATTAGCTACAAAGAAACCTCGCATGGAATTCCTGATAATAGTGTTAGTTCTCCTTCTGCAAATGTGTTTTCAACTGCATTGGAAAGTGAAATTACTCAACTTAATGTTGGGTTTGATGTCCCCCGTCTAAAAACCTTCCACAAAGTGAGTTTTAAGTGATATTATTCGTTATCCCTCATATTCTTTTTAAATTTGTTTTTATTCTTGTGCAGAGGTGGTGAAAAAATTACTACAAATGATTGTTAATGTAGCAACAATTTTTAATGATATTTCTTCAAGCTGCTACCCAGAAAATGAAAACTTAAAGGGTGCTTCTTGGGCAGAAAGAATGAAAAACATGGATTCTTTGTGGGAGGGAGTCAGAGAATCTGTCTACAACAATATCCTTTCAAAGCAGGCTTATCGATTGGTAATTCAGCGTGAAAACTGCTCGCAGTCAATTTCTGGAGGGAGAGCCATCAGGGGTTCGACATGCAAAAAAAAATTATTGTGGGGACTTTAATTTTTCCTTTCATGCCCAGCAACCAATTCACAATCGATGGTTAGTTTCCAGCAATAGGTGATACTCCTTAAAAAAGATGGAATTTGAGGATTCTACTGGGAAACTTGTAGAGAAAGGTACAGCAACATTTTCTCATCTTATTGCTTTTCAATTATTATTTATTATTATGTTTCAGATTTTCCAGTCCCCGGTTTTAAACCCCGTCAATGTACTTTGTGTGGATCACTTGCTGTGCAAATTGAATCAGGATCTCGTGTAGTAATTGTCGTCACTTCAGAAGAGCGTTTTGAATGCAAGTCATATGTATTCTCATGTCTGGAATGTCACGGCAAAGTTGATGCAACTATTCCCAAATATATCCAATCCAATTTTATGCCAGGAAATCCAAAGGCTCTCAACTTTTTATATGCTGTTGAGGTTCTGAGACTTTGGTACCTCATTAAACATAATTTGCCTTGCAGTTCAGAAAAAAATGTTTTGGAGTGCCTAGAAGGATTATCGGAAGACACTCACCGAGTATAAGGTGTTTTATCATGTTTTCCGTTTTCCCGTACTCAATTTAAAGTGTTCTTGTTTGAATTTTCAGCGTGGTTCAATCAACAGAAGTCAGTTCAGTTGGAAATCTAAAGAATATGAGTTTCTCATTTACCCCGTTGAAGAAATGATAAAAAGACATGACAAAACAACCGGCCTGTACAGCGTGTGCCGCGATGATAAAACTTTCTTGCCATATTGATGGAAATATGAAACTTCTATGCTGGTTTAATTTTCATTTAATGATTGTAGCCAGCTTACATTAACTAAATTTCATTGCATGGCAGATATAATAATTTTTCCAGAATCAACAGTGAAATATTTGTTTATTCACGTTCAAAACACGTGTCTTGGTATACTTAACACAGATTTGTTTTATATTCGTCTTCACCAGAGATTAGTTGCCTGTACTGCCATAAGAGATTAGGTTATTGAAGTTTTAATTTATTAAAAAAAATGAATGATGACGAAGGTTCCGATCAGCCTCATACACCAGAAAGTAGGTAACCTAATCTAACCAAATAGATTCGCGTTCAAGAAACCGCCTTCAACTTCTGGCATTAAAACAATTGGGTTATTGATGAAATATTCGGTGAGATATAATTTCGACATTATACTATGATTATAACTTAAATTAAACATTTGTTGAGATAACACATGACAAATAATGAAAAGACTGGAAACAATTTTGACAAATCAACACAATCAACTCGAAAAACAAAACTTTTTGAGCAGGTATCGCAGTTTAATAATATCACATGTGTAATGTACAGCTATATATAGGGCTGTTAGTGCTAGGCTTTAAAAAAGCATCTCAACCATAGAAACAGAGCAAAACCACATGCTAGAAGATGTTAGTCCTGTTACCAGTGTTACCCACCTCATTCAAGAAAACCAGGGAAGAAGGAGGAATAAGTTCCTAATTCACCTGTCGGATGTTGAAAGTCAAGCTATAATTAACAATCTATTATAACAAGCAACAAAGTGAAGAAAATCTGGGAAAAAAAAGGTAGCAAATTAATCAAATTATTGTTGTGCATATTCATTATTATTGTTACAGTAATATGAATATCTACTTTTTTAGAACACAGTTCAGGCCCAGAGAGCAACAATTGTCAAACAACCTGCAATCATGCAGCAACTTTAAATTCAAACGTGTAGACTGTTTTTAAAAGTTTTGATTATTGGAATGTCATTGTAAAAAATACATTTCAAATTTTTAAACAACAATTGCAACTTTTATTCAAAATATTTGTTATATAATACAAAATATCACCCAAATAACACCATTTACAATACGTTTGATAGCATCGATTAGTATGAGGTTGTCACTTACACAGCATATTTCGACACATAATAACCAACATGCATATATTAAATTAAAAAAAAAACAGCAAAATGAACATCACACATAAATCAAGGGATAGAGGGAAGATTACATATAAAGGCTAAAATGCGAATAAACGAAATAGAAACCTGAAATTGATTGAAATGGAACACTTCGAATAAATCACTTGAACGCCTTTTGGAACAAGACCAAATTCAGTTAATTCATCTGCATTGGTCTCCAACGACAACCGTACTGTTCTCATTGATGGGATATATCACGTGATTCGATTTAAATTTGACGCTATGCATATAAAATAATAAAAAATTGATTAAAAATACAACGAAGGTATGTTGTGCAAAAATAATATTTTAGCGTGACGACAAAATTATTATTTCATGAAAGATATTAAATATACAGAAAACTGTAAAAAGGGAAGAGACTAAAAAATTAAGAGCATTTTTCAAGACGGAAAACTTTAAATAAATCTAATATTTAACTCGTACTGAAATGCTTTTAACAGTGCGTGATTGTAACATTTGAATCTATTGAAAGCATAAAAATTATAGCGGCAAAGATAAAAGAAAACATTTTTTGGTGGTTTTTTCCAAAATTTCTTGTAAAATGAATAACTAATTAGAAAAAAAAATAAATTATAAAAATACCACCAAAATTTAGGCAGCAACAAGATCTATATTTTTATGTAAAATTACACAAAATCAGATGCATATAATAAAAAGTTTATAGGAAGGAAAAAGATTCGAGGTTGAATTTCAAGAAGGAGAAAAGTCCATAGCATCCCTATGGTTGGCGGCTGTGTTGGTCGGGCCAGAAAATTTGTAACACAAACTCATTTTTCATATTTTCTTTGTTCTATTTTTGGCAACATGTGTATTGTGTAAGAGATAAATTTTGACAAAAAGGGAAAACAAAACAAATTAGAATTTTATTTTACCACAACGGGCAGGCATCGACAATAAGTGACCCATTTTCCCCATTTATTTCTTATAGATTTGAATGTATTTTCATTCTTATTCTACTTCTAAAGAGTCGCGCGCCCTGTTTTTCTTTTCATTTGGTTCACGGAAGCCCGGGATTATAATGAAGTCGTGAATCATGCGCATCGTATGTATATAGAACACACAACACTGCGGTGTATGTCGTTGTTGTTATTTGGCTTTTTCTTTCGGGGGAAAAAACTGCCTCATCGTCGTCTCATTTTCTTCTTCTGACGCCGCCGCCGCCATTCGATTTACCGCCGCGTTGCCCTGCGTTCAATGATATAAATTATTCCTCTTGTTGTCCTGCTAGAGTTGTTGTTCCATAACAACCACAACTAACCGTGTTTATCTATACCCCTTGCCAGTGCAGGAGATTGCTAAAGGGACGAGTCTATAATAAACCTAGCTTATAAAAAAAGGGGGAAACGTATGAAGATACTTCGATAATGTTACCAGTCGAGCTGCTGTGGTACAAAAAAGAAGTACAGGACGAGGATTCTTTTCTCGTTTTTGCCCTCCCCACTGAGAAATGTTTGAATGCGCACGTGCGTCATTTTGCGCTGGGCCAGTATTACCAGGGCCGTTGATTGCCGCGTCAGTGGTCCGTGACACGTCCAATCTCTGAGCTGTTAAATCGGAAAAAATCTACTCATCATCATATAATACAGGGTCCAAGAGGGAGAGAAAGAAAAAAAAAGATTTTTCTGGTAGTTGGGGTGGCCATTTTGTATTGCGAGCCGGTGGACGGCCGAAAATCCGATTTTAAAAAATTGATTTTTTTTCCTTCCTTCTCTGTTTGGTTGTTGCTGCTATCTTGCGTGTATATATCGTCCGTCCGTTTCTTGTATTATTAAGTAAATGTCATTAATCAATGCCCTCTTACTTGGAAATCGGCTTCATTGTCATTTTGTGCCCTTGCGTTGGATGCTGCCGGCTCCTGCAAATGGCCTATCTATTTACAGAGAGAGAACTAGAGAGAAAATCAAACAAGAAGAAAAGAGACCGGTGCTATCGGTTAGCCGATCAGTCATTCATCAAGCTTACTCTTTTCTCTTCTTCTTATTATTAACTTTTATAAATTAAATTCCACATGATATAAATTATACATTCGTTGTTTATTGTAAGGAATGACAAATGACGTCTGTGCATTACAAGAAACTCCTTGAAATGAATTACGTAACAGTTTATAATTGAAGCGCTCCATATTTTAATCGAATGGGTTTGAGACTGTGTGTTACACAATATTACCTTAGGTCCTTTATAATCATTAGGTTATCAAGGTTTTCCTACTGATGCAGGTTTTATTCAGTGTCTCCCATAGCTTGGGATCGTGCAACACACAGCTGTCGTTAACAGTAACAGACGGTCTATAACGACATGGGGCCCTATATCCCAAAACGAAGACTGGTATCAAGTAGACTATAGAAAAGCTACCTTCCCCCTTTTAAGTATATACTCGAGAAAATATTTCAATTAATAAAGTTAAATAGAGTTTATTTCTCATATCCACACGCCAGCATACATTTGTGAATTGCAAATATCATTGTATAGTATAAGTATAATATATCTAGTAAGAACCGCTGCTAGGGCTGTTTTTTTTTCTTGCGAAAGGAGTAGAATGGCATCCACTGTGTCGTAGCTGAGTGAGGTCGTAACCCAAGGTGGGTGCCATTTTGAGGGAAACCTTCTGGTATGGTCTATTTGATGGTCGAGCTGTAGATTCTGTGGAACCACGCCAATGGTTGCAGCAGAGGAGGGGGCAAAAGGGTCCTGTTTGTGAGAAAGATAATAAGTGGCAGTAAATTCAAGAATTTTGAGATAAATTGGTAAGAGATTGGAGATAATTAGAAGAGCATTTAGAGATACATTGTTGGAGGACCTTTTGATACATTTCAGCATATTTCTTTGTACAGCTTGAATGTTAGATTTATAAGTTTTAATTAAGATAACTTGACACCAAATTGAGCAATTATAAAGAAGTTTAGGAACGATGAAAGTTTTATATAGAGTTACGAGTTTGTTGTTGTCTCTGGGTCGCCTGGCATTTTGCCTCAACATGAGACTCCCCAATTTAGTTTTTCATCCAGTAGGAAGCCAACAAAGTTGGAAGTAGAAGAGGGTGGTATATTGGTATCTTTGACTTTGATATGGCTTGATATTATCTTGGTTTTTTTTTTCTTTGAAAAGATCATAAGAATCGTTGATGGTCGTCATAAGTGCGTTGATGTCTAACAGATAATATCGATCACAGTTGGTAATTATTGTGTCGTTAACTATTATTTGTAGGTTGCACATTGCAATCTTAATTACATTGTGCCAACAGACGATAGCTATATCGTCTGCGTAGCCAATAATTTTAAACGGAAAAGGATATGACATGCAGATGAGTTCCACCGCCAGAATTATCCATAGGAAGGAGGAGAGAACCCCTCCCTGTGGACATCCTATTCTTGCATCACAGCTATATTTACCTTTGCTTGTTTTAATAATTTCAACTCTGTCCAGAAATAGGCTTGAGATAATCTCTATGAGGTAGTGTGGACACTTTCTCTTACTTAGGGCGACCGGCACCACTGAGCAGCGGTATGTGAAGAGCATATTCCCACTCATGACTGTGGCAGAATGGACGTGAAATGGAGACTGTAACGCTCTACATTTAAAAAATAAAATGTCGAGGGATAAAAAATTTTCAAATTGTTGCAACAAAGTTAGTCTCCCCGATCTGAAGAAATGTCCCAAATTACTTGAAAGCCTTTTGACGGACAGTCATCCGCAAGCACAGAACTTAGTGAAAAAAAATACGGAACTACAACAATGCACTTGCTTTTGCCCCAATGGAGGCCAACGTTTCTCTTCCGCCAGGCAGGGGACCTTACTGCTTCCGAATCCACGGTATGGTGTAACACAGGACTTTTTCTGTGTGTCAAAATTCGCCAAACCCAGCATATGTTGATCTTTACTTCATGGATTCGGCCCAAGCGACAAAACTCCGATTGCACAACCAGGCAAATGCATGCAGGCTGCGAGCGATGGTTAAGGTTGTCATTAGACACTATGCTTCGCGAAATTAATCAGTACGCCTTTTTGTACAAATCGATGCGCCAAGTGTTTGAAGGAGAACAGCAGAAGCCGTATCTGAGAAGAGAGAACATCTCGTTGTTGCAATGATCATTCATAATGATAAACCCAAGATACAAGATCCACTGCGGTGGATTTAACAATCCACCACTAATGAGATCGATTCGGTGCTTTTTTTTGTTTTAGAAGAGTTCACTTTTAGATGTTTTACACTTGAGCCGTTTCAGACGTCCCATTCGTACATCTTTGGGGTTCGATCGGGACGAGAATTCCAATCCAGGAACCTTCTTGAAGATGATAGTACTCGGGAACAAGTAATGCAGGAGTCTGGTGCATTTCAAATGCCAGCGGTATTGAGGCAAATTTTTGTTGATTTACTGTGTGTGTTGGCCAACAAACGCATTTCTTCTATTTTAAAACAATCTTCTTCACCTTACCAAGGACTATATAAGAAGCGGACACAATGCTGAAATCACGAAGAATATTTCACTGAAGTCTATTCAAGATGGTATGAAGATGAACGGTCGAACTTTAGAAGAGTTCAATCTGCTGTTGCCAAATTTTCTGTTAACAAAACAGGGATATAGCGAGATTACGATGGTAGAAAAAAATATTGATGGGGGAGACAATGGTGGCCCAATTTAACACGGGCCAGCGTAAAGTTTTTGACCAAGTTATGGCTCCCATAAATCAACCCACAAACTTGCTAGGTCAATTTTTTTAGACAGTCCTGGTGGCCCTGGGAACAGTGGGAAGACGTTTATGTACAACATATTCAGTGCAACTTCCCGAGAGGCCAAGGAAAAACAGCGATCACGGTTGCATCCACTGGAATAGCGGCAACTTTTAATTAACGGAGCCAAATACCACTCAACATTTAAAATCTACCCAACCATCACTGACACCACGACATAAAAAATAGAAGAACACAGCTACATCGCAGAATTGATTCGCGAAGCAAGCCTTTTCATTTGTGATGAAGCCACTATATTCTCAGGAAAATTATGAAAAACAACTTGGCATACGAAAACAAATTTGTTGTTCTGGGAGGGGATTTCCGTTAATGTCTCCCGGTCTTCCAGCGTGGCAACAGAGTCAAAGTGGTTGAAACGATTATAAAAAATTTGCAAACTTCGTGCCATTTTCACCAACTTAAACTACATCAAATAACGCGGGCCGTGGCGGGTAGTTAGGAACACGCTGACTGGTTCATCACACTGGGAAATGGGACTCTTCGCAAGTTCGAGATTTAAATATTATTAAATGTATGGTTAATGAAATGAAATAAATCATTTTCTTTACTATGATTCCTTCATTGAGTCCAGTGGTCATCGAAATCACACAGGATTTTCTCATCTTAGATCAAAAATTAGAATCTCTTATTCACCACTTTTTTGGTGATCTTGCGCGTCTTCTCGATTATGGTAATGCATGCAAGATTTCATTCCTAACTTCACATCATTCAAGTTCTTAATTTTTTTACGAATTGACGTTGCGGAGTTGAACACAAGTTTCAAACACAAAGTTAAACTTTAATACAAACTCCTTCGTGGAAAGTGTGGCGGACAAAGCCGACCATAATCTGTGTACTCTTGATGGAAATGGAACTATTCGTGGAATGGGGATCATTGCAGCAATCACACCGGCTTCGATGAAAGATAATTTTTTTATTAAAAACAGAAAGTTTATAGTGAAAAATTGTTAAATGCTCGTCTAAATTCATAAAAATGATCATGATATAGGTAACAGATGGGAAAATTCTACAATGTTCGTCAATACCGATACACAACCACAAAATTAATCATGGTGATATGTCATAAATTAAATTTAGCCTGTTCAATAATAACTGAAGACGAAAACAGCAATCTAAATTTGCTTTGGTTTGTATTCTGGTTCCCAAACCAACATTGGCCAGGTTGGCAAGGCTCTATATATGCATGCTACATTGTCAAAGTGTTCTCATCCAGGAAAAGCAGAATTTGTATTTTTACCTATGATAAATCTTTCAGCAAGCGATGAAAATTGCATTTATTCTACCTTACATTTCATTGTAACTCAAGCAAAATCATACAACGTCCATACTAAGCTTTGATCAACTCTTTTGGTGGAAGGCTATGTTGATAATAGAAACTGCTGAGTTGTCCAGTCCTATCAGAGGCATTATTTTTAAACTTGGTGGATTCCATACCCTTATGGCTTTTCTTGGATGCATCGGACAAATTATGGATCAGGATCAGGATTTAAAGAATTACTTTGTCTCATTTATGCTGATCATACGATTCCTCACATGCTAACAGGAATATTCAAGGGAAGTGAGAGGATAATTTTTTATTGGTTCTACTAAATGCATTATTGAATAGCAAAATTTTTTTGTTGCAAGAAAATGATGAGGTATGTAATTATGATTTTTAATCAATTGAAAACTTCTGAATAGAAAGCTTCATGAAAAAAAAGAAATTACATTATAAAATACGGTTATTAAAAACTCTTGCCTGTCAATGTACAAGGAGAAGATATTGCAGTGAAAGGAAAACTTAAAATAAATATTACTTTTTTTTCTTTAATTGAGGAAAGATAACCTAGTCGGTATAGGTTGTTCGGAGTGAATGGATTAAAACACTTTTCGATGGAGATTATACTGACTGGTGTGTCAGTGAAACGTGTCAGCGTCTGTGAAACGACGTTTAAAACATAAAAGAATTATCAATTATCTCAATTATAAAAAAATAACGAAATAAAACCAAGAATTATTTGGACCGGCAACAGCGGTTCTCGAGGACTCGAGCGATCAGCTTCCCACTTCCGTTTTGTATCAGCTGATGATCAATCCAGATCTAAACTCTACAGTACAGCTGGTTTTTCAGACCGCAAATTTTCATCTCTCTACATCCTGTCGTAATCTATCGCATCGTTTCATATAAATTACAAGACTAAGCCATCATCTAAAAATCCCAAAAGGTAACAGATCTATCCCTCTCTATCTCTATCGTGTCAAAATTTTTTTAAAGATGACGTGGAAAGAGGGAGGACTGTATTGTCGGCAGTTATCGACAGCATGATCGGATCAGATGAAGGTGATGATACTCAAAGACCAAGTTGGCCTATTGCGGGATCTGGTAGTACTCAAACGTCAAGTACCTCGCAAAAGGGGAAATAATGGCAATGGCTCCCCTCAAACGCCAAGTACCTCTCAATGGGGAAATAATGGTAATGGTTCCCCTCAAACGCCTCGAGCTAGAGCCAAATGTTTGACAAGGAAGAGATTGGTATTTTGTGGAAGAAATTTGGATCTTGGATTGTGTTGTTTCTTTTAGTTGTGGTTTCCGTGGCATGGGTGGTTAGCCATTTTGATGGTGCTATTTTGCTGGCTAGCCTTCGTCACTTTCCCCCCTTTTTTTGCCCTCGAGGGTTATAATACTTATAATAATAAAAAAATTTATGGCTCTAGAAATTCTTAAAAAATTCCGGAATATCGTAACATATTTTCATCACAGCATTCCACTAACTCAAAAGTTAAAACATAACAGCATTGGGAAAAAATGTAAACTTCAACAAGAAGTACCTTCTCGATGGTATACGATTCCTCACATGCTAACAGGAATATACAAGGTAAGTGAGAACATATTTTTTTATTGATTCTACTAAATGCTTTATTGAATGGCAACATTTTTTTGTTGCCAGAAAATGATGAGGTATGTAATTATATTTTTAATCGAAACCTTCCGCATAGTTTAAAACAATTTTTACAGAAATCTTTACTTCAAGACGAATCTTAAACGGTTTTTATTATCGCAGAAAAATTGGAGTTAAGACCACTATTTGACATGACGATGGTGGTTTTAGTGTCTTCCATATTTTGCCTGCCTCCTATGGGAATACACTGCCATTTAGATGTCCAACTTGATGGAGAGGAGTGGGGGACGCCATATTCGAAAACACGTTCATATTCAAATTGAAAAATGTGTGAACAAACTGTATTCGGTAAGTTGACGGAAGAGAATTGCAATGACGAAGTTGCTCGCGGAATTGCGAAGACAGTGTCATCAAAGATTTACCCAAAGCGAAAACTCTCAAGCAGTGAGTTAAATAACTTAATTTTAAATATTTTAATAACTTTATTCTTAAGATAAAATATTTTGATCTTTCTATTTTTGTATGAAGCACCTGAACAGGCCGTTCTTCCACGTACGAAAAGGGAAGTCAGAGTCATCTTAAAAGTAGGAGATGAGGAAAAAAAATTTCTGCGTCCAACCCATTACACCGACACTTCGAGGTATTTTGCGTGTTGTTTTAATGACGATTATTTGAGACTTAATTTTGTTTTTTTTATTTAGGAAAGGTCTTTCTCATCCTCGCCTTATTTCGTTGCAGCTAAGCAAAGAAAGAAATTTCTTAAGGCAACGACAGCAGAAAGAAACCGGAAAAAGAAAAAAATCAAGAAGGACGCAGAACGAAGCAGGTGGAATTGGAGCGCAAGGTGTTGAGAAAGTCGAAGGAACCGGAGCCGGAATCCGGCAAACTTGTTGGCTACTTTTCTGGGCTGTCCGTTGAGAAGCAAGGTATTTGTTTTTTCACATTCATTTTGAAAATAATTTTAATGTTTTAAATTTCATTTTAAATATTCCTTAGACTCGTCTGAGTAGTCAATCTAGATAATATTGTTATCGATATTCAACGAGGACAAAACTCATCTTCCAGTGAATCTTTGTTTGGAAAATGAAAATTGCATTTTGATTTTCAGTCTCAAAAATCACATCCATCCGAAACTAGAATTTATTTTTTTTTCGCTTATCTTCATTAACACTAAATTGACAAAAGCGAGTTCTAAACTTTTTTTCCATTGTCAAGTGGAGTTCATCCAGTTTTTTGTGAAACTTAAAGATCCATGTTGTTTGGAATGTCTGACAGGTGATTTAACCAAGATTTGTATTGTTGTAAAACATTGGGAAATGTTGCCATACACCGTATCTTTTTCGTCCCCTCCTCCCTTTTTCTAAGTGTGATTGTGTGACGAGATGATTCCCCCAATTTGATCAATTCATAGTCAGTATACGTTTGCCGCTCAAGTAATTAGCGTGTCAGGGTGATTAATTGCTCAATACAGAAGTACAGTTCAAGAAGTATTTTTGCCTTTTTTGCCACAGTGAAAAAATTTTAACTTTAACAAAGAAAGCGTAGGGAGAACGGGTGACCTGCTACAACAAGCTCCACGCCGGGGCTGAGGGAGGAAGAATTGCTGAGCTTCTTATTCGTACGTTCTTCCCGTACTTTTAAAAAAGGTTAAATTTTTGCTGCGTTTCCAGATAAAACGGCAAACAAAACATATCCCAAAGATCCCTATAAACTAGTAAAAATTCTATTTTGACCCGGGTAGAAACCGGGTTTTACCCGGCCCGTTGTAAAAAAATTGCCCTGTTTCAAACCAAATCGGCCCATTTTCGAGGTAACCCAAACCGAGTTAAACCGGTTCGTAGTAAAACCCGTTTTCATCGAACCGTTTAGCCTATAACACCGGCCAGTAGGTAGTATCAATTAAGACAAATTAAATGCCCTCTTTGCTTATAAATATGAAGAACGTACTTGCTCTTATGAAGGACCTACTTGATATTTTAGCAGACGTACCTAATCAAGTAGGTCCGAAAAATACTTTAAAATAGTTCTTTTTCATAAAAAAATATACGAAATCACGAAAGACCACAACCTATTTGCGATTAGAAAAAAACCTAGTTGAAATTTAAAAAAAACTTACAAAATATTTTGACGTTTACAAAGACTTACTTGCTATTTTAAGGCCCTGCATGCCATTTACGAAACCTTAATTGATAAAAGCGACGATTGACGTAAAACAACCGTTTAGGGCGCTAGTGATGTAGCCCACAAAACCAATTCTTCCAGTTGATGAATAACGGGGTGATATTTGGCACTCACCTTCTTCACCACTATCCTAACGCTAACTTTAGTGCGTCTTTCTGAACAGCCGCCATACACGGTGTAGAATTGTGTAGGAATCACGAATACGACTAATTCGTGACAGAATGGACTATTGTTCTGCGCCAAACTACATAGTTTTTGACCTGATTTAATATAAGTACTTATTTAAAAAGAATTGTCGTTCCTTTTTAAAAATTAAAATTTTTTTTATCTTAGATACTTTTTGAATCCTTGAGCTGACAAAATACTCGTGGCTACTATAAATTAGCATTCAAAAAAAGGGAATTCCTCGAGAAATAACACCAGCAAACATGGTATTTATTGACTATTTCAGCACGATATAATAGGAAAGGTACACTCTCGCACTATCCCAGTCTCTTGGAAGGAACGGCGCGTTTTTAGTACAGGGTCCCAAGATTCCCCGCCAGTTTCGCTAGTATCGGAGGCCCATCGCCTCTCGGGGGCATAGTAAAAATTGGTGTTTTTCGTTCATAATTCAGAAAATTACCGACCAATTTGTCCAGAAACTGAATGAATTTAAACTTTATTTAATTCCCTATCCTAAGATACCCAATTTATCTAGTTTAGGAAACTTTTTCATTGTTAAATTTACGATTGAAAATCGCTATTTTTCGAAAATTGCGCCTTTTGCAACATTGCCAATTTTTCAATATCACGTTTGTAATCTCTACTAGTGATAAAAAACTTCTTGTAAAATATATCACGCTGTAAATTTAACCTCAGCCGGAATTCTAAAACACGCCCTACCACGAAGTCGCTGGTTTTCGAGAAGAAAACCGGGATATTCAGAAATTGGCAATGTTGCAAAAGGCGCAATTTTCGAAAAATAGCGATTTTCAATCGTAAATTTAACAATGAAAAAGTTTCCTAAACTAGATAAATTGGGTATCTTAGGATAGGGAATTAAATAAAGTTTAAATACATTCCATTTCTGGACGAATTGGTCGGTAATTTTCTGAATTATGAACGAAAAACACCAATTTTCACTATACCCCCGAGAGGCGATGGGCCTCCTATACTAGCGAAACTGGCGGGAAATCTTGGGACCCTGTACTAAAAACGGGCCGGTCTTGGGGATACCCGAGAGTGTACCTTTCCTATTATATCGTGGTGAAACAGATGTTTCATATTATTAGCAGGTAAATGTAATCCATTTCCGGAACCTATGCGGTGGACACAGTCGTTAATTCGGCACGCTTGAATAACGTAAATTTCATGGTATTTTCCAGTTTTATCTGAAAAGAAATTCCTGGATCCTTCTGTATAAATAAATTTTTAAAAAAAATTGAAAGGAAGACTAAAAGTGTAGAACAGAAGCTCAAGAACTTGATGAGAAAAGCTTGGCAGGGAAGGAACGATTAAATGATCTTATGTGGGGGATATATGTCAAATGGGTTTTGCAGCACATCTTTAAAATAAATATCAAATTGCAATAATTTAACTTTTATATAATTATAGGTTACCACCAGGATCAACAGGATCTATTCAAACAAATGTTCCCGAAAAGCCCCTTCTGCAAGAACATGTTATGCACGGACGTGCACACCTTAATATCTTGGGAGGTGTTGCTTCGCCCCACATCAGATGGACATGAGTTAACATGAAAATTGAAAGTGCTGCAGAATTTTAGAGGCTATTCACCCACCCAACTCAATTGCCAAATAGTAAGAGCTTATTGCCTAGGATTAGCAGAAACTACCGATTCTTCTGGAGAGCTACGCTATACCCACCCAATTCGGTCCGGGCCACAGCCCTACTCCCATCAATGGAACCTTCGGCTTCATGTAACCGCATATAACTTGATTACTTGAACGATTTTAAAACAAGGTTTTTGTCAGGGTTTCTATTTATAAAGTGAATAACATTTATTGGTGCACTTCATTCTTCTGTTTTCGACGTTTACACTTTGCGTTAAAATTTGAGAATAGGTGGATTCGAAAACGGCAGGAGCATAGCAGGATCTTTCTCGTATATTTTAAACTATTCCTTTCAAATTCACTGTTTGGAGTGTTTTTTTTCGAACAAAAAAAGAAGGGTTACGGGCGAATCATTCGCAAAAACAATTTCTCGTAGGGATTTTGTACATACGTAGTGGGGCATACGCGAGGAAAAATTTCAATTTCCCGTAGGAATTTTGTACAACTGGGGCATACGTGAGGAAAGTTACAATTTCTTACCAATAGATGGCGTTAGGAAATTTTATTTGTTTGTCTAAACTGCTTGAACTGCGCGCCTCTGTACAGCTTGAACACACGTAAGGAAAGTATAGATGGTGTTGCAGAAAAGAAGACAGGAGAAAGTGGAAATATAAATATTGTAAGCTGAGACGTTAATAAGAAAGCTGAATAACACTTTTTGGGCAGCTTTGCACGTGGATTACAGGTTTTAATGTGTTAGAGACTTCGAGAGTTTAATATTGATTTCACCGTGTTTCTCCTTTATGGAGGCATATGTATACTCCATTTATAATTTATGAAAGAGTTTTCGGGGTCATTGCAAATTGGAAAAAAAAATTGTTTTTTTTGCATTCTTTAAGATCAACACAAAATCATTTAATAGGCAGATAATATCTATTTGAAACTGTTAAAAAAGTGCTTCACTTTTCGAACAAAAAAACCTTCGAAAAGTCAACATCCCAGTTCGAAGACCATTACCTCGGACAAGATAGAATTCATTGGATTGTATTCTGGAGGGGTTGTTCTATAAAATCTAATATGCGTAACCCGACGCGACCATATTAAGATTCACGGATCATCAGTAATGAAATGCCAAGCATTGGCGAAGCGAGTTAAACGGCCACCAACTTTTGACATTACATTGCTGGATAAGAGAGGAATATTTGCATACTTATTATTGAAAGGTTAGCCATGTTGCTTGGTTCTGGAACTGGATGGCTGGCCTCTTTTATTGTTGGAGCCTCTCCGGCTTCTGTCAATAAAGTCACTGCTTTGTCCCCCACCACCATTGTGGCTTTTTTTGCGGTTGCCATTGTGCCGATAAGAGTTTCCAGAACGGAAAGAATGTCAATGAAAAATCCCCGTGCATGGAAGACGGCCAAATCCAAATACCAAATCCTTCCCTAAAGAATTATGCGGGGAGACTGTAATTAAACGCAACTGGTTTCCTGCGTATCGGAGAAGAGACATTGGACAGACACACCCTTTGGTGCGAAACAACACGGTGTATCACGTGGACAACAGATGGGTGCGAATAGCCCAAGAAATAAATTGCGCTATATGTCCGTCGGACGGAAGAATAGACTCTACCTAGACAAGAATAATTTAGGGAAAGACCAGACATAGCCCGCAAGGCATTCATTTGAAACTCCCTTTCTTTTTTTCCCTTTGTTCTGTTGCGGTTTCTGCGTTCCCTGAGCTCATTTACATCATTGTTGGAAAATCATGTGATAGAAGAAATATTTTGGAGCGAAATTATTTTTGACGATTGATTGATTACACATAGATTATTTAGGAAATAGTGTGTCCTTATCACGCGTGCTGAAACGTCACAATGTACAGTGGTGGATTTGAATTGGGCATAGAAGGAAAGGGTGTTTTTCAGAGACTGTTTGAGTCAAATAGAAATCAGAAGTAATAGTGTGCCTAATTGACGATTCCCAATCAAAATATATGTAAAAAAGTGCTAAAAACCATCTTTATCAAAAGTCATTAAGTATTAAATTAAATTTTAGTTTCATTGTTCAAGTTATTCCAAATATGCTTGATCCAAACATTAACTATTAGCTTAAAGGAATTTCATTTTATCATCAAATTAATTCTCCCCCCCCCCCCCCAAAAAAAAAAAGAAAAAAAAATTTATTAATTAACACCCGGTAAATAAAATTACATGTAATTTTATGTAGTTTTTTACATTTATTACTGCATTGATTTTTCATTTGTATGTAGCATTACATGTAGTATTGCATGTACTGTGACATAAAGCATAGCCTACTTTATATAAGGAAGCCCAACCTTTTGGGTTTTTTGAAGCCGATTTGCGTTCCCTTCCTCTTATTTGGCTCAGCCCTCAAGTGGACCCACGGGAGACAATTTATCGTCTAGTGCCGATATTTGAAAACTCGATTTGTTAACGTTCTATCGATATGATTTCATTCGCGAAAGAAGGGAATCAGATTGTAAGATAGAGGGCGTTGCTTTTTGCCTCCAGAATAGAAAGAGGCCCTATTTTTATTTAACTTTTACCCTGAGGTGTCATTATTTCGATCACCAGATGGCTCCCGTGGGTCTACTTGCAGACCACTTGGAGGTAGGGAAATCGGAGGAAAGGTGAGCAAAGTAGGCTTCACTTTTCCTACACGCGAGAGATATCCTTCCTTTGGGCTTACTAATACACAGTAGGCTATGCATAAAGAAATATACATATCTGTATTAAATAATAAAATAAAAAAATGGGAGACATTCTTTAGACTCGATAGTGACAAGACGTGCTGAATAGTGCTCATCAATCTGCTCCAGGCTAGTGCCACACCCCTTTCATTGTGCCACCCACCCAATCCCCCAACCGTGAGAAACCCACCGAACCCAGAAAGTGTATCAGGCTTATCAAGTGCCATCGTCAATACTGTCCCCATGGATTATGAAGAATTATCTACTAAATGTAAAACCAACATGAATAATCACAGCCCACGTCCTGCACATCCACGCTTCTCGGCACCTCTTCGCACCAACCATGCAGCGGTGCGCCGATCATAATCCACCTCGCCAATCAAGATTATCCAATGGAACACCCGTAGTCTCTATAAAAGCAAACTTAAAGAATTTAAATACAAATTAGATGCTTGAATCCACACATTGTATTACTCAGTAAAACATTCTGGAGAGACAAATACATTCCCAAGTTTAACGCTTTCAATATCTTTTACCTAAACAGGAAGTCCCATGGTGGTGGAGTAGCGATACTGGTAAGGATATCCAAAGACAACCTCCATTATACTCCCCCATACGCCAAACATAGAAGCAGTAGGAATCACTATGAAATTAAAAAACAACAAATTAAGTGATCATATCAGTCTACTCTCCAGAAGGCTACCCCCCCCCCCCCCCCCCCTCAATCAAAACTCCCAACGAACACTGGAAATTTAACCGAAATCGATGGGAAGAATGGAATGTAGACATTGAGAGCAGAGTCACTACTGATACACTATCAACTGCCGAATCCCCTAAAGAAGCATATGATATTTTCTAAAAAACTATCATAGAAGCCTCCATCAAACACTTCAAACCCACAATAATAAATAAAGAGCTAAAAAAACCGTGGTGGACCCCCCTCTGTTAAAAACTTAAAAGCCACAAAAGAAGCAAGGAAAGCCTACAAACTATGGCGCACCACCCTCTTTCCATCGGACAAAAACAACCTAAATAAACTAGAAGCTATAAAAAAAACGCACGATATTAACAGCCAAAAACCAAACCTGGAAAAACCACATCTCCACAATGGACAAGCAAAACTGTTGGAACTTGAACAAAAGGAATGTAAACAGTTTAGTCAGAGGCTTCTGTATTTGAATCGATATGATGAAACATTCCACGTTGTGGAGCTTCTGAATTAACAGGGTCATACATTCCACACTGTGGAACTTCTGAATTAACAGGGTGACTTGTCTCGTAGAGAGAATTTGAGTGTATGAGTCACATTACACATTATGCGAATGAAATGGTTTAACAAATATGGCACATCATTGGTTAACATATGTGGCGCGAACTAAATGATTCGTGTTACGATAACGTACACACGCTGAGCAACAGAAAATAATCGTGTAACGATAACGTTCACACGTTGAGCCATGGATACATTGACACGACATAAATTATTAGAATAGTTACCAGTTGTAAACAGATGTGGGGAGGAAAAAGTACAGAGAAAAATAAAAGTGAAAAACTCTTAAGTGTGTGAGACCGTAAAGCTAGAGAGAAACGTTCCACAGCGTGGTCGGAGCGAGAAGAAGGGATAGGGGAGAAGAAAGAAAACTAAAAGGTGACTTGATGAATAGAAAAAGGGAGGCCGACTGTTGGATAGTCCACCTGCGCCATCTATCGATCGTTCCTCTCACTGAGAAATAATGTATGCTCCAACAAAAACTACAGCATTCTGGAGATTCGCCAAACAAATGATGAACACACCAACAGCACCCCATATCAGCTCACCGATGCAAAAAGCTAACGGTCATCAAACAACGGACCCTTCAGAAAAAACAAAAATCCTCCTTGAACATTTCTGCCCGATTGAACGCGCAGAAAGAAAAGATGACCGCACCAAGCTGTACGAGGAAAAAAATCCACGAAGCAATAAAGAACAACAAAGGACATCCTCTGAAAACCCCAATTTCACTAATCGAACTCGAAACAAACCTCCCTGGACTTCCGAATAAAGTAATAGGAAGGGACAGAATACACAACAAAATGTTAAAAAACCTAAACGAAAACAACCGCAACACACTCCTAAACCTCCTAAACATCTCCCTAAGCACAGAATATCTACCCTGGACTGGAAAAACGCCGCTGTAGTACCTATACTAAAACCAAACAAACCGCAAAATCTCCCTGAATCCTACAGACCGATTTCCCTCACGTCATGCCTAAGCAAACTAATGGAAAGAATAATCAACAACAGGTTGAAATGGTATATTGAGAAAATAGATTCCTACCAATATTCCAAACAGTATTTAGAAACGGGTGCACTACCAACGACAATCTACTAAAACTAGAATCGGCGATCAACAGAGGATTCAACGAAAGAAAAATAACGTCCGCGGATTTTTAGATCTAGCTAAAGCCTACGACAGCACCTGGATAACAGGACTCCTCTACAAATTAGCAAAACTGAAAATCTGGGGTAAAATGCTACGGTGGCTGAAAAACTTCCTAACAGACAGGAAGATTGTGGTACGTATGGACAACGACACATCACCAGAGAGAAAACTCAAAAGAAGCGTACCCCAAGGATGTGTGTTGAGCCCGTTATTATTTAATGTAATGATGGCCGAATTCCCACCCCCGGATAAAGACTGCGTCGTGTGTCACGATTGTGTAACTATTTGCAGACGACATAGAAATCCATGCCTCCGCAAGCAGTAAATGGTTAACAGAAATTATCCTACAACCATACCTCATGAAAATAGAAGATTGTGCAACACAGTGGATATTAACCTTCTCAATTCTAAATGCATAGCAGTAACCTTCTCAAGGAAAAAGAAGAAAGACCGCGACCTCAACTTACTACTTAACAACATCCGCATTGTAGAAAAAGACAACTTCAAATTCCTCAGAATCATATTCGACTCCAAAATAACGTGGGACAATCACATCGACTACGTAAACGCAAGCCTACTCCGTCGAGCCAACTAAATCAAATTCCTCACCCACGGGAAATCTACACTCCAGCTAAAACTCATAATAAGAATCTACACGGCTATGATACGCAGCAAACTGGATTATGGTGCTATAGTATTAACAAAAATACCAAAAACTAAACTAAAGAAACTGGATACTACGAAAAATCAAATACTCATAACCATCCTTGGATGCTTCAAGTCAACACCAACCCCACTAATCCAAATAGAATCTGGAATTCCACCAATTAAAGACAGATGGGACATGCTGGCTAGCAGGTACTTAACCAACCTATGCACCAAAACATGGAACTCGGCATACCCCACTCTGTACAGAATCGCACAATACCAAAGAACAAAGGGAGGTAGCCAGAGTCGGCTTCCCTTGTCGACCCCCCACTGAGAAGAAGAAGAAACAGGTCTACCGCCATCATGTCAAATGGTGGAATTTCATCAACGAAGAGCTATCGAAAAATGGAGGTTACGATGAGTGGTGCCCTAAACCTGACGACGACAAAGAACCCCTAATTATATATAGAACGAAAATGAAGTAGAAATTTAAAGTAATCAAAATTCTGGAATTCCTTTAGCTCTGACTCAAGTGGAACTACCACATATTGCTCATTCCGCTGCAAAATATGTAGGTAGAAACCGAGCAGGCTAGTTGGCATGTTTTTTTACGTAACCAGCATCCCAGGTAGCACACGATGTCTGATTCATATATTTTTGATATCGTTAATATATACGAATATCGTAATCGTATCATGTATCAATTTTCGTTATGATTTGGACATCAAATAAACATCTTTTTTTATCACGCGTTTTTTATTAAATATATAACTCCAGCAATAAAACCTAATTACATAAGTGGATTGATATTCTAACTGAATTCCGATGATTGTGAACATTTACTTCGCAAAAATTTTAAAAATGTTAATTTTTTTTACTATTTTTGTTTCAAATATGTAAGGAAACATTTAAAAATTGCATTTTTTGTTATTGTTTGGGCGAATTGAAAATTTTGAAGAATGTCTAATGTGTATCATATTTGCAACATTTCAATGATATTCGAAGGTTCATGTTCAATTGATATCACATTGCCAGGGGAACATGCAACTTTGTGCCAAGTGCGATTTAGGCCTGATTTTCAATTTTGGGGCACAGTCTGAATGTAACTAAGTTCTGCTCTAATACAAAGCTGCTAACAAAATGTGTCCCAACACTGTACCGATTTTGAAAAACTGTTCAAAATAAACAAAAAAATTTAGGGTTTAAAACTGTTTTCCAATTCTGGGCGGTTTTTTTTTCGAATCAGCTTTTTCATATTGGGCCAAATAGGTCAAATTTTTTCGGACCGATTTCAATTGTTAATAATGGGAGGATTATGTATATTGGAGCTGGACCGATCTAGATAGTTCACAATGGGAGAATTTTGTACATTGGCGCCGGGCCAATTTTAATAGTCAATAATGGGGGGATTATGTATATTGCCGTCGGGTCGATTTCACTAGTTCTTAATGTGAGAATATGCTTGCACATCTACTGGGCTGCTTAAAGCGGATTTTTAATTAATAAGACTGACTCATTGCAAATTATTTGAACAAAGATTGTATTTTGAAACACAAACTAAAGATAAAGACACAGTAACTAACGTAGATTATATTATTTACTGGCGAGGTTCTCCCGAAGAGGCCGAGGGCATTGGCGCCACGTCGTGGTTGTTGACGCTAACCAGTTGGCCATTCTGATGGACATCAAAACTAATTTTGATGCCTCACTTGAAGCGAAGTGTTGTTCGACGGACGCTGTTACCCGATTCGGCTGAAGGCGTAGGCGAAGGGGGTTGCGTTGAAGGCGACTGCTCTGATTGCGTAGGCGGCGGCGGCGTTAGCGACGACGACGCTATCGACGACAGACTGACCACGTTGCTGATAAGCGGCAACGACGGATCCACCGCTTCCTTGTCCTTGCCTGAACGTAAAAAAAAGAAAAAAATGCGGATGAAATAAGGGAGAGGGAGAGTTGTTTGCCCCAAGGTAGTTAATCGGAAAAAGTCATCGTGAGCAAGGTCAGCGATAGTTGGACGAATCAGAACATCTCATTACCATTCAGGGACTCGTCCTTGTCCTCATCGTCCAAATGGATGTGCAAGGCCGACGGGGAGGATGAAGTCGACGACTGTTGATCCTCAACCTCAATATTGTCGGCAGTTTTTCTTGTCGATTTCCTCCGTTTCTTCCAATGACGACATCTCTTTTGTGGTTTCGTCATCCGCCGACGCGTCTTCCATCTTTTCCGGGGGTGGTGTTAATGTACGTTTCTCTTCTGGCGCCGTTTCCACCTTGACTGTCATTTCCACCTGAAACTTTGTCAACAACAACACGAAACATATATTCCACCTTATTAATATGATTGTAAGTTGATTTTTCTCACCTGCAGTGCATGATATAGATTCCAGAGCGCAACATTATCTGAAATGGAGAGTTGCGGCGCCGATTACTGCATGACCAACTTGCCGTCGGCACCTCGTTAAGCCTTACCTGACGATAGAAAAATATATTTCACTAAAAAGGATGACGAAACAGCAATGTTCAACGACGAAAAGTACAAAATGGGCATGACATTTTATTTTTATAACAGTCTTACCTGAAAACGACGTACGTATCCAATTATCCAAGGGTGAATATTGCAATCACACAACACAACTAACCAAAAACTTGGTGTACTAATTTGATAAACTCGAGTGGACGAAGACACAACCACAAACGACTAACTACTTAATAACGCCCACTGTCATCTGTCAACTACTCTTCGACCAACGTTGTCAAATATTGTATTTTTTTTATGATAACAAACATCTTTTAAATGAATTTGAAACTCGGAATTTTTTTTCCGCCATCATCATCATTAACCTCAAGAACTTCTTGTGCCGCTTGTTCTTTTAACTGTTTAAAACGAGCAGTTATTCTCGATCGCAGGACGCGGCCACCTTTTTCATCGGACGCGCCTGTAAACAACTGCTTCATAAACTTGTATATGGTGAGATCATCGATGGGGTGAGCCGGCGCTGGTGGATTAGGGTGTGTTCTGCGTATAACAGCTAAAAAACGAAATAAAAACTGATGCATTATTTGATAAAAGTGATATGGGTCACTATAAACAACATAACTTACGCAAAACAATTTCCTTGCAAATTGTGGAATCCTTGAAGCTCTTTTTCCCGTTAACTGCTTTTTGAGGGCAGTAAGTAAGCCTTAGATTTTGTGATAGGACTTCACGTATGATTCTCGGTACGAAGTCCTTTAAAGATGAAGCTCCAAAATTAGCAATTCTTTCGATCTGAAAAATGAAATGAAAATTAAAATTTTTCAAAAGCAAAAAGACAGAGTGTTTTATACAAAGGCTTTTTTGAATGCAGGATCCTTTTTGCATTTTTCTAATGCTTCTTCAATATGGGCTTCCTCTTCAAATGGTATACTTGGTAATTAAAGAATAACGCTTGAACCATCTGCCGTACCATTTGGTATTGTTGCTGTCTTCTCCAATTTGATGATGCGTTCCAGAGTGGCTTTTTGGTTTTCAACAAAAGTGACTAGTACTTTTGAGACATCGACAGATACTGGCACCTGATCAGGAATTAACTGTTTTGTTCCTGAAATAGAAATTATTTCAAATTAATAAATGGAGCATCGATCTGACATTCTCGAGAGGTTTACCTTCAATGATACGAGGAGTTACGGCTTGAGAAGTTGATGGGCTGTCTAGGGGGATTTGATCCTTATTAGGCCTACGTACTGAGGCTGGAACTTTGGCTACCTGGTCATCCTCAGATTCTTCCACCTCATTATCGGAACTCGTATGGACACTTGAGTCATCGTGTGATGATTCATCGATTTCTATTTTACAAATTCACATACGTTTATGCATGAACAAAAAAAAAAACATTCAGTCTACGTACCATCAATGTCAACAGCAGTAGATTTTTTTGTATTCTGTCCCGAATTAGTTGCTGCTGCCTTCTTTTTGCCAGTTACTGCACTACTAGTTTTACTCTTTAGGGTAACTTTCGGGGGTTTTGGGATCACTGTAGCTGATCTTAACTTTGCCAATTTTAATTCAAGTCTTGCTGCCTCCTTTTTTCTATCTTCTTCAGACATGATCAACTTGCGACTCACTTTTCTTACCCTTCTTCCACGACCCAATTTAACTGGAGATGCCTCCGCTGATACTTCTTGTTCTTCGACTTCTAGAGAATCGGAAGATTTGCGCTTATTACCAGCCATTGCTGTACAGTTTTGAAGACGATGTCAGTGGATTGTCCGACGAAACTGGCCCAGAACAAGAATGAAACTCGCCATATGTGTTATTTTGCCTTAAGCTATTATCGGCATTGACTATAAGAAGTGCACCTATAAAAGTAAATATATATATCTTGCGGCTACGGTCATTTTGTAAATACATGCATAAAATGTCAGTTGCTAAAGTAAGGCGACACCGTAATATTAGAAATGCTATAGCAAATTTAGTGCAAGTCGCTGTTAATGAAAGAGTTGAGGAAATACAAGAAGATTTGGAATCGATTGCCGAAATTGCTGAGGAGCAGCAGTCTGATATTGATGACGAAAATAGAGTTAACATTGGCGAACAGCCTTTTCTGCATGAAGACTTGGATAATTTCCATGAAGAGCAGCTAATAGGTAACGAGCCGGAACCTGTTCTCGATCGTGAAGATATTTGTTATAGGCTACGAAAAATATACCACGACCGAGGATTGACGCATGAGGCTGTACGAGACGTCGCAAAATTATTAAATGACCTAGGCCACAACATCCCTAGGGACCCAAGGTAATTTTAACTATAAATTCAAACAACATGTGGAAAGTAAAAGTTTTATTTTTAGGACAATTTTGAAAACAGATAGCGCAAAAGTTGGAGAAAAAACTTTCCATCATTTCTCCCTCAGAGACGGTTTGAAGCGAAGAATTGATAGAGGAATTCGGGACGACTGCAAGAGGTTAACCTTTCTTACATTTCTTATGTCACAAGAATATAAAATAATATAAATGTACTTTAGATTAGACCTTACGGTGGGAATTGACGGGCTGTCCCCACACAAAAGCAAAAAGCTTGAAATTTGGCCGATTGCCTGCCGAGTCATTAATTCGAATGAAAACTAATCCTTTTGCCGTAAGCTTGCATGCGGCGGAGACCAAACCGGAATCGCTCGAAGCGTTTCTGCGTCCATTTTTGGATGAAATGCTTGATTTACAAGCTAACGGATTACAGTATAAAGGCCAAACCTACAGGGTCAATCTGCAATTCATTGTATGTGATGCTGTTGCAAGACAGTTTATAAAACAAATAATCGCTCACAATGGATATTTTGCATGTGAGCGCTGTGAGCAAAAGGGAATCCATTTGTTAGATTTCAACTGCATGATTTTCCCTGAGCTTGAAAAAATCCGGTTGCGAACGGATCAGTCTTTCAGACGGAGGACAAACAGACAGCATCACCAACCAGTACAATGTCCACTATTGGAACTCGACCTTGACATGATCAAAGGATTTCCCCTAGACTATATGCACCTTGTTCTACTGGGTATGAGATAATATACATATATTTAACCAAATTATAACATTATAACTAAATATTAAGACAGGCGTGTTTAAACGCTTGTTGTTGCTGTGGACTGGTACTTGGCATAAGAAAAAAGGAAGGAAACATAAGCTTGGTACATTGGATTTAAACAGGATCGATGCGAGGCTTTCTAATATCCGAAAATCATACCCAAAGGAGTTTCATCGAATATTTAAATCAATGTACAAAGTTCGACTAATGAAAGCTGTAGAGTTCAGAGCCCTTCTTCTTTATTTTGGTCCTTACGTATTTAAAGGTTTACATTTTTTATTTATTTTTATTTTTAATTATTAACATTAAATATAATAGGTATATTGTCCGAGAGAAAGTACAGACATTTCCTATACCTCCATGTTGGCATAAGAATTCTTGCATCGGATAAGTTGTATAGGTCCCACAACAAAGTCGCAGAAAACTACCTTCGTTTTTTTGCATATGAATTCGGAGAATTGTATTGGAAAAATAATCTGATATATAATGATGCTCTCACATATGATGATGAATAATGTGCACAGTCTTATTCACTTAGCATCAGAATGCCTGACTCATGGACCACTTGACGTTTTTTCCGCTTTTCCTTTCGAAAATTTTCTCGGAATTTTCAAGAAAAAAATTCGCTCTTCTAAAAATGCATTAGCGCAACTGATAAAAAGAATATCAGAGTTGAATGCCCTAGGTACATACGTTTTTTCCTATTCATTTTATACTCAAATTTTGGTTCATTTTTCGACCAATTTCAGAAAACTGTTTCTCCATCAATGTATAACGAGGTTGGCAGCGGCACCATCATAACAAATTCGAAGAATGATTCTTATTACTTATGTAACAACGGACGGGTCATCAAAGTCATTTCTATTACAAAAACCCATTTACAATATAGAAAGTTTTTGCGTTTGCATAACCTTTATAAACATCCGGTACTATCGTCCGATTTTGATATTTATATTTCTTCATGTATGTCTACCAAGTAAGAAATGCATATCAAACTTTGAAGCAAATTAAAATATTTAAAGTTTCAATATTTCAGAAAAACTGTACCCATAGGAGAATGCTTGCTGGTGAAAAAATGTTGGGTATTCCCTACGGATAATGGATGGTGTATTGTACCTTTAATACATTAATTTCAATAAATCAAATGTCATATGCGAGTACATGAATAGTTTTTACATTTTAAATGAATAGAGATTTTATTATCCAGGGCGCGTTAGGTCGGGGCTGGAATAGCGCACGGGCCCAATCACGCTATTGGATTTCTTTTAAAACATTTAACGCACTGGCGCTTCCGCTCGCGCCCTCAAATTGAAAAATTGTGCTATGAGCACGCCACACGAGTGCGCTTTTAAAAGATTGCAACCTTTTTACAAACCCATTAAGCAGATGGCCTTGACAAACTTAGTAGCTTTCTATTTTGTTTTGCCATTCAATTGCTAGAATGAGTAATGCCATCAATAATACTGAAATCGAAAATAACGAAGAAATTGATCCAGACATCACAGAAGTCCAATTATTATACCATTTGGATTTAGAAGAAAAAGTGAGACAACTTCAGGAAGAAATGATAAGGCTTAATGGTAACTAACATTCAATTCTGATTGTCATTTATACCATTCTTATGAACAACAACTTTTGTATTTCATAGATATTATTGAAGCACTGAGATCCGTCACTATTAATGTCAAAGTCAACGTTGGTCCATAATTTCTCATTTCGATCACATTCATTGATTTGAATAAACGAAGATGAAAACTAATTTAACCTAGTTTTTTATATTTTTTTCGAAAGGCATCTAGTAATAAAGCTGGCGTGGCTTATTGGTAACGAGTAGTCCTCAGACGCATGATGATGAAGGTTCCAATTCTCGTTTTATGATATTAATTTAATTTCAAGTTTTCAATGCCCGTTGATAAATTGTCGTTCGGAAACCAACTGGGTGCAAACTTGCGTTAAGTCTTGGATTTCCAGAGTCCATTTTATTTTTTCCAAAACATTTTTAGCCATAAATAAATACTATACTTTATACAAATATTGTTAACAGAGCCTTGTAGCCATGTGGTTAGAGCATCCGTATACTATGCCGTGTGAAGTTCCTCCTCTGAGATCTAAGTTTGATTCTCTGCGCTAGCTGTATTTTTTCAACTCATCCAATGGTCTGCACACATTAAATAACGAACGTTTCACTACAGTGGAAAACTGACGAACTTCAACTTTCGTTATACATCAAATTCAAAAATAAAAACAAAAGCAGAAAACCGGCGTGAATTTTAAATTTAACCAAACTCTATTTTCATTTCTGAACCAACACGTATTAACAGTTTCGGTACAATGTTAGGTAGCCCACGAACTTCACTTCGGGTATGGAAAATTGGAAGGATATGTTTAACATTATAGGACCAGTTCTGGAAAACAGCTTACAAGATTGGGCCGATATTCCATCCTGAAAACGACTCTGGGCCAACTCTGATACAAGGTTGCATGTTACCCGGGTTATTCTTGAACAAAAAATGCATGAGTTAATATTGTAAATTTGTACTATATACATTTTGCAGCATTTAGCAAGTCACGTTCTTTTTTTCAATAAATGGAACAGTTATTAACAAAATATTTTTTAAATTTAAAATCCCGTTAATGGATTCGTGAATGAATAACTGTTTTCATAATAAATGTAACGTGACTCAAAGCAAACGACAAGATGAAAGAGTCAATTATCAAGCGTTACACCATGATCATGTGCATCACATGCCGGCTCTCTACAGTTACGCCACCAACGTTGACTTTAGCCTATAAAATATTCTATAATAATAAAGTGCTTATCGAGCACCAATACAACGATGTATGGAAGATACACCAAATACCGATACAATACGAGGCAAAATTCTTAGGTTATCAAATTTAGGGGTAGGGGGACATAAAAAACAATAGAAAAGAGCGCGGGGGAGGTGGTGAGTAAAGCGCCACCTAGGTACACTCGTCTCCATAAATATCGGACGTACAGTAGGTTGCATATTATCGTGTGCAGGCTTTTTAAAAAGAGTTAGCGCCAAAATGTATGGAAGTAAAAATATTAATTAGGCGCTAAAGGTCTCTTACAGTATTTCATTCCGCTTTCCGCAAAACAAAAGGCAAAATTAGCCTTATATCCATTCATGTTCTAAGGAATGGATATAAATGGAAAATGCTGGGATGCTTAAAAGTTTAAATAAAAAAAATACTGATGATTTAGGGTCATCAGCTAGGAATAAGATGTGAGAACGAAATAATTTCTCTAATCCTCGGTAAATGATGGCATGCTTACCAGCCTATTCAAGGAATAGGCTGTTGATTGACATGTATAAAAGGTTTTTATATTGTCTTCATGACGAAATAATAATAAGAGAAAACTTTATTGAATCCGCATGGCAAAAAGCAACATAGCCTTAAAAAATACATAGCAACATAGAATACATTGATATAAAAAAATACATTGATATAGAAAAATTATAGTCCCGGAATCGAACCTCAGTTATTTATTGAGAGAATTATTGGCGGTATACATCAATATAAATATACATGAAAGACAAGTCATACGTCTATGATAGAACGGTTAGCGAGTGTGCTATGAACGTCACAGATCGTTGTTTCAATCCCACTCCGTATTTTTTTTTTATATATCCATTTTCATTTTCTTTGTTGAAATTTATATTACTTATTATTCGAAACTTATATTTCGATGAATCTCATCAGGAATTATGATAGACAATTTGGACATGCGTATCCGTGACATATTTCTTAGAGAATAAAGATCAATATACAAATAGAGATACAAATAGGGAAATGGGGGTGTATATTGTATAAGCCTGCTGGCTCTTTGGAGTAGAAATGGGTAGAGTAAGAAACAGCCTGAAAATACCCTTTAGGCAACTTTAGGTTTACAGATTAGTGTTAGTTGGCAAAAAAAAGGTTGGCCTTCTTGGTTCCTTTTTCTTTTGCCGACAGTAATGAAGGAAAGGGAATGGAAACCAAACCTCTTTTAACTTGCGAAGAGTTCGCCAAAATTATTCGTAAATAACGTTCGACATTAACTGTGTCGACCTTGTATTTAGCATATTTCCAGCACTGTCCAAAGGGGGGGGGGGGGGGGGGTAAGGTCTTTTTCTTCTTGGATTACGCCCCCTATTTCCTTCTTTAGATCTTTTTTAGCTCTAGTGAAGTTAACATGTCTAATCCTAGTTCGTCTAGTTCAGGGGTCGAATTCCGAACAATTTTCTTAGGCTAGTCTAAGTCTTAACTTAGTGTAAGTTTCTTAGAGTTTAAGTTTAGTCTTTGAGACACCCAAAGTCTAAACTATAGTTACGTTCAATTCCGAACCAAAAACTAGCCAATACTTTGCTACGCTTCATAAAACTATACTTAACTATATTTTGGTTTTAGACTAGACTAGGACCAATGTAAGAACCAATGAGAGAGCTTCTTACAAAAAATTCTAGAAGAAAATAGCAGACGCTTCTACAGACACTTCTAGATTTGAATTTTGAAGTGTAAAATTAAAAGCATTGTGAATCGTTTCTTTAAAAAATGAGTGATTTTGGTAGTAGGAAACAAAAAAGGGATCCATGGCTACAGAAAGAAGTAGATACACTCTTGGATCAAGCAATTATTTATAAGGTAATGGTAAATCAGTTGAAGTTATTTCTCTTTTATTTCATTTTGATTGTTGTATAGGAAACATTAGATGGGAAACATGCCCATAATGTGAGCCAAATCGACAAGCAAAACATGTGGAAACAGATAACCATCATGATTCATCAAGAACATCCTGAATGTCCTGAAAAAACAGTCGAGGTTGTAAAAAAGAAATGGCAAAACTTTACAGCAGCAGCAAGGACTGCCATCAGGAATTATAATGCCGGTCTAACAGAAACAGGTAGAAAGAAATAAAATTCTTTTCGTTACTCTTTGTTTAATCTGTTTCCTATGCTGTTAGGTGGTGGGCCTTTAGGAAAGAATGGTGTGTTATCTCCTTTGTTTAAAAAATACTAGGAGCAAATTTTAGGGCTCGATAACCCAGCTGTTGCTGCAACTGCTATTCCAGTATAAAATTTTCTGTTTATTGTAACTTACTTCTATAAATAGCAATTAATGTTTACATCTATTATTACAGGGATCTGTGGATACAGATGATCCAATTCTCGGAGACAAGGCTAATCAAATCGCGATTATGGAACACATCCTTGGAAGAAAGAATGCAGTATAAGTATACAACTTTTTGCATGACCAAAGCATTGATTTCATAGAGTGTACTGAAACTAAAAGGTAATACGCTTTCATATAATTGAACTTATATTGATTGTAAAGTAACCAATCTTTGTTTTAAGACAGGAGAATGGATCATGTTTATCATCGGACGATGAGAATCTTGCAATTGAATTTCATCCTATCGACTTCCACGCCAACAGGGCAGTTGGCCATTGAAAATAGATTGAGCAGCGAACCTGAATCAGCACTTCTCACCAAGAAAATTACCGTTGTTGATAAGGGAAAATCACTAGTCAAGAAAGTCCCTTCTGTCGCAAAACGTTCGAGTTCCACGCCCATTTCATCAACTTCAGCCTCGAATTCAGCTGACGTATTAAAAACAGTTGCCTTGAAATCAAATTCTGCTGATTCTTCTGTTGATTCAATGTGTAATTCGCCAACCAATGCTTTTTATCGTTGAAAAAAAAAGAGAGTCATTGACTCTAAGGCAAACAGTGAAATGAGCAAAGTTTTCCGTATGTAATCTAGCAGACTCATCGGCGAAGAGTAGGTTGACTGAGGCCCGTTTGCGTGTTCTTATATCGGTCATGACTGCTAGAGAAATGCTCAACGAACCACTTCAGAAAACAGAAATTCCCCCCGATCTATTGGATTTACTTTTCAACCCCATGGAGAATATCTAGAATGTTGGTTTTCATCAAAAGAAGCTTGTGTATTAAACCATTTGAACAATACACGATTGAATCAAATATTAAATGTGTTGAATGCTATTTTTTGCCTTTTTTCATTCCCTTGTCTGCGCAATATGGTTTCTCTTTGACTTGCTGTACCTCCAGTTGATCTTACTTCAAGATCAGCAAGCTCTTCATCCTCTTCAATGTCCAAGTCTTCAATTTCCCATTCATCAAGTAGTGGCATCTTCCAATTCAAAGCAAGATTGTGAAGAACACAACAAGCTACCGTTATCCTAAACATCCAATAATGAGGTTGTTTTGCAAGAAGGGCTTTATTAATAAAATAACGGCTAGTTAACGTAATTTTGAATATCCTACCAAGAAACTTTAGTTGGGGTCATCCTAATCTCAGAATGTAAGACATGAAATCTTTTTTTAAATATGCCAAAGGTTCTTTCAATAACGCAACGTGTGGTTTTGTGAGCTACGTTGAATCTAATCTTTATTTAAATCCAGCAGCATTAATAAAGTAAAGTAAGAATAAAACATTAAGTTATTTCAAACCTTGTAGTTCTCTATTGGGTCGGTGTATGGTACAAACAAAAAAAGGTGTGTTTGCATAACCACTATCAACCAACAAAATCCCCGATCCAAAATGCCCAGCCCCCAGAACCGGGTTTGGTGGCACAGACATTTAAAAATCTATTGTTGGCATCACAAATCCCCTTTGAATCAGAAATTAATGCTGGAGTTATTATGAACCAATGAAATATTTTAATTTATACGGTGAAGTCTATACCTGCACATTAATTGAATGATAATTCTTTCGATTGACGAACGCTTTCTCAAACAACGGAGGACGTTGTAGTCTGACATGAGTTCCATCTATGCATCCAATTATCCCGGGAATGCGAGCAATTTCTGCAAAACCAGTTTTGAGCTAGAAGGCAATACATACTACGTTTAGAGTGTAAATAATGATAATATGTGGTTAGCTAGTCATTTACCATTGACAGATTTTCAGGGAAGTAAATATGTTCGCTGGATATCATTGATAGCGCGAGAGATACTGCGTTAATCGAACGGGAGACTGATGACTGACTGTAACGGAGAACGTTCCCAACCACAGTCTGAAATGAACCATGTCAAGTGGACGAAGATTTCGCTTTGCCTTAGTTTTTCTCTTTGGCAAAATATGTGCAATCAACTCTACAGACATAAATATGAAATTATTAAACATTTTTCTAGTTAATAAGTATAAGATAAAACCTGTGATATTTTCAATTGAAGGTCTGTCGAAGCGAAAAGTCTTAATCAATTGTTCTTCAGAAAACTATGTTAAAACATCCTTTCTTGTTTGATAAAAAGATATGAGACGTCTTTTTTTTATTTCTGCGTTCAATTCGTACCTCATTGTCACTAGAATCGGACGAGAAAATATCACTTGTATCTGTAAAATTCCCCAAATCTTGAAGAAAAGCATCGATTTCGTCTATGTCTTCCATTTTGCAAAAAAATGTCAAAATCCGTCTGCATTTGTAAACAAACAACAGCGCCACTGCCTAATATCCCCGCAATTTTTAGTCTAACTTGGAGAAATAGACTAGAAAAAGTACCTAAAAAAGTACTTTTTTAAGTCTGCACTTTAGCTAACTTTTAGGGAAGACTTTGCTTAAATTTTTAGTGCAAGTTCCAAACTAAACCAACGATTTTCGGTTCGGAATCGGATTTTTCGCTAAGTTTAGGAAAATCCCAAAGTTTAGTCTGAAACGCCCCTTAGTTTAGTCTAAGTTTAGTCAAAATCGACGTTCGGAATTCGACCCCAGATATTTCTACTTCTGATTCTAGTTCTAGTTCATCATCTAGTTCTGACGATGAGCGCTCAAGAATCGTAAGTTTTTCCTTTTCTAAGGGTCAGTCAACCAGTTTAGCGAAATGGGTCGTCACCGGAATTGGCAGTCAGCGAGTTAAGGATGCTAGGGAATCCTTTAAGCCAAATTGAAGTCTAAGGAGGGCATTCTCACCAACCCGACGGTTGATGAAGATCTCTACACCGAACTGAAGGCCGTGAAGCCCTCCCACGCTTCCAAAGCCAACATCGACCCTCTGGAAAAAGAGTTTCATAAGTTATCTTTTAGAGTTTTAGATTTGGCTAAACCCCTTATTTATTTATCAAGTCTTCAGAAGATCAAGAGAAAGTCCAAGAAAGATGTTTTAGCCATTCGCACGGCCCTCAAGTTATGGGCATCCCTCTACCAAGACATTCTGTCAACCCGTCGGCGCAACATTGTGACGCAAGTGTACCCGAACTTCATGAGCTTGTTGGACGATCACAAGCTGTTTAAAGGAAGAACCCTGCTCTTTGGCCCAGCCTTTGTGAATAAACTCGTTGGTCATGCTCATCGTCGGTCATGCTCAGAGCACACTACAACAAATTCGTCCCTCTTCAAACGACTCTCGAGCTTCACGTCGAGCTGATGACAATCGCCAGCAGGATCGTAATGCCATTCCCAGAGGCAGCAACGGAAACAGTTTCGGGTATGAAACCGTCTCTCTAGCTTTTCATAACTCCTTTTGTGGTCGTATCGCTCGTTTCGTGGAATCTTGGTTGATAATTACCAAAGATCCATGGATCCAGCAGACGGTATCTCGTGGTTTTTGTCTCAATTTGACATCAGAACCTGTTCAATATTTCATTCCTCGCAACGCTCCCATGATCAATACCCAATTAGATTTATGCGACGGGGAGGTCCGGTCGCTTCTTGAGAAAGGAGCTGTTGTTAGGGCACATGGAGAGGGGTTTTTTGAGCGGGATTTTTCTCATTCCGAAGAAATCAGGTGGTTTTCGACCGATCATCAACTTTAAAGGCCTAAACAGTTTCATCACATACCGACACTTTAAGATGGAGGGCATCCAGACTATCAGGAAAAAAATTAGGAATGGAGATTGTCTCGCAAAAATTGACCTGAAAGACGCATATTTGTCAGTGCCAATGCGTGAAGATTGCAGACGATTCCTACGCTTTCAGTGGAAAGGAGTCATTTACGAGTTTGTCTGCCTACCATTTGGGCTCCCCTCTGCCCCCTGGGCATTTACTAAACTTTTACGTCCAGTAGTAGCTCACCTTCGACGAATGGGGATTCGCGTAGTAATTTATTTGGACGACATTCTTATTGTACAAGCATCCAAGGAGGCGACCTCTCAGGCGGTTAAGATTGTGACACGGCTACTTGAGTCGCTAGGTTTCGTCATAAGCGAGGAGAAATCAGAGGAGGACCCGACACAGAAGATTGAGTATATAGGGCTTACGATTAGCTCCATCCCGATGACTCTTTCACTTCCGGACAAGAAGGTGACGGAAATGAAGAACGGCTGCCGATTGGTGCTCCGCAAGGACGTGTTGTCTCTTAGAGACATGGCATCTATGCTGGGAAATTTCAACTGGGCTTCCGCAGCCGTCAACTTCGCCCAGTCACTCTACAGAGGTTTTCAAGCTCTTTACTTATCTAATTTTAAATCAGCAAGTGGCGATCTGCATAGGCGCGTCAAGTTAAACAGTGAGTCAAGGGCAGATCTTATTTGGTGGGCATCAAAGGCAGATTCTTCAGCGGGTCGTGCGATTCAGATGGAATCCCCCACCGTTTCAATCTGTTCGGACGCATCTCTTTCGGGTTGGGGCGCAGTCTGTCGTGTTGTGAGGACAGGAGGGCCTTGGACAATGGATGAATCCCATTGCCATATCAATAAGCTGGAGTTGCTAGCGGCTCTGAAAGCGTTACAGGGCTTTACATCGGCCACTTCTAACACTTCAGTCGAGATTAAGATCGACAACACAACGGCTGTAAGTTACATTAATAAGCTCGGCGATACCAGATCACAGGCTCTTTGCGCCGTCGCTCTGGGTATTTCCGGGCGCAAGGATGTCAACCAAAATACTCTATTTTTGAGTACAACAAAGCCTTTCCAGCCGGTAAGCAGCTCGACTATTGGCAGGGGGATCAAGGATCAGTTGAAGTCAGCAGGTGTGGATACAAATATTTACACGGCTCACTCAACCCGATGAGCAGCAGAATCAAAAGCCACTGCCTCAGGAGTACCCATCCAGGCCATTCTCAAGCAGGGCCATTGGTCAAGAGAGTCTACCTTCGCAAGATTTTATCAGCGGGAGATACAAGAGCCAGCAAATTTATTGGAAAACGGCATTCTTGGCGCCGAGATGGAAGAATCCTCCAGCGAATAGGGTGTTTTGCTGTTAAATCACAGTTAATGTCGAACGTTATTTACGAATAATTGTAAATTGTTCGAGCGAACGAAGTTTGCGATGGACAATTGTGATTTTTCTTAAATAAAAGAGTGAAGACATTAACTGTCTTCACTCCCCACCACCCCACCCCTAAGAAGAGAAGAAATAATAATAGGATCATAATAGATTGTATGCCCGCTAATCAGCGCCATTTATTTTCTGTTTTAGATCAAATCGGTTCAGACGAGGCCGTCAGCTCGACAAAAATTCCCGAAATGATCGAGGCCGGCGTTGATTCAGCAAGTTCATCACCACAGCGAGAATTCTCTAAAAAAGTCTGAAGAAGGAAATAGGGGGCGTAATCCAAGAAGAAAAAGACCTTACCCTTTTGGACAGTGCTGGAAATATGCTAAATACAAGTTCGACACAGTTAATGTCTTCGCGAACTTCGTTCGCTCAAACAATTTACAATTGTAGACAAAAAAGTCTAGACAACATTTTCACGAAAATATTGGGAAAATGAACTTGTCATTTTTCGTCAACTTATGAGGCTCACCATATATGCCCCCTATCTAAAAAAAATACTATCAATCATACATTTAAGTTGACAAGTAACCGGTATAGAGAAGAGAAAGAATAATGAAACATTTAAACAAGACATTTTTCTTACACAATCATTGGTCAACTTTTTAAAGAGAATTGAATTGAATAATTAAAGAAATGCTGATTCGAACACACAACCACATGGGTATCTTATTCACTGCACGCAACTTTAGCCCCTACGCCATATGATTTACAAATGAGTTAATATTATTATATTTGTATTTGTTAGCCAATTTTTTACTTGATTCCCCAGCAGGCCAGCAGCAAATTGCCGAATATCGTAATTATTTTAAATTTTCTCTCAATGATGATTAATTACTCAAAGTATAACCAAGAGTAATACATAGATCGTTTTTATGGTGGGAACTCTAATTTTGAACATACATATAGGACATTTGTGACAATTTCCCTTAAACCATAGCCTTAGGCCTTAGCACATAGATCCATAATTCCATATTCCTCAGAATACGCGGTATACCGATAAACCGCGTTTTGCTTCACACAAATTGGAATCAAATTTGCCTTACAATGAGAGACCTCTAGCGTCTCAAACTAATTTTTACCCTTAATAAAAAGCCTTCACACGATTTTATGCAACCTACTGTACCCCGAGTGGCGGGTTGAATTGATTTTGATATTTCTCCAACTTAGATTGCTAACGCTCATTAACCAAAAAATACTTACAATAGTTCAATTAATTTTGTTATGGAATTAAGAGAAGCAATGACTAAAAACGAAAAAAAGACGAAAAAAATATCTCTCAAAGAACTTATTTTACTTCAACATGCAGCAAAAGTATATTGTGTGCTTATTACAAGTAAAACAAAAATAAATATTCAATGGTATTTTAATCTTAAAGGGAAAGGATGTGTAATATTTATTTTACAATAAACACTGCAGAATGAAAGTAGTTTTTCAAAATAAAACGAAAAAATACTAAACACTAAAATACAAAAATGTTGAGGATATAAGTCAAGCTGAATATCCTAGTGGCAACACTAGATGTCACCCTGGTATACTCTTTTCAAAGAGAGAGCTTGGTCTGTGTCTTATATACGACTGTGTGAACCTACCTGCTGTGTCCTTTACCTAACTGAGTTGTCATTCGTTATACTGTCATCAAGTGGTAACGTACAATACAAAGTATGGTTGTGATTATTCAAACACTGTATCTGTCTATCTTATTTAGTCCTAAGTGTAACATTATAAATAAGATTAATTCGAACAAAAAATACTAAACTACCAAAAAAACCATTCTGCAATTTCTGTTTATTCACAACTTAGCAAAAAATTTCTAGTACACCTGCTGAAACACACAAATCACTTAGTATAAATTATCACTAAACAAAATCCCGGTAGGACGTCAGTGCAATCTTCAGTTGTTGGAGCTAGAGGATCAAATAAATATAAATTTAATTAATTCTACAAAGGTCTCCCTGGAGATTCCTACTGGCTTACAGCCTCTCCAACTGTTAAAAATGAACAAATTAATTAAGAAATTTAATAAAGGAAAAGGGAAACAATTAACTTGCGAGTAAATTGCAATTGTGTTTCTAAACTAACTGTTAGAACACTATAGATTACCGCTGTAGTGAAAACAACAACTACAACGGGAATTACTAGCATGAAATTAAGAAGGCATATTGAAAAGATCAAAGCAACAGAGATGCAGCCAATCCGGGATATTTTTGAAAGATGGCTTCCTTTGTTCAACAGTAGAACTTTTTGTTCAAAGCCCTCTTTCATTTTTAGCACTTCGTATGCTGCGCACAGAAATGGTTTTCCATCTAAAGCACAACGTACGAAGGCGCGAATGTTCCCGGATTTCAATATCTGGGCAAAGACTTCGATTTCCGGAGATAGAGTGATGAAATAAGTGAGAAAAGAAGCAACTGCAAAAGGCACGGCCATGATGAATGTACATCCACAAACAGCAGTTCCCATATGGTACCTTTGATAAAAACAGACATTTATAAACAGATGAAGACTAAATAGATAACAATGTGAAATTACTTTGCGGTTCGGAAGAAACTACTAGTCAAGGCGTTGTACGGTGCATCACACAGCATTAGGGTATCCCTATGCTCATAAGCCTATGCTCATAGGCTTCGAGAGTGCGCAGTGGTAGCAGCACTGCTTTTCTTTTGTCTCTACGCATACCTTTGGATCGTAATAATGTCTTTGTAAAACTAACTTATTTTACATACTTGCTGGCATGAACAATCTGGTTGGTTGCGATGCAAAGAATTTTACAGAAAAAAAAACTCAAAGAAAAAAATAAACAAAGTTGCAGCAATTGATGTCCCCAGGATGATTAGAAGAGCAAGGAATGTTTCCCTTAATTCCAAATAGCTGCCCAAATTAGTCTTGAAGGCAACCTGTGCCAACGTTTTGTTACAAGCTCCAGGAATATTCTGAGGTTCCATATAGCGTACCAAACATAACCAAAAACCTAAATTAAACAAGAAATTAATTAATGGAAACTGCAAGAATGTACTACACATAAGAATTAATAATAAATTACCAACGCATTGAAGAGCTAAACTGGCAAAATCGATGCCCAGACAATAAAACTTGGGCAACTCGCCAGGACGATAAAGATTGTTGAAATTGCTAAAGACATGGCCAATCCAATCAATACGTAAAATCATGACTCAAAATAGTCTAGGAATATGTTGTAGGAATATGAAATTCCGTTTCTAACATGTAAGGGCAACTTGCACTAACGACGGGGTAATTTGGCCACTGAAAGTGTACCCAATAAAACTGAATTTCTGGCTTAAATTTATTCTTAATTTTTCTATTTTTTGACGCTACATTTAAGATAACATAAAAGAGTTCCATTTATTTAATTAATTTTATTATTGCAATGCAAATTACGAAACGTAGAATCCCATGTAGCACAGTGATGTCATATAGACATTCACTAGAAATCTGTGGCCAGTTTTGGAGCAAGCATAACGGAAACATGAGAATTTGTTGCGTTAATGTTTATTCTTCAACTTAGCTATTGAAATACTTTTTTTTCAAGAGTAACAGAGGCAAGTTGAACACCGAACATAAAGAAAATTTTGGCGAATTTGGCGCGCTAACATGTTTCTCTCCGTTAATTTATTCTAGGTTAGGTTATCTATTAATTCATATATGAATCTTTCATTATCTCCCTATACTCAGCATGTTGGTGCATCAATATTCAATTCTTGTAGTTTTCTTCTGCCAGTTATTTTTAAAATTTAAATTCTCTCTGCCCGTGACGGCCCGTGATTAAACAGTTCCAATATAACCACCTATGATATGCCCGTTTTCTTTTTTGCCAGTAATTTTTTAAATTTCATTTCTCTTGGCAGTTCCCTACCATGACAGGTTTTCTCAAATCAAAATTCGAAAGGTACAGGGTGATAGATCTTTTCACGGCGAGCATTTTGAATATAGGGTTTAGGGTGTGCAAATGAACGGGAGTGCCCGAAAAACGCGTTCAAAGTTTTGTATTTTACATGGGCGACGCGCAGCCCAAACACGCATAAAAGGGGGTCGAGTAGGGGGAGACTCTGCGTACTCCCTCTCAAGGGAGAGAGGGGAGTGTGAAGGCCGAAGGGGTACTACCTGTCATGCAATGAAAAGGGGGGATAGTAGCCTATGCAATCTTGAAACAGATAGAAGACTATTATATCAAGTCAATGTGGCTAGGTGGATATCGCGGCAAGCTTTTGATCCATGGTACGATCGTTCGACTCTCGGTCTGAGATAAGTCAAATTCCAAGTACTTTATTGATGATTTGCAAAAAAAATTTTTTCTTAATAATCAGAAATTAGGTAGCCGAAATTTGACATGAGTAGCGATCACTGCTAAAAATTTATAATTTTGGAAAAAAAAATGAAAAGAAATTCTCATGTCTTATGTCTTAGATTATTCTGTGGTTTAAGAAAACTAAAAATATTATAGCGAAGTGGTAACAGTTACGGAATAGTAACAATTGGTGAAAGGTTCGAATATACTAAGATCCAGAAAATTTTTAGAGAATTGTCGTGTTTTGCGTTTTTTGACGCAGAATTGGGGGGATCATCAGCCTATTATTTCCCAGCCTCCTAAGTTGTTTAAAAGTTACTTCGTTCAAAATTAAAAATTTGCGGCTGGAACTATGGCTGCGGCAGTGATCGCTACTTATGTATATTTCGTTACATAATGTTACTTATGTAAACGTATAACTATTTTCTGATTATCGATGACATGTGAGAAATTTTTTTTTTTGCAAAATGTAAATAAATTCCTTTGTTTCCGACTGTTCTGACTTTTTAAAGGTGCGCTGAAAGGTTTCTCTCTGCTTATTAATGTTAGTTCCTTTCATATCTTCTATCCGTCTTTTTTAAAATTTAATAATCTCTTTGCCCGTAATTAACCTTTTTCCTTCTGCCAGCCATTTTTAAAATTTAAATCTCCTCTCTGCCAGCGCGGAAATAGTTCGAATGAATATACCCGTTTGTAATCTGCTCGTAATAATTTTTTTCACATCAGTCGCCCTTTTTAAAATAATGTTTTTATTGGACGACTGTCCGTTAAAATGAAAATTCAAAAGTTTGCCAGCCGCCTCTTCTATCAAAAAGCGCTATTTGAATTTTTTCTTGACAGTCTCTTAAAAGCAAGATTCAAAAATTTTCCAGCCGCCGTGCCCTTCTCTCCAAAAACACTATTTAAATTTTCGTTGGACGACTGTCTCTTAAAATCAATATTCAAAAATTTGCCAGCCGCGAGTCAGACAAATGCACGATTTTAATTTTGGCTGGATGACTGTCCGTTAAAATGAAAATTCAAAAATTTTCCAGCCACCAGCCCGCCAAATGCCAAATACAAAATTGTAGTTCACGAGTTTTATTTATATACATGCAATCAACACAACTAAAACTTATTTTATGTAAACATATTACGATTAAAAATACACATTATATGGAATAATGCATAGACAAAAATTTTTGGTTCACCCCAAGTGCCTTTTTTTATCCCGCGCCAAAGTCAACAAAGGATAAAAACCCTCAGGCTATGCCGCGGGTAGGGACAGGCACTTGCGACGGGAAAAGTGGGGAAAAGTGTTATCCAATATTTTATGTCTATCAATTATTCCAGAAAACTTCTGAACAATTTTTAAATTAAAAATCAGAAAGATAAAGAACAATCCTTTATCTTTCTGATGAAAAAAAACCCGATGTTTCTACGGGGAAATTTAATATTTTTAAAAAATTCCAACGCGAGACACCGTAGCGCTATCTCGCGCGTGTTAAAACGCTAAAATTTGCGGGGGTGAGCCAATTCTCATGGTGGGTACATAGTTATCGTAGAGATTTAAAACAACAGTTAGACATGTACTCATAAGATATCTATAGGATATAATTTTCTACTTGGGCTTTTTTTAATATCAACCAACCATATATAAAATATCTAAAATCAGAAATATGTCTAAAATTATCTTATAACGATATCAATTAAACATAAAACTGATGTGTTTAAAATGTCAATTTTATCCATCAAATGAAGGACAAGAAAATGTCGCAAAAATGTTGCGGAATCAACACAATATTGCGAACAGTCTGTGCTTTAAAAAATGGTGTCAAAAAGGCTGTACTTAAATAAATAAATAAATTTTTAAGATTCGTCGATCATTTATCAATAAAAATACCACTTTACAATTAAGTTTTAAGAAAAGAATAGTGTAATGGACGACTATGCAAATGTGATAGTACTTTTATGTTGGTAATATGTAGTTTATACTGTTTAAAAAATGAAATATATTAAATTCGATATCATTATGATGTAAAGAATGGTTAGTGATTAGACCTTTTATACATTGAATGACCCTAAAACCACTTAGCTATAAATCCATATATATTAATATTAGACAGTTATAAGTCATTCAAAATATTTAATGTTGTTAATTGATAAAGAAGAGACATCATAGCAATATCAACAATTTTACATTCTTACTTGGACTTATGATTATTACTTTTTTATTTTTAATTAATTTCAATATTTTAAGGATAACAATGCCATAATTAAGGAATTTCGACATTACAAATGAAAAGTTTTATAGCACTAGTAATTTGACATCACTATTACATTGATTACACATCAGAAATACGAATATCACAAAAATGATATAAAAACAATATATGCGTACACGGAAATGAATGAAATGATAAATAATAAAAAATTTTAAAGTTATTTCAGAATACGAGTTACAAGTAATAACAAAGATTTTTCCCAACTTGTATGAAATGTTATTTTGACATCACCCGGGTAACATGCAACCTTGTATCAGAGTTGGTCCAGAGTCGTTTTCAGGATGGAATATCGGCCCAATCTTGTAAGCTGTTTTCCAGAACTGGTCCTATAATGTTAAACATATCCTTCCAATTTTCCATACCCGAAGTGAAGTTCGTGGGCTACCCAATATTGTACCGAAACTGTTAATACGTGTTGGTTCAGAAATGAAAATAGAGTTTGGTTAAATTTAAAATTCACGCCGGTTTTCTGCTTTTGTTTTTATTTTTGAATTTGATGTATAACCAAAGTTGAAGTTCGTCAGTTTTCCACTGTAGTGAAACGTTCGTTATCCCTGAGGGTATATATATATATATTTGGTATATATATACGTATATATATAAGGTCCTTAAAGAATATATATAGGGGGTAGGGTATAGGGGTTAGGGTATTAGGGTAGAATGGCAGAGGGTTTATTGTGCACAAAAAAGTCCAATATGTTTGTTGGTATACGTTTTTTTCCTGCTTGACTAATCGTAACCAAATTTTGTACGAAATTCTATCATAATTTAGCGGAGGTCAACGTCGTATTTTCAGTTGGTTTTTATGACAGTTACCTTATTTCATTTGCGTACTGGTTATCTAGTTGGTTGCCGAATCCTAGTAAGTGAAATTGTTGTTGCTTTTATTTGCATAACCTCGTTTCTGTCAACAAAATTAGTTGCCAGAATGAATGATATCAATTAGTTCTTAGACCAAAATATAGTTTTACCAAAAAAACTAAACTATATCATTTTTTTGTGAAATGAACTTTATAAACTAGTTTATTTCGAGATTATTAATGCAATATATTCTGAATACGGTAAAAATATGTTATTTTAAAAAACGAACGAAATGCTTTACTTTCGTTAGCCATATTTTTCAATAAGAAAACTATATGTGTAGTGGTTAAACTTTTTCATTATTAGATTTACTCTCACTCGTAACAATTGGCAAACGACAATCATGACTAAAATTTATCATGTAATCAATTGAATTTGTATGGAGGCAATAATCAATACGTATAGCATCAGGTAAAATGATGATGTATCATTCAATTCGTTATATAAAATAGTTAATTATGGGGATTTAACAAATAAAAACAATATATTTTAAAAAACAAGAGTTCCGATTAAATAAATTCGGACAAGGTAATAGATAAGAAAATTTTAACCAGATAAGACCCTAGATAAGAATTTTACAACTAGATAACGAGTCGTTATCTGTTTAGTTGCCGAGTAGTGAAAGTCTTGTCGCTTTTATTTGCATACCTTCGTTTCTGTCAACAAAATCAGTTGCTAGAATGAATGATATCAATGAGTCCTCAGACCAAAATATAGTTTAACCAAAACAACTACATTATATAATCAATTTGACAAATGAACTTTATAAACTGCTTTATTTTGAGATTATTAATGCAAAAATATTCTAAATAAGTTAATAATATGCTATCTTAAAAAGCGAACGAAATGCTTTACTTTCGTTACCCATGTTTTTCAATAAGGAAACTATATATCTAGTGGCGAAACCAGGTGAATTCCGAATTTTCAATAATAAATATTGAATTTGCGTGTATCTATGATAATCGTGTTTAAGACAAGTCATGTGATCAATTCACATTATTCACATTATTATGATATAACTTCTCAATATATCATATATTTAGGAAATAATGTTTAATGACGGAACATTCCAATTCACATTAAAAAATAAATACGGCGGGATTTAAAAAATAGAAAATAATGTAATAAATCGCGAGTTGCGATTAAATTAATTGGAACATGATAATAGATATTAACTTTAATAGCACAATAAAAGAAAATAACAAAATGAAATTAATACGAGAATGGCCCTAGTGCAACACTCTGGAATTAAACCAGTGTAACAAACCAAAAAACTACTAAAATAAAATAGTTATAAATTCCCATGTAACAACCTGTCCTATCACGCAAAAAAGGATATAACACCGGTGTAAAACACAGGTATCAAACGGCATCAAACAGGCATTTTAAATTTCAATTCAATATTTTCAGAAATAAATTTAAAAATTTCCTATAAGTATTTTGAACGGAGATTCATATTGTTGATAGTCATAAAGTTCTTGAAAAAAACAATCATCAAGCTATTTGTTCGACAATTAACCCATCAAAGTTTACCAGAATTTCCCTTACCTGTTGCATGTCTTCCAGTCGACTTGTCATGGAATATAAATTATGTGGATAAAAAAATTTGTTATCTTAGCGATTAACTAAAAATCCTCGAAGGACATTACCGAAGGAATCTTGTTTAATGTGTGCAGACCATTGGATGAGTTGAAAAAATACAGCTAGCGCAGAGAATCAAACTTAGATCTCAGAGGAGGAACTTCAAACGGCATAGTATACGGATGCTCTAACCACATGGCTACAAGGCTCTGTTAACAATATTTGTATAAAGTATAGTATTTATTTATGGCTAAAAATGTTTTGGAAAAAATAAAATGGACTCTGGAAATCCAAGACTTAACGCAAGTTTGCACCCAGTTGGTTTCCGAACGACAATTTATCAACGGGCATTGAAAACTTGAAATTAAATTAATATCATAAAACGAGAATTGGAACCTTCATCATCATGCGTCTGAGGACTACTCGTTACCAATAAGCCACGCCAGCTTTATTACTAGATGCCTTCCGAAAAAAATATAAAAAACTAGGTTAAATTAGTTTTCATCTTCGTTTATTCAAATCAATGAATGTGATCGAAATGAGAAATTATGGACCAACGTTGACTTTGACATTAATAGTGACGGATCTCAGTGCTTCAATAATATCTATGAAATACAAAAGTTGTTGTTCATAAGAATGGTATAAATGACAATCAGAATTGAATGTTAGTTACCATTAAGCCTTTTCATTTCTTCCTGAAGTTGTCTCACTTTTTCTTCTAAATCCAAATGGTATAATAATTGGACTTCTGTGATGTCTGGATCAATTTCTTCGTTATTTTCGATTTCAGTATTATTGATGGCATTACTCATTCTAGCAATTGAATGGCAAAACAAAATAGAAAGCTACTAAGTTTGTCAAGGCCATCTGCTTAATGGGTTTGTAAAAAGGTTGCAATCTTTTAAAAGCGCACTCGTGTGGCGTGCTCATAGCACAATTTTTAAATTTGAGGGCGCGAGCGGAAGCGCGAGTGCATTAAATGTTTTAAAAGAAATCCAATAGCGTGATTGGGCCCGTGCGCTATTCCATTCCCGACCTAACGCGCCCTGGATAATAAAATCTCTATTCATTTAAAATGTAAAAACTATTCATGTACTCGCATATGACATTTGATTTATTGAAATTAATGTATTAAAGGTACAATACACCATCCATTATCCGTAGGGAATACCCAACATTTTTTCACCAGCAAGCATTCTCCTATAGGTACAGTTTTTCTGAAATATTGAAACTTTAAATATTTTAATTTGCTTCAAAGTTTGATATGCATTTCTTACTTGGTAGACATACATGAAGAAATATAAATATCAAAATCGGACGATAGTACCGGATGTTTATAAAGGTTATGCAAACGCAAAAACTTTCTATATTGTAAATGGGTTTTTGTAATAGAAATGACTTTGATGACCCGTCCGTTGTTACATAAGTAATAAGAATCATTCTTCGAATTTGTTATGATGGTGCCGCTGCCAACCTCGTTATACATTGATGGAGAAACAGTTTCTGAAATTGGTCGAAAAATGAACCAAAATTTGAGTATAAAATGAATAGGAAAAAACGTATGTACCTAGGGCATTCAACTCTGATATTCTTTTTATCAGTTGCGCTAATGCATTTTTAGAAGAGCAAATTTTTTTCTTGAGAATTCCGAGAAAATTTTCGAAAGGAAAAGCGGAAAAAACGTCAAGTGGTCCATGAGTCAGGCATTCTGATGCTAAGTGAATAAGACTGTGCACATTATTCATCATCATATGTGAGAGCATCATTATATATCAGATTATTTTTCCAATACAATTCTCCGAATTCATATGCAAAAAAACGAAGGTAGTTTTCTGCGACTTTGTTGTGGGACCTATACAACTTATCCGATGCAAGAATTCTTATGCCAACATGGAGGTATATGAAATGTCTGTACTTTCTCTCGGACAATATACCTATTATATTTAATGTTAATAATTAAAAATAAAAATAAATAAAAAATGTAAACCTTTAAATACGTAAGGACCAAAATAAAGAAGAAGGGCTCTGAACTCTACAGTTTTCATTAGTCGAACTTTGTACATTGATTTAAATATTCGATGAAACTCCTTTGGGTATGATTTTCGGATATTAGAAAGCCTCGCATCGATCCTGTTTAAATCCAATGTACCAAGCTTATGTTTCCTTCCTTTTTTCTTATGCCAAGTACCAGTCCACAGCAACAACAAGCGTTTAAACACGCCTGTCTTAATATTTAGTTATAATGTTATAATTTGGTTAAATATATGTATATTATCTCATACCCAGTAGAACAAGGTGCATATAGTCTAGGGGAAATCCTTTGATCATGTCAAGGTCGAGTTCCAATAGTGGACATTGTACTGGTTGGTGATGCTGTCTGTTTGTCCTCCGTCTGAAAGACTGATCCGTTCGCAACCGGATTTTTTCAAGCTCAGGGAAAATCATGCAGTTGAAATCTAACAAATGGATTCCCTTTTGCTCACAGCGCTCACATGCAAAATATCCATTGTGAGCGATTATTTGTTTTATAAACTGTCTTGCAACAGCATCACATACAATGAATTGCAGATTGACCCTGTAGGTTTGGCCTTTATACTGTAATCAGTTAGCTTGTAAATCAAGCATTTCATTCAAAAATGGACGCAGAAACGCTTCGAGCGATTCCGGTATGGTCTCCGCCGCATGCAAGCTTACGGCAAAAGGATTAGTTTCATTCGAATTAATGACTCGGCAGGCAATCGGCCAAATTTCAAGCTTTTTGCTTTTGTGTGGGGACAGCCCGTCAATTCCCACCGTAAGGTCCAATCTAAAGTACATTTATATTATTTTATATTCTTGTGACATAAGAAATGTAAGAAAGGTTAACCTCTTGCAGTCGTCCCGAATTCCTCTATCAATTCTTCGCTTCAAACCGTCTCTGAGGGAGAAATGATGGAAAGTTTTTTCTCCAACTTTTGCGCTATCTGTTTTCAAAATTGTCCTAAAAATAAAACTTTTACTTTCCACATGTTGTTTGAATTTATAGTTAAAATTACCTTGGGTCCCTAGGGATGTTGTGGCCTAGGTCATTTAATAATTTTGCGACGTCTCGTACAGCCTCATGCGTCAATCCTCGGTCGTGGTATATTTTTCGTAGCCTATAACAAATATCTTCACGATCGAGAACAGGTTCCGGCTCGTTACCTATTAGCTGCTCTTCATGGAAATTATCCAAGTCTTCATGCAGAAAAGGCTGTTCGCCAATGTTAACTCTATTTTCGTCATCAATATCAGACTGCTGCTCCTCAGCAATTTCGGCAATCGATTCCAAATCTTCTTGTATTTCCTCAACTCTTTCATTAACAGCGACTTGCACTAAATTTGCTATAGCATTTCTAATATTACGGTGTCGCCTTACTTTAGCAACTGACATTTTATGCATGTATTTACAAAATGACCGTAGCCGCAAGATATATATATTTACTTTTATAGCTGCACTCTGTTGGCAACTATTAAAATTAGAATATGAAATATTACAATCGCTCTCGATTATAGTCAATGCCGATAATAGCTTAAGGCAAAATAACACATATGGCGAGTTTCATTCTTGTTCTGGGCCAGTTTTCGTCGGACAATCCACTGACATCGTCTTCAAAACTGTACAGCAATGGCTGGTAATAAACGCAAATCTTCCGATTCTCTAGAAGTCGAAGAACAAGAAGAAGTATCAGCGGAGGCATCTCCAGTTAAATTGGGTCGTGGAAGAAGGGTAAGAAAAGTGAGTCGCAAGTTGATCATGTCTGAAGAAGATAGAAAAAAGGAGGCAGCAAGACTTGAATTAAAATTGGCAAAGTTAAGATCAGCTACAGTGATCCCCAAACCCCCGAAAGTTACCCTAAAGAGTAAAACTAGTAGTGCAGTAACTGGCAAAAAGAAGGCAGCAGCAACTAATTCGGGACAAAATACAAAAAAATTTACTGCTGTTGACATTGATGGTACGTAGACTGAATGTTTTTTTTGTTCATGCATAAACGTATGTGAATTTGTAAAATAGAAATCGATGAATCATCACACGATGACTCAAGTGTCCATACGAGTTCCGATAATGAGGTGGAAGAATCTGAGGATGACCAGGTAGCCAAAGTTCCAGCCTCAGTACGTAGGCCTAATAAGGATCAAATCCCCCTAGACAGCCCATCAACTTCTCAAGCCGTAACTCCTCGTATCATTGAAGGTAAACCTCTCGAGAATGTCAGATCGATGCTCCATTTATTAATTTGAAATAATTTCTATTTCAGGAACAAAAAAGTTAATTCCTGATCAGGTGCCAGTATCTGTCGATGTCTCAAAAGTACTAGTCACTTTTGTTGAAAACCAAAAAGCCACTCTGGAACGCATCATCAAATTGGAGAAGACAGCAACAATACCAAATGGTACGGCAGATGGTTCAAGCGTTATTCTTTAATTACCAAGTATACCATTTGAAGAGGAAGCCCATATTGAAGAAGCATTAGAAAAATGCAAAAAAGATCCTGCATTCAAAAAAGCCTTTGTATAAAACACTCTGTCTTTTTGCTTTTGAAAAATTTTAATTTTCATTTCATTTTTCAGATCGAAAGAATTGCTAATTTTGGAGCTTCATCTTTAAAGGACTTCGTACCGAGAATCATACGTGAAGTCCTATCACAAAATCTAAGGCTTACTTACTGCCCTCAAAAAGCAGTTAACGGGAAAAAGAGCTTCAAGGATTCCACAATTTGCAAGGAAATTGTCTTGCGTAAGTTATGTTGTTTATAGTGACCCATATCACTTTTATCAAATAATGCATCAGTTTTTATTTCGTTTTTTAGCTGCTATACGCAGAAGACACCCTAATCCACCAGCGCCGGCTCACCCCATCGATGATCTCACCATATACAAGTTGATGAAGCAGCCGTTTACAGGCGCGTCCGATGAAAAAGGTGGCCGCGCCCTGCGATCGAGAATAACTGCTCGTTTTTTTACAGTTAAAAGAACAAGCGGCACAAGGAGTTCTTGAGGTTAATGATGATGATGGCGGTGACAAGTAATTGTAATATTCAATGATAAAATTCCGAGTTTCAAATTCATTTAAAAGATGTTTGTTATCATAAAAAAAATACAATATTTGACAACGTTGGTCGAAGAGTAGTTGACAGATGAAAGTGGGCGTTATTCAGTAGTTAGTCGTTTGTGGTTGTGTCTTCGTCCACTCGAGTTTATCAAATTAGTACACCAAGTTTTTGGTTAGTAGTGTTGTGTGATTGCAATATTCACCCTTGGATAATTGGATACGTACGCCGTTTTCAGGTAAGACTGTTATAGAAATAAAATGTCTTGCCCATTTTGTACTTTTCGTCGTTGAACATTGCTGTTTCGTTATCCTTTTTAGTGTAATATATTTTTCTATCGTCAGGTAAGGCTTAACGAGGTGCCGACGGCAAGTTGGTCATGCAGTAATCGGCGCCACAACTCTCCATTTCAGATAATGTTGCGCTCTGGAATCTATATCATGCACTGCAGGTGAGAAAAATCAACTTACAATCATATTAATAAGGGGGAATATATGTTTCGTGTTGTTGTTGACAAAGCTTCAGGTGTAAATGACAGTCAAGGTGGAAACGGCGCCAGAAGAGAAACGTACATTAACACCACCCCCGGAAAAGATGGAAGACGCGTCGGCGGATGACGAAACCACAAAAGAGATGTCGTCATTGCAAGAAACGGAGGAAATCGACAAGAAAAACTGCCGACAATATTGAGGTTGAGGATCAACAGTCGTCGACTTCATCCTCCCCGTCGGCCTTGCACATCCATTTGGACGATGAGGACAAGGACGAGTCCCTGAATGGTAATGAGATGTTCTGATTCGTCCAACTATCGCTGACCTTGCTCACGATGACTTTTTCCGATTAACTATCTTGGGGCAAACAACTCTCCCTCTCCTTTATTTCATCTGCATTTTTCTCTTTTTTTTACGTTCAGGCAAGGACAAGGAAGCGGTGGATCCGTCGTTGCCGCTTATCAGCAACGCGGTCAGTCTGTCGTCGATAGCGTCGTCGTCGTTAACGCCGCCGCCGCCTACGCGATCAGAGCAGTCGCCTTCAACGCAACCCCCTTCGCCTACGCCTTCAGCCGAATCGGGTAACAGCGTCCGTCGAACAACACTTCGCTTCAAGTGAGGCATCAAAATTAGTTTTGATGTCCATCAGAATGGCCAACCGGTTAGCGTCAACAACCACGACGTGGCGCCAATGCCCTCGGCCTCTTCGGGAGAACCTCGCCAGTAAATAATATAATCTACGTTAGTTACTGTGTCTTTATCTTTAGTTTGTGTTTCAAAATACAATCTTTGTTCAAATAATTTGCAATGAGTCAGCCTTATTAATTAAAAATCCGCTTTAAGCAGCCCAGTAGATGTACAAGCATATTCTCACATTAAGAACTAGTGAAATCGACCCGACGGCAATATACATAATCCCCCCATTATTGACTATTAAAATTGGCCCGGCGCCAATGTACAAAATTCTCCCATTGTTAACTATCTAGATCGGTCCAGCTCCAATATACATAATCCTCCCATTATTAACAATCGAAATCGGTCCGAAAAAATTTGACCTATTTGGCCCAATATGAAAAAGCTGATTCGAAAAAAACGGCCTAGAATTGGAAAACAGTTTTAAACCCTAAATTTTTTTGTTTATTTTGAACAGTTTTTCAAAATCGGTAAAGTGTTGGGACACATTTTGTTAGCAGCTTTGTATTAGAGCAGAACTTAGTTACATTCAGACTGTGCCCCAAAGTTGAAAATCAGGCCTAAAACGCACTTGGCACAATGTTGCATGTTACCCGGGAATAACAACATATCAATATTTTTATGAGACAACGCACTTCTTTTTTTCGAATAAGATCACCCGCTTTCGAAAACACTTGTTTGGACGGTACCGATGTTGCAGGAATACACGTGAATTGTTTCACAACTTGAATCATTGGAATCAAAACCCCGACATTTATTTTTGTACACCAAGTGTCAAGAGGGTCTTTCGCTCAAAGAAGAAAAGGAAGTTTAAGATATTCTTTAATAAGAATAATGTAATTGGCCGTAGAATTTTCCCCTTTTCCCCTTTGGTTTGCATTTAATTTTGAAATTCGGCTATCATGAAGGCAACGGATATCATCAGCATTAGCGAGTAACTCGGTTGATGGGCCAGGAACAACGCTTTCTTGGCAATTGCGGTTTGCAGCACGAGCCATTTCGCTAACAACACGTTTTTGCCATTTCCACTCCTAAAGATGATGTGCGACTCTATTTGTCGTTAGCAACTAGATACTCTTTCTTGAAACTAAAGAGTAAAAGCAAATGATTAATGATAGACCTATTTCAACGTATATTTACTTTATTCTTTAAATAAATTAATATTTTTACCGTGGATCCAGATAGGTTGCTACTGTATGCGCAGTATTAGCATAGAATTCATTGAAGCGATCCTTCAGATTCAAATTGAGAGAACTGCTCATCATGATAAGAATATCATTGGATTCCGTGGAATGCATTTCTTTGTGATGATCTTGAAGAAGAATAATAGAAGGAAAAACTTTAGATAAAGATGGGTAATACTGGGAACTTAAATCTTCGGTGAGGATATGAAAGGGTTTGAGGATAACTGCTGCACCAGCAAGAGTTTCCCATTCCCAATCACAAAGCAACAAATCTTGCCTGTCCATCACTTTCAATGTTTCCGTTACCGATTCTCTAAATTCTAAAATATGACATAAACTTAATTTAATTTAATTAATTACAAAATTAAAATAAAAGTTGATGCATACCAAGAAGACTCATAATCATTATAAGAGTTGAATACCATCGAGTAGGTACTTCTTGTTGAAGTTTACATTTTTTCCCAATGTTGTTATGTTTTAAGTTTTGAGTAGCTGGAATGCTGTGATGAAAATATGTTACGATGTTCCGGCATTTTCTAAGAATTTTTATGCCATAAATTCTTTATTATTATAATAATACAGTTATTAAATAATACCTGAAAACTCAACATTGTCATGTATAGCATCTTTTACAGCCAGACTCAAGGTGTTTGCAAAGCACTGTATATGCAACCATTTACCTATGGTGACGATTGTTTTTTAACATTGGCTGCATTATCGCTAACAACCCCACAAATCTTTTCACATGTAATTCTCCAATTTGCAGTAACTAATTTCAGATGAGCAGCCAAATTTTCGGCCGTATGACTTACTTCAACTGCCAATGTGCACAGAACCCACGAGACCACTTTGATTTTATCAGTAAGAAAATGAGCAGTCACAGTCATATAACTAGCATTTGTTAATTAAGTCCAACAGTTCGTGGTAAGAGCGATATATTCAGCTCAGTCAAAAGTCTTGCCTTCGCTTCCGCATATAATTCAGGCAGAATAGTATGTGATAACGTTTTTGGCTTGGGTAGCTCTATTCGTGGATCAATAACCTTGATAAATTCTCTAACATGTTCATCTTTGACCATGCTCAAAGGATGCATGCCTCTAACCAAGAAATAGCGAGCGCACGTAAAATAAATTTCATGTGAGCCCCTCCTTAATGGTATAGTTGAGAACCCGTTTCTGATGAAAGAGAACCTATCCAATTAAACAAATATATAATTATATTATGTATTTTTTATTCAGTTCACTGTCATTACTGGATGAGCCGGTGGATGAATCAGGATCCAATTCAATGTCATCATTTTCTTCCTCATTTCCGCCGAGAAGTCTGGTGGGTTGAGATGTATTAGGTCTTTTTCCCTTAGTTGGTGGTCGTTTGAGCGATTCAAGTCCGTAAAATTCTTCCTTGTGCAGTTGGTCACCACGTTGAAGATGAAACCAAAGATTAGTAGTGGGTCAATCCACGCAAAATCGACCAAAGCTGTGCGCGACCAAATCACAGATTTGCTCGAAAATTTAACCACCTACTGGTGAAGACGTCATGATTTCGTGGCGCAATTTTTTTTTCAATTGATACCAAAAAAGATATGGAATTTCAAACTTTTTGGTCTTTTTTTGTGCGCGTTTTCCGTTTTTAATGAAATATCCGTAATAGTAATGAAAATTTTTAAAAACTATGCAAATAAATTTGATTTTGCGATGTTAACTGTTAAAAGAGTTCATTGTTTAAATTTCAAAAAAAAATAATAAACCTATGTTTTTAATCATTTATCAGTGCCCAATATGTCCCCCAGGAAAATTGATATAGCTTTTTTTTATGTATAAAAGGTGTATATTCGCTGAGGCGAATGTTATCTGTTTATTGTCAAATTATAAAATATGAGCGGTAACAAACGATAAAACAAAAACAGAGCGGGGGAAGTACAAAACAACCAGAGAGAGAATGATGGCGAAAGTTGAGACTACGACAGTACGCACGCAGATTGAACCACAAATAAATAAGCTAGATGTCAGAGCGCATTGATGCGAGAGAAGAGAAACGCACACACGGGTAAAGACCAGAATGGAGTATCGGTAAACTGACAGGAGTAAGATGTACTAATTCCGAAGCCAACAAACAAGCAAGCTGGGACTGAGTGGACTCGTCCGACCAGGCTGACCCACTGGGTGGTCCGATTATTCGCGAGGCTGAATGGTTAGGGCCAGCCCAACGAAATCTCGGACGTCCGTCACGGCCACGGCCCGATTAAGGCGCCCGCTACAACCAGTGGGCGACACCCGGACAGAGACCGCAGAGACACACAGAAAACCTTACTCAAACCAAATAGATGGTACGAGCGATGCATTAGAATAAAGCCAGAACACCGGAAAAAGGCTAGTTAAATGAGCGTTCAAGAGGATGGTCAGCACCGGGGTTTGAAACGTTTAGTGGACGACAGAAAGTTTGAAAGAGCGATCCACAAAGGTTTGTGTTGAGAGAACGCTTGAAGCGGGACTGGCCACAGCAGAATTAAATTAGATGCGCAGGCAATAAGATTCTCTCTGTGAGATGCATGATTTGAACAGACAAAAATGACATGATTAACGTCTTCTTCGTCACCGGACAAGCAGGGGCAGAGAGGCGACAATTTTCTTTTGATCTTGAACAGGAATTTGTTTAGGATGCACTGAGAGAAAACTGCATAAGAAAAAAGGGGTTAGAGGAGAGTCTAGGATGGCAGCGGCTTCCACTGAGGGAAAGAACAATCGTGTCTGAGCTCCAGTAGCGGCAGTAGACCAGATTTGATTCCATAAACTTTGGATCTCTGATTTCAATAGTCTTTCTCTATGAAAACGCAGAGAGATGCCTACAGGTTTACATGAAGTTTGGATTCTTTCTGGAATATCTCCCGCAATACGTCGAGAGGACGGAGGCAGAAGTGCAGCATGTAAGGAGATTAACCTCTTAGTAACTATTTCCACTACTTTCAGATGAAGGGGAACTATATTGGCAAGGACGAGGGCCGCGTCTGTAGAGGTGGACTTGAACAGCCGACCTATGACTAGTGCGAAAGGACGTTGCACTGCTTTAAGAGAAGCAGCAACCCGTTTTTTTTCCAATTGCTGAAGCCCAAACCGAGCAGTTGTAAAGGATAATAGGAATGAAAGAGGATTTGTATAGAAGAGAAATTGTGCTGCGAGATAAGCCCCAGGACAGCCGGCAACATTTCAGGATGAGAAACAGCATTTTTTTTACCGTATTGCACTTGTTAGATATGTGTAGGTTCCAGCTTAATTTGTCGTCGATTGTGAGTCCGAGATATAAGCACGAACTTGACCTAGGAACTGTGATGTTATCCACTATTTGAGTTAGGGGCGGTAAATTACGTTTTGGGGAGAAGATAAAAAGAACGACTTTGCGCCGTTGAAAACTAATTTGACGGAGAGACCCCAAGCTACTACTGCGTCACATATTGTCTGAAGATGAGAATGCGCCAAGTTGTAATCTTTGTGCATGGCAGACCACTATATCATCCGCGTAAGCATTGAAGCGGAAAGGGAACGGGAAATTGAGGCACAGTAGGTCCTCAAGCAGAATATTCCATAGGAATGGAGAAAGAACGCTGCCTTGCGGACAGCCAAGCTCGATATCTGTTACTCTCGAAGCGAGAGGACTGGACAGAGTGCAAGTACGAGAGCTTAGAAAATTAGCAAGAAGCTTTACTAGGAAGGCTGGACAGTTTTTACTAATCAGACAATTTAGAATTGCCGGATGCCAAGCCGCGTCAAAACCAGACTTGATATCAAGGAACGCACAACAGGTGGTGACTTTATTTTTTCTATTGTTTTCGATAAGGCTAGTTAGAGAGAGAGTAGCTGTTTTGGTTGAAAAACCAGACCTAAAGCCATGCTGATTAGGGCTGAACCAGTTATTAGCCGAAGCTAAGCGTTTCAATTTGACGAGAATAATTTTTTCTAACTGTTTGGAAAGAGCACTGAGAATACTAATGGGTCTGAAACCACTAGGGTGGCTATAGTTGGCTTTGTTGCTCTTTTTCAGAATGATGATGGAGGCAGATTTACAATTAGTCGGAAAGTGGCTTAAAGAAAAACAGTCAGAGAAGAGGGCTACTTAATGGAATTTGATTAGTTCATACGAGTGTCTCAACCAAATCGAGGAAATGCCGTCAGGGCTAGGGTACTTGGTAAGGCCATGAAGGAGGAGACGCTGCTCCCATAAGGCCCTGCAGAAATTTTTAAGACCATGATGAAATAAAGGATTAGTTCTCTTTTTTGCCACTAGAGGGACAAGTGAAGCGAAATAAGTAAAAATCTAGGCTTTATTTTGGTTTTCACCCATTCCTCTTTCATGGTCTAGCAGATGACAAATTCGTTACGATGGCAACGAAAAAAAAATAAGGCTAGATTTTTACTTATTTCGCTACACTTGTCCCTCTAGTGGCAGAAAAAGGAACGAATCCTTTATTTCATCATGGTTTCAAAAATTTGCCCGACCAGCTCCTCCTCCATTCCTCCTTCATGGTAAGGCGCAAGGACTCCATGGCAAGTTTCAGATCAATAAGAGTGACATAAGTATCGCAGGAGGCACGTATCGCAGGAGGCACGTCACAATAAGTCTTGACAGAGTCTGATACAATCTTATGAGAAAGACTACCGGGCGGATTAACAGGGAAGAAGTGTGAGTTGAAAGCAGAGAGGATGTCTGAATGGTCAGAGATAATTACTCCATCGATTGATAGTTCATTGGGAAAAGTGATAGGAGGCGAAGAGTTAGTGAGTGTTTTAATTCACCAAAAATATCGCCATTTAGGTTGCGACTACAGAAGGACTTCCAGCTTTCTTTTTTCTCCGCTCTAAGAGCTCTTTGATAGACAGCTTTGTTTAGAGTGTAAGCGGTAATATTGCATAGAGAGGGATCAAGACGTTTCAATTTGTACGAAGCTTTAAGTTTTGAGCGAAGGACCCAGAGGTTAGCTGACCACCAAGGCATCTTTGCTGGAATGCGAGAGGGGTGGAAAGCGAGTTTGCTCTTTAGTGCAGACGATTTTATGACCGAGTTCAAATAATCAATAACATCGTCAATATCCTTTGTAGAGTTAAAAGACTGGATTATGTCGGGACTGGTAATGTCAGCCATGGCGCTCTCGAGGATAGTAAGGAAGAGAGGAATATCGCAGTACTGAGGAGAAGGAAGCCGGTCAGCTTTGGCAGCCGAAGATTGAGAAAAACGATCATATTCAACAAAGAACATAATAAACGGGTGGTCAGATAAAGACGGGTAGAACGAGTAGTGCCAGCCAATGAGAGAGACAGAGTTAACCTCAAGAGTTACGTCGACGAACGAGGTTTTCGATGGCTTGTGAGGCAGCAGAGCAATATCAACGTTAGAAATGGACAAAGCGTGGTCTAAAAAGCAGTAATCGAGCTCCGCACCAATTTTGTTGTACAACCGCTGTTCCAGGACTTATTCTTTGCGTTGCAGTCAATGCCCAGGATGGCAACCTTTATTACCCATGAGGGAATATCAACAAGAATAGAGGCTAGGTGAGAAGGACAATACAAGGAAGGGACGGTCTACAGTAGATGGAGAAAAAGAATACGTTGTTGGGTAACTTAATACCACAGCAGTTACAGTGCCGGTCCAGTTATCGGGCCACCCGCTTATCGGGCCAACTCGGTTATCGGGCCATCTAAAGGGCTGCACCAGGTCAGCGCCATCATGAGAGAACTGAGAGAAGCTATTGGGGGGTTTAAACAGCATAAATACGATTTTGGCGATACAAATGGGAGTGAATTCATTTTCTAATGAATAAAAATCTCGGGGGATATATATACAGCCATATAATATGTATTACTATGGTGGGTATTGCTAAAAATAAATTTAATTGAGTTCATCGCGGCCATCGATATATAGTATAGTGTATATAGTACAGTGCAGGTACAGTGGCAGTTTATTGCATGTGTCTCACACAGCCCCAACGTGGTGGCACTGCGATCGCGTGCCCAGTTATAGAGCCACCCTCTCATGGGGCCACTGCACCAGGTGGCCCGATAACTGGACCGGCACTGTATTGCTTAGGCCGAAGCTACAGAGGGAAGCGTTGAGAGAGGCTCTTATGATGATAGCAGAACCAAAAGCATGCTCTGAGGAGAGACAGTGAAAAGAGGGGTAGCCAGGCGGAATGAATTTTACCTCAATGGAGGAAGCCAAGGAGGAGACTTTTGCAAAAGGTTCTTGAATCAAAAACACATCGATATCTAGGTCTATTATCAATTGCGCGAGGTTGATAGTGGCACTACGAGAGTGTCGGAGGTTGATCTGGAAACACTTGAGGGGGGCAGGCGCTTTTCTGATGTTGTGTTGGTTGACTTGCATGCTTGGACGGCAGGATAGTGACGAAACCTTATCAGTCATTTCAAGTGAATAGAGCGGTGTATATCAAAACTGCGGCTACCTGAGCTCTGCAGCTCGTGTGTCCTGTCTCGTGATTTCCTTGACAATTCGGGCATTTAAATCTTGATTTGGGGACCGTGCAAGTGGAGGTTTCGTGATCTAGAGAACAGCATCCACATACTGTCGAAGACGATTTGCAGAAGTGCTTGATTTGTCCGTATCTTTGGCACTTGAGACATCGTCTAACTTCTTTGTCGACATCAACATCAATCGCACGATGGGCCTTATATTTGAGGAAGATACGACCACCAGCTAAGATAGACTTTTTAAGTGCCGAGGAGTTAACACATAGACGGACTAGATAAGAATGTGAATTAGGGCTGCTTCTAAGAACCCTGGTGGAGACAACACAGCCCATCAGAGATGGATTGCTAGATTCGACTTGGGAAATGAGAGATTTTTCCTTAGCTATTTTCTTCTCGAGGTCATCAGACCGTTCTGCCATGGGAACGTTGAGAAGTTTATTGAAATGGACAAGCAGAGGGAAGGGGGTGGTGGGAACGAAAACTTTGTCAAACAGATGATATCCCTTCGATTGGTGGGCATTTATACGATTGTTGGCTTCATCCCTATCCGCTGTTGAAACGCATCACTAAATTGCCATTTTTTATTTTGATATCCTGTGCAATAGGGCCATCTATTTGGAATCCGAGGATGGATTTGACAGCTGACTCAGAGTAACTAGATGGGTTGGTTAGGGGGTCTATCTTTGCCATAAGTACAGGTCTAACGTCTCTGGACCTCATTTGTTTTGCCACTGTAGCGTAACTGTCTGAGGATTGGGAATGGTTTGCGCCGTGAGAGTTGGAGAGATTAGAAACTGAAACGGAAGGAGGTACAAAGACTGTTTCCGAGCTGGCTTGACATTGCTTTGTAGGTCAAAAAGGCGGATGTCCTTATCGGCTAGAGAAAGCTTCGCAATGACAAGATCTTTTTTTTGCAAGGTCTAACCTCAAGAAAGAAATAAGACGATAAGACGATCCTCTTCGAGACAGGGATTAGAGGCTATCAGTTACGAGCAGCCGTTCAAAAGCGGAGCAAGTGTCCAGACAGAAGAGAGAAGAAAATGATGGACGATCCTCTTCGACACAGGGAAGTAATATGCAAAGACGAGCAGGCGTCAGAAGAAAACTAAAACTATCTCCAGTTCCCTCGCCCCTCAACCCAAGCGTGAGCAGAGTGACCAGTTTTCCAATCCCCTCAAAGCCTCCACAGACCACAGGAAAGTTTCCGGCACTTCCGCAGAAGCCCACGACCCTGAACGGCTTGTAGACTGGCCTTGCCACTCGCTTAGGGAGGAGGAGCAAGATCGCCGGAGATCTTGGCTCTTCAGAGCAATAAAAACTCCCGTACAAAACTTTTAGCTTATATTTTGAAATGGTTGCTAATAATAGCTTGCGCGGAACTAGCCTGAAAAATCGAACCTCTTTTCAAGCTGAAATTACCGCAATTTGTTTCCTCTCTACATTATTCCACTTTTTTATAGCAGATAACAGCTTTTATTTTTCAAGTTAGGGCGTTCCCCGGCGATCTCTTTTTTGGCTTGAAATATTTAACCTTTATATAAGCTTGAATTTTTCAACCCTAATATTTTCCCCAACTGTATACTAATTCCAGTATGGAATTTTAAATCTAGAGTTGCGCTTGATTTGATCGAAATAAACGATCAAGAAATAAGCAAGTTTTAGCTTTATTTCATTCAGGTGAGAAACATTTATCTTAGTTGTAGCTTCAATAAAATAGCTAAAAATAACGCGGCACATATCATATTAAAATCCGCCGCGGCGTAACTAAGAAATAAATCATATATTTATTTTTATCGTCTTATATTATTAATTATCGTATAAGCTTATGAAAACCTAAAAAATAAGTTTGCGCTTTTAGTGTGTTGTATTTTTATAAATCTTGAAAAAAAGCAGACGACTTTTTTAATTATTTTGTGAGTGATGTAATCTGACAAGACATAATGCCAAATGAGGATCCAAAATTATCTCGATACCTCAAGAGGAAATTGAATTTGAAGGAGGCACAGGAAGAAGTTGAACATATGGTTAAAGAAAAAGTTCCGTGCCTGCAAAAAGTGAACCAAGCTTGTGTCCGCGACATCGGCAATATACGGCAGTCTGAACAACCTCATCATGCCGAACCAGCAACATGTTCATCGACAAGTAATTTTAACGAAGATGAGGATCTCAATGTAAAATATATATACATGGGCACTTGTTTTTTTTTTTAATTTTACATAATGTATTCATATATTAAAGAATATTGCTGAGCTAAAATCCAAAACATCAAGTCAAAACTCTGTAGCTGAAGGCTATGATTCAGATGAAGAATACAACTTAGGTGAAAACGATTCGTCAAATGCTTTCGAGGTTAGTAGACCTGCAATAGTTATCTCTTAAAGTCTGTACTTTCCTAAAACTCGAATTTTTAAATTCAGGATAAAGACTGTGAACCATCATCATACCTTAGCATGCTATGTCTTGCTTACAAACTTAAATACCATCTATCTAATGAAGCATTCAAAGACCATTTAAAAATAATTCAAATCGCAACTAAATCAACCGCAGCAGAAATCGAAAGTGCCGCCAAATGTTGCGCAAAATATGACCATCTATTAATGGACGTCAAAAAAATCTTTGTGTGCGCGAAAAAAAATTGTGATGCCATACTTGAAATTGGGAAAAATGGTCTTCCTACACAAAAACAGAGATGCCGCCATCCATTTGACAAGTCAAGATCATGTTACATTCTAGTTCTGCCAATAGAAAAGCAACTAAAATTTTTTTTTGGAGAGTAGCGGAATAAAATTAAGAAAAGAAACTACAGCTGGATATGACGGAACAACTCTTGGGGATGTCCAAAGTGGAAACAGCTACAGAGAAAAGGTTCATGGTGATGGCTCCGAAAAGAAGGTTATCTTCACGTTGCAACTAAATGTTGATGGAGCGCAGTGTTTTAAAAAAAGTAAATTTGGATTTTGGCCATTCATGGGTGTCATAAATGAAATTGCTTACTGTGCAAGACGAGGAAACATGATTTTAATGTCTCTTTGGTTCGGGAACAAGAAGCCCCTAGAGAGCCGTTTCTTGACACATCAATAGCCGGTTAGCAAGCTAGCGAGTCAATATGAAGGTCTAGTGTTCGACTCTAGGGACGGTCTTTTGTCAATATTCTTTACCTTTGGATCAGAAATATACGAACATTAAGACCGTTAGAACTCATCTTAAAGACGGAGATGCTTCCTTTCAAGATTAATTAAAGTGGCATTGACCAGTCTTGGAATGACGGATAAAAGACTTGTTGAAGACAAAATATTCTGTCTGGGTTGGCTCTCACTTCTTTTGACTATGTGACCGCACAAGTACCAGACTACTTACATTCGGTCTGTCAAGGAGCAATTAAATGTTTGTTGGAATTTTGGACGGAATCTCAATATCATAAGGAACCATGGTACTTAGATAAAGACCAACGTGCCATTCTCGATGCTCGCTTAAGTCAAATGAGGCCTCCTTATGAAGTCACACGCACATCAGCTTTAGTATCAAACCTTGGTGATTGGAAAGCTTCTGAGTATAGAGCATTTGCTCTTTATTATTTTTCGGCTGTAGAGGATCTTCTACCAAAACAGTTCTATGATCACTTCTTGTGCCTCGTTTATGGCCTACAAGTGCTGCTACAAGAAGAAGTACCCATCGAGCGTGTTAAGGAGGTTGAATTTATTTTTCAATACTTTGTTCGCGAAGCAGAACTACTCTATGGAAGACAACGTATTCGCTATAATTTCCACTTACTTACTCATTTGGTTCAAAGCGCACTAAATTGGGGCCTTCCATGGAGTAATTCTACATTCATTCCCGAGTGGTTTAACGGGGAATTGATTTCATTAAAGAATGGGACCCAAAGTGTTGCAGAGCAAATGGTTCGATCATTTCTCTTGAAAAAGGCGGTACGATCAGATGCGATCAACCTCATTACAAATTTTAACTTACCAGTCACAGTACGTGCATTGTTGAGAAAGTTGCTGAATATTTCTCAAAAGAAGCCTTCTATTCCCATATCAATGAAGATTATTGTGGTATCAATAATGATGCTAGTCAACTTCTTGGGTCTGCTCAAAAAAAAAACAACTAACCCTTTTCATGAAATCGCGATTCACAATTATCTTGATTCGTCGGATACAGACGGTTCTCTCAGAAAATCAATCGAATGTTTCACATATCACTACTCTTACAAAAGGGTGAAAGTGCCACGAAAAGGGATATTTACAACGACTAGTTATACTTGATCTCCCAAAAGGACGAATTACTGTGCTTACATGAAAGAAGATTATTTTTTTATGATAGAAATCATAATATCATTTCAATCACTTCCTCTAGAGGGAAATATCATACTTGTTGGGCGGGTCATGGGAACAATTTCTAATGTGAAATATTTGCCTTCCATCGATAATGTTTCATTTTCCAATTTCCATGGTCAAAGTAGAAAACTGATTGGGCTTTCCACAGAATTAACTGCTTTCCTCCCAAATGACATAATAAAAAAGTGCGTTATTGGCTTTAATAATGAACTTACGGAAACATTTGTTGTTACTCCCCTTGTGAATTCCCTTGAAAGTGATTAATACAGATTGATGAAAATAATCAATTATGCCAGTCTTTAAATTTGAAATTAAAGTCAATTGTCAAAACAGTAAAAATTATTGATCGAAATTTGGCATCTATGCCTTAATTTTGGTGCTCAATTGGAAGTTAACCTGAGCCAAGACGTCTGCTACTCGCACTCTACTGTCTGTCGTCTAGTTCATGCACTCAATCTTAAAATTAAAAGACAGTAGAATTATAGTATTAATATCAGTACGCTTGTAATGGCAGACCCATTGGTCTATATACTTTTAAATTTCACTAAAAATGATGAGTTGGCTATCGGCACATTGGAGGCCATAGCAGTGCCAAAAGATTTCCATGACGAGAGCTTCTTGCATCAACTCCAACAATTAAGAGCTTTTGTTGGGACAAAGAAAGTTATTGGTGTCAAGTAAGCATATAGCTTTTTATTTTATTTATTCCTATGATTCTAAGTATCTCTTTATCTAGTTGACCTAAGTTTCCCATTATTCCTGGTTGGAGCCTCCCTGCTGACTCGACAACCTCAACTAGATCACCAGTTCAATATGAAATAAGATCGTGTAAAGTAATCACATTCTCAGGTGATCAAACATAAATTTTAAATTGTGTGTTTCTGTTCATAAATGTTTTGTCGTGTAGAGGACAAAGATGTGGTGGTGTCAGTAAGGAATGCCATGATGAAAACTCCCATCGGTGTCCAAAAGGCAGTAGCCAAAAAGTCAGCTCCAAAATCATCTACAACTCAGAAACGTGGCAATGGTCAGAAAGCTATCCCACCACCACGTAACTTGCTAACTGAAAACTCACCAACAAGTAATACCAATGTTCATAACTTCATAGCATTTTACCTCATACGACCTGTTATCAGTTATCAGGAAAAGCCTGAACATCTCGGACTCAGAAATGGATGGATTAGGTTGCCATTTGATTGCTGAAAGAGATCAAGACAAGACGAATTACGGCCATGAATCTGATGACAACAGCTCTGTCAATGATCATGCTGATGATCAGGAAGACAATTCACCTTCGCCATCAGACGAGGACGAAGATATGATTCCTGCTACTCCCCCTTTGCCTCCAGCGAAGAGAAAACGTGCTGATCAGAGTGAAAAATCAGTAAGCAAAACCGTATCCAAGGTATTTTGGTTTTATGGTAATTAATCTAATAGTAGCATACAGTAAACATTGCTTTTTTTCAGAAAAATGCAAGTCACAGCAAGGAAAATGACTCATTTGTCGCACCAAACAGAAGCAAAAAGTCTTCGGCTAACAATTCTGATTCTCATATTCTCACTTCTTTGGACGTCAACATATTCGACACTCCTCCAAGTTCTGCAACAAAAACTGCAACAAAAGGAATCTCAAGACGTATGCTGGTTAAACCACAGAATTGTAGAATTGTGTGTTTGTTTTATTTATTTTTTTCCGTTTCAGGAACAAGCAAAGGAGCCAGTTAATGCTGAGTTGCATCAGCAACATCTCCGTAGTGAATACAAGGATGAGATCCAAGAGCTTAAAAATCAAATCTCGTTCCTCAACGAACAAATTCGAGATTCTACCTATGAGCTAGAAATCGAGCGGGACGATTACAATAACAAAATTTCCGAAAAAGATGCCATTATTCTTAACTTACAAGAAGAAATAAAATCGCTGAAAGAATTGAATCCCGAGGCCTTGGCCAAAAGTCAGTTTTCTTTGAAAATCAGTATTTTTAAATTTTATCTTAACCATTTCTATATCTTATTAGGTCTTAATGAAGGGTTGGCTCTACTACACACCACTTTGGAAACCTTGACAATTAGTCAAGTAACTGCTCAACAATCACGTTATCAATTAGAAAGAAGTGAAAGCGGCAGAACTAACCTAGTGAAGCTTCACAAAGATTACGAGACAACGGTTCATCAAAATGCGTTAGCAACAGCAATCTCATATGGGAAGGCCGGTTCAAAAAAAAGTGAGTTTTTTTTTCAGGATTATTTTGTCTTACAAAGGATACATTTATAATAACACAACATTCTAATTTGTTACATATTCTACACAGGGACATGAGCAAAATGATAAATATTATCATGGAAGCGCTGTGGGATAGGGAATTTATGTCCAAGCACAGTCTAACCGGAAAGAAGGCACCCACTGATAAAACTAAGAATCCTGCAAAACCTGCCCTTCCAAAAGAAGATGTCCAAGCAATTACGAGTAAGTCGACAATGAAAACGAACAAGTTACAGAGTTTTTAGGTTTTGATTTTCATTTCAGGTTTCGTGGTGGAATTTTGGGGAACAAAACACAAGTTGGCAATCGACCCATCCATGGTTCATCCTTGCATCACATCCAAACTACTAAGTGAACATACGGCTCACAAGTCTAGAGAGAAGTTATTCGTGGAAAATGCTGATGAAGTGGACCCACAATAAATCGGTGAATGTTGCTGCAATAAAGTCGACCCGCCCTACAAGAACAGTTCAAGACGGCGGATATTGAACTTAGAAAATATCGCGTTGATTCGTGTTGATTTTAAATGTAAAAATATGTAGCCTATGGTTTATTCCATTCTATTTCTTTCGTGCAAACTTGGAGAAGAATTTGGAAACCAATGGGTTTACTTAAATACAAAGATTTGTTGTGAAAATTCCAATCCTTTTATTATTCGATATATTATTATGCTGCTGGTTATAATAATATTTATGTGTCAAACTGTTTTGTGCTAATAAATTTTAAGCTAGCTTAGACCTAAGATATGAAGCTGATTTATCAATATATAGCTATTTTAGCTTTAAAAACAACTGCTAAAACTACCCTCTAATATCCAATGTGGACTTTAAAATTTTTAATCTGGAAATTCCTAGCTAAATACTCCTAACTTCGTAGCTATTAATAGTACAAAACTAGCTAAAAGTTTCGTACGGGCTAGGGAACCAAGCCTTTTCCAGTTATGCTTATAACCAGACCAGACGGGGTGGAATTGATACCACACACTTCCTGTTTTTAAAAATCTGAAAAAGAATTTCGCAACTTACGGCTGAAACAGTGATGTAACACTGTTTTCCTTAATAAATGATTAACAGGCACAATAATCTACTAACTGCATAGAAAACCAAAACACAAAATTAGAACACTGATAAATGACACAGAGGGCAGCAGGAGGATGTGAAGGAAGATGAGATAGAGAAAAGGAGATAGGTCAGGCTGCTGGCAGATCAAATGAAGGGGGGTGGGGAAAAATACATAGGTAATGGAGAGAAACAACAAACAAGAAAGAATATGGCAAAATTAGTAAAATCTAGAGAAAAGGACAATCCACAGATTCCAGATTCACTCGCAAACGAGATAAATCATAAACTGCTGAGGACAAACCAGGAAAGAAAACACAATATCTAAAAAATCGGGAGCACAGAATCACAAGTCGAAGCTTTAGCAGACGACGCGAATGCTTGATATAGCTTAAAACGACTTTTGAATTTCTATAATTAGATTTTACGAACAGCAAATTGTTCGTATATATCCCTTTAAAAGCTCACCAAGGTAAGAGGTTAGGAGGTTAGGACCAATATTTGACATGACGATTGTGGTTTTAGTGTCTTCCATATTTTGCCTGCCTCCTATGGGAATACACTGCCATTTAGATGTCCAACTTGATGGAGAGTAGTGGGGGACGCCATATTCGAAAAACACGTTCATATTCAAATTGAAAAATGTGTGAACGAACTGTATTCGGTAACGTTGACGGAAGATAAGTGCAGAAGTGAAGATGAAGTGAAGAGAAGATAAATTGCTCGCGAAATTGCGAAGACAGATTTACCCATCATCAAAGATTTACCCAAAGCGAAAACTCTCATGCTGTGAGTTAAATAAATTTTTTTTTTCTTAAGACAAAATATTTTGATCTTTCTATTTTCGTATGAAGCTAACGACTACGAACAGGCTGTTCGTCAACGTACGAAAAGTGAAGTCAGTGTCATCCCAAAAGTAGGAGATGAAGAAAAAAATTTCTGCGTCCAATCCATTACACCGACCTCATCCTCGCCTTATTTCGTTGCATCTAAGCAAAGAAATAAATTTCATAAGGCAACGACAGCAGAAAAAATCCAGAAAAAGAAAAAAAAACAAACAAGAAGGACGTAGAACGAAGCAGGCGGAAGTGGAGCGCAAGATGATGAGAAAGGTGAAGGAACCGGAACCGGAGCCGGAATACGGCAAATTTTTTGGGTACTTTTCTGGGCTGTCCTTTAAGAAGCAAGGTATTTGTTTTTTCACATTCATTTTGAAATTAATTTTAACGTTTAAAATTTAATTCTAAATATTCCTTAGACTCGTTTGAGTAGTCAATCTAGATGATATTGATATCGAGATTCAACGAGGACAAAACTTGTCTTCTCTTCGTCTGGAAAATGAAAATTGCATTTTTTTCAGTCTCAAAAATCACATCCATCCATCACTAGAATTTCTTTTTTTTTCGCTTATCTTCATTAACACTTAATTGACAAAAGCGAGTTCTTAACTTTTTTTCCATTGTCAAGTGGAGTTCATCCAGTTTTTTGTGAAACCTTAAGATCTATGTTGTTTGAAATGTCTGACAGGGGATTTAACCAAGATTCGTATTGTTGTGAAACGTTGGGTAATTTTGCCATACCCCTCTATCTATTCCGTCCCCTTCTCCCTTTTTCTAAGTGTGACTGTCTGACAGGCTGTGGCCCGGGTCATGTTTTTGGCCCAAATTTGACCCGAAAGAAAGCAAGCGAAAATCTTCGCGGCTTTTCTCCTTTGTTCACCAAAATCATAAAATGCGCTTTTATTTGCTGCAAAAATAAAAGCAATCACGAAGGTTAAGGTGTTCATAGGAGAAATCCCACTTTTATTTTAATCCTATGGCCCGTCGGCCCGAAAAAGTGACACGGGCCACAGCGCTAGACGAGATGATTCTCCCACCACGATATAAAATAGACAGGTAGAGCAACTCGGGTCACGTGACTAACTACAAACTCGTTGATGGTTTTTCGGCGTTGCCATTTAACTTAACTTTAGTAAAAGTAAAATTTTCTGCCTAGCCTTAATGGGAAATGACTTCTAGCACTATAAATAACAAACGGTAGCATATACAGTCATGCTTGAAAGTTTCTAGAGCAGGCAAATTGCTCTATATGATTTTATTTTAAGTTGACAGAAGGTACACTAAAAATACAAAATATTCCCTCTTTTTTAATCCCTTTTTCACCTAAAAGGAAAAGGAGAAGAAGAAAAAAAGGCGAAAAGAGATTTTTCAAAAAGAAGGATTAGTTGGATTTTTAGTATCCCCCCCGTCAAATTCAAATAAAAGCAAGCAGAGCCATTTGCCTGCTCAAGAAACTTTCAAGCATGACTGTATTTACATAAACTCTTTGAAATTATGTGATAAATATATAAACCTTTAATTATAGACCATTACTAGATTTTTACTACATTTAGTTTGTAAATTATGATATTCTATAGATTTTAATCGGCTCTTGTCCAATATCTGCAAAGTTGTTCAAACAATGTAAAAGAACAAAACAAAAGTCTGCTAGATCCAAACCCCTCCTCAGGGACAACTTTTCTCCTATTGGCCAAGAGACGATTGAAATCTTTAGAAAAACATAATCTGCAACTATGAATAATAAGTTTTGTTGAATAATAAGTTAATAATATTATCTTAAAAAGCGAACGAAATGCTTTACTTTCGTTAGTGATGTTTTTCAATAAGGAAACTATAGTATATCTAGTGGCGAAACAATAATAGTGGAGAATAATAATAAATACTGAAATTACGTTTATCTATGACAACCGTGATTCAGACAAGTCATTTGATCACTTGACATGTTTATGATATAATTTCTCAATATATCAGATATTCAGGAAAATAATGATGATTGACGGTACATTCCGATTCACATTAAAAAATAAATACGGCGGGATTAAAAAAATAAAAAATAATGTAATAATAAAACGCGAGTTAAGATTAAATTAATCGGAACATGGTAATAGATATTGACTTTAATAGCACAATAACAGAAAATAACAAAATGAAATTAATACGAGAATAGCTCTAATACAAAACTCTGGAATTAATTCAATTAAACCAGTGTAACAAACAAAAAAACCACTAAAATAAAATAGTTATAAATTTCCATCTGAAACCTGCCCTATCACGCAAAAAGGTTGATGGACGTATCAAACGGCATCAAACAGGCATTTTAAATTGTAATTCAATGTTTTTAGAAGTAAATTTAATAATTTCCTATAAGTATTTTGAACGGAGATTCATATTGTAGTAGGGTGTTTCATTTTGCACGAATATTTTTTGTTTCGCGCGGCCTTTTGGATCGAGGTGCGTTATAAGGAAAAAAAATATTCCCCAAAGATGAAATTAAAAAAAAATGTTTGCCTCTCCCGCGTGACAAAAAATCGTGAAAATAGGCCAAAATTGACATTAATTAATTCATATGAGCCAACGGCTTAAAATATCTCCACGGCATTTTCAGGGATTGTAGATAAGCATCTTAGAAACGCTCTCTCCAAAAATTAGCTTAATCGGTATAGTTTTAGATCCACTATCGAGATCCATAAATAGTAAGATGACTAAACAGGGATTAACATCAACGTAATCGTCGCCGTCGACTATTTCACAAAGTGGGCAGAGACAAAAGCCCTGCGATCAGCAACGGCGCGGGACGCGGCCGAATTTTTTGTCGAAGACATTGTGTTGCGTCACGGAGCTCCGGAGAGTGTTGTAACAGACTGTGGGAAGTGTTTCGTCGCGGAATTTACGAAAGAGGTCGTGCGTTTGATGGAAGTCGACCACAGGACGACCACACGTTACCACCCACAAGCCAATGGTCTCGTTGAAAGGCTAAATCACACATTAGCAGTCATGCTGTCGATGTATGTGAATTCCAAGCACACGAACTGGGACGAGATCCTGCCGTACATAACCTTCGCCTACAACACCAGCAGGCTTAACAGACATTGGATTGGGTTAGAATGACGTTGGAGGATTTTGGTTTGGGGCTGGCAATGCTGGCTGTCGGGAAGCTACCGCCTGAACTTTTTCCTCCGAGCCAGCTGCGTAAGGTGCTTAAAGAGATTCGGTCGCGTCTGAATGCGGGATGGGGCCTCACGCCTGCGTTACAAGCGGGCAATTTATGGTAAGCCTATCAAGAAGCGCAGGTTGTCTCGGCAGCAACCACTCACGGCCTGCGATTGTTTATTCATTTCCCAGTTATTGAAGTAACAAGAAATTTTGAGTTGTATGAAACCTTCGTCTTGCCTGTGTTTAGTGCGACTGAAAATTCTGGGCTACAATATGCCAACATTCCTGCATTCCTACCCCGACTGACTGTTTGTTCCCGACCCCTGACTGTTTGTTATTGTTTGAAAACTTGATAGTCCTTCGCTGTAACGACGATTTGAAGTACTAGTTGTAGCGAATTCTGTAAAATTTAGCACTTGAAATGTTGGCGATATCCTGCCCTACAACGTACCACAAGAATTTTGCTCCTAGCTAAATTAGTGGGAGAAATCGTCCCTCAAAGTCGTTTTCCTATGTTAAATCCAGCTAAACAAGGCAAAGTAAGACTACAAATGGCGGCTTTCAGCGTTGCCGGAGTACATGAATACTGCTTTCCGCACAGTGAAAATGGTCTATATAGGGCTGTGGCCCGGGTCAAAACAGGCGGGTCAAGGGCAACCCGGGTCATCGAAAACGGGCCATTTTCATGGCCCGGGTTGTGACTGGGGTCGGGATTTTGGAACCCGGGCTTGACCCGGGTTGACCCGAATTTGACCTGATTTTTTCCCTCTAGGTATCGATTCAGAGGAGGGACTTGTAGGGATGGCTTTTTTAATATACCCTAACTTCAAAAATATTAAAATGTTTGTTTTAGTGGTGTTTTTAGCGGGTTTTAGTCACCGCAAGGTGAAGTGGAGTAAAAATTTATTAAAAAGCTAGTCCGTTTTCGAAAACATCCGCCGCAAGCGTTGTCATCGTTGTGTTAGTCATTCGCGTTCAATACGCGCCACTGTGTGCGGCGGGAGTTTTTGAAAACTGAAATTGAGAATTTTTGTTGATTTAAGTTTAAAAAACGTGTGGTAGACGGAAATAATCAACAAAATTTTTAAAAATACTAAATGGCGCCACTTGTTCGGGTCGCCCGTGGGTAAAAAAAAATGACCCGGGCGCCCGACCCGAAAAAAATTTTGTGACCCGGGTCATCGTTTTTCGGGTCATTTTTTTGTGACCCGGGCCGGGATTTTTTGACCCGGGCCACAGCCCTAGGTCTATAGCAATTTTAGTTAAATTACAATTACAAATTTAATAAGACAAGGAGTGATTGGGCTTGTATTGGTTACGGGTTGCGGACAGTTGCGGATTATCTCATAAGATTTAAGTATAAAAATAGTAATTCAGTATCCAAGTCAGTATATCTCAATATCTGAATGAATATTTACAAAAAAAAATAGCTTTAGAAAACGGGGGTAGAGTGGGCTGGCGACACCAAAATTGCATGGAATTAATACAGTATATAATTTCATTTTGTATTTATTTCATTTTAATTTTCCTTCCAATATCTTATTCAATTGATATCAATATCTTTATTCAATATTTATTCAGGATCTCAATATCTGAATAACTTTTTAGAGAAAATTGAGCTTAAGATAAAAGGTGCGGCGTGGGGCGGCCAAAGTCGCAGGGATTTGGAATTAGCTAAATAGTTTGCGGATTATATCATCGAAATCGGTATAATTTCTCATATCATTAGCCACGAGAGAGGAAAAAAGGAGGCATTTGAAACTAAATAAGTTTCATCGTATTCTCCCTTTTGGAGGTATATAAGTTTTATCGTGTTCTCTTTTAGAAGGTTTGCATAACTTTAATGGTATTTTCTTTTATGGGGGTATGAGACTCCATTTTATTATTCGTTATAATTTTCTGGATACGGTTGATTTTATTTTAGCTCAGGTTGGTGATCAGCACGACACATTTTAATACGCTGTTAACGAACGCACGCAATTTGGTAACAAATTTGTTTATTTCGAATTAAAAATTTTTTGCGACATAGGGTGAGGTTGCTTATTTAATTCAACGCTTTGCGGATTGCCCCGCCACGAGGCGTATTTAAATATATTATTTGAGATACTCGTTGAGATATTAATCAATGTTTTTTTGTATTCCTATATTATTCCTACGGGAACCTTGCAACCCGCCAGGGATGCCAGCATTATTTAAGTTATTAAAGAGTGCATCAGGCTCCATCTAATGATAAAATAAAATAACTTCTCCATTATTTATTCACTGATATGATGCGTGTAATTTTCATAAATTTATAAAGTACATCAACTGTTAGTTACATTTCTTAGTTTGAAAGAAAGATGAGTTATATTTGTGTGCAAATAGATATACAAAAGGTCATTCGTCAACGATCGGTAAGGTATTCGATAGAGGAACCGTATACAGTTTTCAATTCCAAATCCCGGACAGTTTTGTGATTGGAATGTTGAAATTTATGTTTGACCATAGGGTTAGCTACCACCGTCCAGAAAGTGCACAGCCAAATGAGACCGAACAATGTCGAGGCCAAGCTAAATATGATAGAAACCAAAGTTGAATGCAACCAACTGTTGTCCGAAATGACAAGCAATCCGGCCACGCACATCAATAGTGTGCTGGTGGCTGCCAAAAGGTCACTAGCGTTCCCAACTGAGGCAACTCCAAATTCCCTTTGATCATAAAGATTCTTCATATTTAAGATGAAACTAACGATGCTTGCAAATATAACAATAGCAACTGTCAATCCAAAATCGATCGGATCTTGCAACCAACATTCGGATACTGTCAGTTTTGCATAAACATATTTCCATTTATATATCGGAATCGTCACAGCGATTATGGAACTCAGCGTCCACACGGCAAAAGAAAGTTTTGCAAGACATGTGTTTTGATCACTGATCCAGCGTTGATAAATTTGCCAGCGTCGAACGACGAGGACAATGATCTGCCAGAAGAAGGCTGCAGTCAAGAAATACTGAAAGAGTGTTGTCAAAACAACACAACTGACAATGTTTCCTGATACAAAGTATTGACCAAAATGACAAAATAACATCGTTAACCAAGCGATTGTCAACTGGAGACGTGCGCCAAGTTCCACCAAATCCATCTCCCGAACAGCTTTTCTATAAACGAATACCGAGCGAATAATCAGACATGACGTCAATAAAAAGAACAAAATGATATTTATGACAATCGGAAGTCGTCGGATCAAAGCCAGGCTTAGTGTTCTGTCCTCATCAGTGTTGAACAAACCATAGATACCGGAAGAATAGCACAGGCATAGATGTGCTCCGACTTCATCCAAACCGAGATACCAGCAATCGCCCGTTAGCCAACCTCCATGTAAGTCATTCAAACGTGATTCCCAACGTGCACACAAATAGGTACTTTCCAGTGATGACGAGCCATCTTCTTTGAATGCCAACATAAATGAAGCCGTTGACGTCTTTAAGACGGATTTCAATTTGACATGCACAGTTGTTTGGCTAGCGACGAATTTCCCGAGAATGCTCTTTTGCGTCCGATCATTAGTATCTACCTTGTACAGGTTGATAATGTTGCTATTTGACACTGGATCAATAGCCAAAAGGTCAGATGGGAGTACAGTCACGATAGTGGAAAATTCGTCATTGTCAGCATTTTTCTCAATGATGACTGAAAGTCCATTGAAATCGATCATTATCTTCGAAGTGGAATGTTGGTTCCCAAGCGTAGAATCAATTCCTTCCGCCACGACCGAGACTTGGTCGCCAATATTGAGCCGAACTCGTGACCCCCTGTTGTCTAAAACAGGTAGAATAGAGAACAGCTGGATGAAATCATCTAGAACATCTGGTAAGAATTGCAGTTCCGCAAGGGGGCATTTACCAGGTCGTACCATCTAAAATCCACGATAGTAAATTTATTTGATTTAAAAAAATAATTTTATAAAAAAATTACCCTTTCTATAACCGTGGTTACGAGAAGACGATTTAACTGGGCACTTTGATCTTGAGATCCGTACAATATTTGACTAAGGCTGGAAATAGTCAATTCAAGGCTTGCCATAGACAAGTAAGGTTGTTCCCATTCAGTTAGTAACTCTGTCAAGATAACATCTGTTGAACGGCCGTCTACTAAAGCGGTCATCGACATTCGCTCTAGTTGATACAGTTTACTATTCGTGAAATCTAGAATTTGGCATGTAGTGGTTGCCTCATCTAATATCTCGTTCAGCTCCATAATCTTAAGACACATACAAATGTGAATGAAATAAACAAACAACAGAAGGAAAAAAAAACTATGATTTAGATACTACAAGTCTAAGAATATTTTTTTTTTCAAATCAATAATTTACCTTTGGTGGTCCCCAAATGGCGCCTTGCTCAAAGCTACCTACACATGAACGATGAGCAATATGCCCTTTAATCAAACAAGGGTGGGTAGATCTGGTCATTTGATTTATAAGTGTCATCGGCCAAGCGAAATGGTTGATTGCCATGGAAGTTTCATCGTGAACGTGATGACCATATGTCTCGGACGGACGAATTGATGGACAAGCTATAGTGCTCCGAACTTCAATAAATTGATAATCTGATCCGTGTCGATAAATCAATGGTAAACAGAAATGGAGCAGTAGGTGAAGGATGTTTTCATAGTCTATCATGCTGCTATTTAATTCGCTAGAATCCCAGATTCCTACTTGGCATTTTCTTATGCTAGCAAGCAGATCAAAGCGATTGGCATCCGGTGAAAGGAAGAATGATACTAAATAGTTGATAGTAGTATTTGCCATTCCCGTCGAACTGTTCTGGTACGGCTCGACAGTTACCGTGACAATCGAAACATTTTTCAGAATATCCTTGAAATAGCGGAATCGGTTGAAATCCAATCGTTGCAACAGGTCGTTGACAGCTGATTCGGCATTCCAATTTATTTCTGACTGCTGGGAGTATTGATAAAGAAGATTTTGTTTCGACACAACAATAACGAAGTTGTACCAATGAGCGGGTCGGTGAATGATCGTATTGGATTGAAATCGAAATGCCGGTCTGTTAAGCCATGCTTCACAAGTTAATGGACCTGATCCCATGGTCGCTGTCACGGGAACAAGAGCTCGATACTGTCGACGAAATCCTCTGGGAAAACTGAAGCGTCTAACGTAATTAGTGAAATGACAGACAACGTCAAAATCAGATAGCCAAAAGGATTTCGTCAAATAAGAACGATTAGATAGCTTCTTTGTCTTAAATGCTTTGGGTATAATGTGCTCATCGTCATTTTTATTTTGAAGAATGGGTTTGGGTTCATATGTAAAAACGAGAGCGTATTCTCCTTCCCTAATTGGGTCATTGGATGGTTCAAGTGCCAGACGTATACCGTCTTTCCAATCAGACATATTTTTCTGGCAGATCAGACCCCACAGCTTTGTATTAATTGGCCAATTCCACCACATTCCGTTGCGAAATGCTGACGCATAACCATCAGTAAAGTCGTTGTAGGGGTGCCAGTTGTATGTGGTACTATGATCAGTTTCACTATCCGTTTCGTTCATCCAGCTAAAAATCCCTGGTTGATCATTTCGATTCTTCAATCCGATCCAGGAGTCAACGACGCTTATGTTATTAAAGTAAAAGTAGACTTGCTCAAGAGCTATCCGTGTGCTATGAGTTGGAGCTTTAGCAAGATGACCTCCTTGTTTTATGCAAAACTGTTGAGCTTCATCAGCATCAATGGCTTCATTTAGTGTAAAGCGTTTATAGCAAATTCCTGTGTCCAGTACCAGCCAATGAGTGATCCAACCAGGGCTATAAAAAAGTATCATTAATTTGTATGTCATAAAGCTAATAATAGTATGAATACTCGCAAAAGTATTCCCCCACGTCCTCCGGCGGAACAGCATTTACAGGTTGTGATAATAAGGGTCGACTACAAATAATTGGAAGATGATTTTGGCATGATGTACTGATAATTGTATTCCTTCCTAAATCGTATGCCGCGCATAATGCGTTGATGCCCGAACTCTCGAGAGTAGTGTTCCAATCATTTGCCATTTTAATCCACCGGTTACTCACTATCGGATTATCAGAATGTTTTAATTAGAGACTACAAAAGGATGGAAAATGGTCGAATCATTTGAAAAATGATACTTGTATTCCAACTCCAAACGGGGGTTTGAAGCGGAGCCGCACTATTGAGACGTCGAAGAGGAAGCCAAACTAATGAAGCTGATGATGGCGAATGATTAGTCCGATAAATCCATTCTCGTGAAGCCTGTACCCAGTTGGATAAACTGTTTGGCTTCAATATTTCAGGTTGGACTGGCCATCCAACCCAACACTTAGCGACGGCTGTGGCAAAATTAGTAGCTTCCGTCATCTGATAACACTTCCCATCAGCTGGTTCAAAGCCATTGAAACACTGTGGATCTTCTCGTCTGATTTTCACAGAGGAACATTCCTTCCAAAACATACAAATCTATGTATTATTTATTCTTGATGTTCATCGCACATTACATACAGTATACCTCATAACGAATTGGACTTAAATCAGGCAAACCGCATCTGGCTCTTCTTGTTACAATTTCTCCGTAATTGTTAAGACAAATGGGGCCCCCAATGAAATTCCCAGATGGTACTGTCTGACCTAAATAGCCAATCCATGTTATGTTTTGGCGATCCAGAGGCATGGCCATGTTGCATGGACTTAGAATCTCAAGAAATAAATCGGAAACGTTGGGTAGAAATAGAGAACGACTCTTTGCCCAAAGCGAAAGTTGAAATTCCTTGCCAAGTTTTTGAACCATTCTGAAATCGAATTTATCGATTTTCTAAAATATGTTTTTGATACACAAAGATTAAGTTATGAACAATGTATTAATGAAAAACTGTACACACATTTTCAGTTAGCCTACCTTATTTTTTATATGAATCATGAATGAGATGGTAGCTTGAGATATGACGGGAGGTTCAGTGTAAAATTCCATAGCTGTTCCTTTGCCTGCATTAATTTCCAACTCGACAAACTAGTAACGGTGAAATGAAGTTGTTTGTAGTTTAAATGAAAAATTTAATTTCAAGTGAAAATGTTTACCTGTGCTAAAATAATTTTGGCAGTCTCTTGTATATTTTGTAGTCGGCAAGAAATACAAGTAGAAACGAGTCGTGCGGTCACCGTGTCCCACATGACCAAGTGAAATCCTTGACTGCGAACTGGTTGGTGATTCAAGTAAGACGCTTCACAATGAACTAATCCAATCCAAGGAATTAGATCATCCTCAGAAGCAAAAGTGACCTCCTGAACAAAACATTTAACAAAAATTGTAATTCGAATGTATATATTAGGCCGATCGATGTATCCAGCAATTGCAGGTAAAGCGACTGTGCATGCAGTAAGGCTACATCTCTTTTAAAAACCAGCAGTGGTCCAAAACCACTGCGGTCAGGATACGTCAAGGACCACTGTGGTCCTTCATTCTATAACTCCATATTAGCCCTGCTCCCTAGTTACCGTACTATAAACGACGGAGGAAGGGACTAGATTGAGGTTACTTCTACTGTTGGGGGAGATACAGTTGCCATTGATTGCCCAGAAAAAGAGACTATAAACTACAGTCTAAATACCAGCTGTAATGCAGTGGTAAAAATTTTTTTTAAAGACATAGCTATTTTCTTTAAATCTTTAGTTTGTGGCTTTAGGATTTATGATATTTTGGAGGAAAATTGGGATGAAAAATGGTAACATTCTTATAAAAATACTCGATTTATAGTTGCCTATTTTGGGGGAGAAAACACAGAACACGTGAATGGATAATTGAATATGTTCAAGAACAAACCTGGGAAAATTTGTCTAAGTAACCATTATTTCGAATCCACCGGATTCGGACAGACGATTTATGCGTGTCATATGTTGTTTTAACGGCGCATATTAATTTTAGAGAAGCAGCTTTGAATGGGGAAATATTTAAGAAACCGTCTCGATTTTGACCTATAGGCCCCCAGTCTATATCGGTACCCTCAGCTACGACCGAGGCTGATAAGACATGACCTCTCGATGTCGTCCCTAGAAAAAATTAGAAATCAAACACAAGATGTAATATTACTTGTAAAGATAGCTCCAGAAACTATATTTTATGCTGCTAAAAAAATAGGTAGTAAAACATTTACCGATGAAAGAATGGATGGTTCGGTAATCTGAAACACACATCGAACCTATTAAATGCTGACTATCTTTCAAAGTGAGGCCGAATGTGTTTCGTTCAACTATGCCGTTGCCGCCCTTTGTGTAGAAACAGTGCATTTGACTGTCGACATCGTGAAGTGTTGTTAAGTCAGGCAGAAATGAATCGATAAATGCAAGATTACTTTCTTCATCTACTTGAAGAATAAAATCAATTAATTTTTTTATTTTGTTAATTAATTATTACCAACACTATAGTACATGAGTTGGTTCCTAACCATTGTAGACGTCCGTTGCTGAAACACAAACTTGTCCAGAAAGGATCTTCGTTGAACCATACGTGACTCAATACATGCTAAGGTGAATTGAAAATAATTTATTCAAGAGCTATGTAATTAAATTATACTTGTACGTAAAAAAAATAACAAAGTTTCCCGGCCTTAGGCTGGGGTGATGCTGCATGACATGAAAAATTAATCTTGTTTAGTTTATTGCATGTTTAGGGATTTATTGAACCCTAAATGTGTTCTTACTCAAACAAATGCAAGAATTTACAACAGAAAATGACGAAAATTTGATTTGAATTTACTTCCCACGGAGGATCTAGTTATTTTCGAGGTTATTTTTGCATTTGGCTGGGTATATCGCTGATGAATTATATAGGCTATTCTACTTAGCCGGTTATTCGTATTCCATACCAAGTGGCTTGCCCCAGGAAGATCTCCTCCTATTTGACCGCATTTAGCTCGAGTTTCATTCCAAGTCCGAGGAGGTTCGTTAATCCGCTGAAAACAAAATTTATTACCAACTGGGCAAATCCAATCGGCAACCGTCCAAGAAATGTAAAAATAAAAAACCACGTATACCAATGACACTGAACGAAACATGACTGAACAGTACAGTTAAAGGAGTGGAACACTAGTGTGGTCAAATTTTCTAAACGAAATCTACTCTTATTCGCTCTTATTTTCTATTAATGTCAGGAAGTGGCAATTCCAAGGAAGTAAATGGCTAAAGGCGGAGCTACAAAAATTATTATGTGCACGCATAACCTTTATACAACTATAGGCTCTACATCTCAATTGTGACCAAGAAAGTTAAATGAAAGTAAAGTTTCTCCTATTTACGTGCTGAAGTTAGATTTGACCTGTTCTACTGAACTGTTAGTCTGTTACCATTACCTCATACGATGACTGAACGTAACTTTCAATTTCCTGTTCTTTATTATTTTTAGGTAAAGTAGACCACAGAATTCAAATAAACGAGTGACACGAAAACAATTTAAATATAAGTTTGCGTAGAATAAAGCTCGTAGGATTTTTTGGGGGAAAAAAAATTATTAATGCGAGCAAAATTTTCCGTTTAGCGATTCGCTTTATATAATTTACCTTTTAAAAACCGTACGATTAATCAGGGACTAATTTTTTTGCGCTAGCCACGTTGATGATATGTAATAAACATCCCTACTCACCCAATGTAATAAACACTTTGCCCTTTTAATGTGGGGTCTTATTTTAAACAGCCATTTAGTATTTTTCCTTCGTTTGAGTTTGCCGGAGTTTGCTTTTAAGAGATTTGTAAGTTTAGTAAAATATAGGTTAAACGAATTACAAAAATCGACAAAAATTCATGAATCGATGCTTTATTGGGAATTTGCAGCTAGTTTGTTTTGATTTGGGCCTACTCGCTAAATACAGAAAAAAAATGAAAGGATACTGGAGAGTCGAATGAATGTGATGCGAAAAGACTAAAAAAGATGACTGACGCGAGTATTTGAATGAAAAATCAATATACCCTAGCGGGATTGTTTAAAATAAAAATAATAACTTTTTTCATTTGTAAGATAAAATTCGTTTAGTCTGTTTGGTCTTACTTACGTTGTTTAAAGCAAGGAAAATTTAGTCGTCCCCGGTCGTCCATAAAACGGAAGATAATAAATAAGATTACTTTCAACAATGTATTGTATACAGTATTACTTAACTTATAAGAGAGTCTTATTGGGGAGGTTTCGGTTTGCAGTGGCCTTTCTGTGGTGTTCGTGTAAAAGTAAAATTGATGGTGCTTACAATGTTTAGATATAAAAACATTCTATAATTCTAGCGGATTTTTGCAGTGGCGCGAAAAACCGCGAATAAAATTTTTTATAAAGTAGCACCAAAATGGACTATCCTGGCGGCGCCATACTGGCACTTACTCGTTTAATATGGTTTTAAGATTGCTTCAAAGTTTCACAAACGACCAAGAAACTGAAGAAAGTGTCTTAAGTAGAAACTACCTTAACTTAGGTAAGACAATAGCCTATTATTGCAGGCTTATAGGCTTTGTAACAAAGAGTTCTAGAATGCTGCCGCTTTATCAAACATAGGCCACAAGTCACAACTTACAAGAGCTATATTTCTTGCATTATTTAATTAAGACATATTTACAATTAGAGTTTATCAATGATTAACATTGTTCTAAAATGTATCGAGGACAATGATCTAATAGAAAATTGCGCCTGTGTCCTTAAGGCCATATTCGGTCACAAGGGCTTGTTGAGAATAGCAAAGTAAACGAGACAAAATTAAGCTCAACATTATGTAGAAAAAAAATCTATCAATAATGTATCTCTGATCAGAATTATAAAAATTTCAGTTTTGTCGTTAAAAATCTGTAGTTATCGAGTTATCAACAGATCGATCGCGAATCATTTGCAGACGACATTCGTTGTATTGTATCGTTGCAGGCTTGCAGGCTAGTTCCAGACTTCCAGCTCTAGCAAGTCTATAACTACGATACTAATACTACGATTACTACGTGGACTGTTGAACGTCAGTGGTTTCAGACTTTCAGACTTCCAGCAGCTGTGTGGGAACTCTTCATTGACGAAAATCTGAAATGAAATCTGGTTACATAGTTAGTAAATTACACAATATCAGTTGATCATAAAAATGGAAGCAAGTGCTTTGAAGAAAGTTAGATGTAAATTGATTACTCCTTTGGGTCTCCCTCCTCCATCCAGCAGGTATACATTTCAGTGTTTGAAATCTAAACAGTAAACTTATTTTTTTTTATTTACAGTTTTTCAAGACCTAGTGCCATGGGGAAAAAAAAAGATTATACACCCATTCATTGGAGCCATTATTTTACATCATGTGAAAAAGTTGTTGTAAATGAAGATGGAGATTCATTTCAGGTTTATCGTAGAGGATCTTCCGGCCCTCTTCTTGTTCTGCTTCATGGAGGTGGATTTTCTGCTCTGAGTTGGTCTTTGTTTGCAGTAATATATTTCTTATTTAAATATATCTAAAAATGTGTAATATAAACAGCATAACTTTCTTTTTTGTCTTTTTTAGGAATGTATTGAAGGGTTGGTTTCCTGTCAGATTCTTGCAATTGACATGAGAGGTCATGGTGACAGTAAGACACACAATGATGAAAATCTTTCAGCAGAAACCCAAGCTGATGATATTGTATCAGTGGTTAAGCATGTATTTGGATCAGACCCTCCCCCGATTGTTCTAATTGGTCACAGTATGGGTGGTGCAATTGCAGTTCATGCTGCTGCTACAGATCAGCTTCCAATGATTGCTGGACTCATTGTGATTGATGTTGTTGAGGGAACAGCAATGGAGGCACTAGCTTCTATGCAAAGTTTTTTAAGATCAAGACCCAAACAGTTTCTTTCTCTGGAGCAGGCCATTGAATGGAGGTATTTCAGTTACTGAAAAATGTATATTTTTAAGAAGCTTTCTAAAGAAAAAAAATATCATTTGGTTCTTTAGTGTCAGAAGTGGTCAGATTAGAAATGGAGAATCGGCTAGAGTGTCTATGCCTGGGCAATTACGAAGGTATTGAATCATAATTAAGAATGTAGCTGTTACACGAGATTTTAAATTTACCTAGTGATATGACTGGAGAATGTGCTACATGCGATGTGCCTGCGACAGCAACCACTCCTACCATTTGTAATCCGCTTGATTCAACAAGTACATTAACTTCAAGTTCACTTAAACATGGTGAATGTATAAAAGAAGAAGATGAACAAGACAAAGTTGAAACGTCTCCTGCACCTCAAGAATCAAAATTTTTTCCTCCAGTAAATTAATTAAAAAGCCAGTAAACCATTATCATTGTCAGGACAAATTTTAAGAATAAATTTGTCGTCATTGTATTTTCAGGTCGCTGACAAGACTGGATATCACTGGCGTATTGATCTGACTAAAACTGAACACCAATGGCCGGGATGGTTTCATGGTCTCTCGGCTACATTTTTAGCCATTCCTGTTGCGAAGCTCCTGCTTTTGGCCGGCATTGATCGTCTCGACCGAGAACTAACAATTGGTCAGATGCAAGGCTAGTGTGATTCATTTTTTTTTATCTTTGGGAATCTTAATTTTACTTCTTTGTTGCTTGAATAGGAAAATTCCAAATGCAAGTTCTTCCCCAGTGTGGGCACGCAGTTCATGAAGATGTACCAGATAAAGTCGCAGAGGTTGTTGCTACGTTTTTAGTAAGAAATCGCTTAACGTCACCGTCAGAGAAGTTCACTTGGTAAAAATTGTACTTGTATATAATTTAAATTCATCTGTTAATTTTTAATACTCTATCATTTATAATCTAGGGTAATGCCAGCTTGTTAGATTGTCTGCTTATCGAGTTCAGCTGGAAAGAATTGTCAGTATCTGCGTATCTGCGTGTTCAACAAAAAAGCGAAAATAGCGTTGTCCTGATTATTTGTTCATCATTGTTCATATGCTTTGTGTTCTACGTTTTCATTTTAAAGTGTCTTGTAACATTTGTTCGTGTTTTTTTCTAATTCACAGTGGCGTACTTTAAAAAGGTGTGCATTCTAAAGAAAATGGGTCATGTTCCGCTACATCTAACTACTGTTTTTCAGTAACTCACATTTGAATGACGAAAACAAAATAGTCACCATGTCGGTTCTTTGTCGACAAGCTTACAATGAAGGCGGATTTTTCCTTTGTCCTACTGTTTCAAAGATAGTAACTTTAGTGTACTTATTTGGTTTTTCCTGTCAAAAGTAAACTTCGTCACGTTCACCTGGCAAGTACCGAAGGTTGTATTTAGAACCAAATTGAACGATAAAGGAATAACTGTCACCCCGCCAGGTAATATTTTTTTTTGTTAACTTCAACAGGAAATATTTCCCATTTCCTTGCAGCGATTTTTTTGTCATTGTTCTTAATTATCACATCTCCAAAGTCGTATTAACCTTCGAGGCCAAATGAAATACCACCTCTTGTTGACATATTTATGCTGTTTTATCGATTGTGCGTTGAACAAAGTAATAGCATATTTCACAAGTTTGATCTTGTAGTTTCTTGATAACTTCCAACACAAATTTACAGAGCTAAAAAATTCAAAATTTTACATCGATATTCATTTTTACTCATTTAATTTTAATATTAACATTGGCATTGTAAATTTTTAATAGGTTTTAGTTCGCTCGAGGCATTTTTCAAGGCGGAAACCAGCTGTTAGAGAAAATAGTTGTGGATTTCAATGCAACAGGATTTCACTATTAGCACTATGTCTTGAACCGGTTTGAAGTGGCCAAGAAAAGTCAGACGGCCTGCTGCTGGTGTTGGGTTTTTACGTTTGCATCTAAAGATTTCGGTTTGTATTTCGACATCAACGGTGTTTTGCGTGTTTCTTCTAGAGAAGAGCTTGTTTTTTTCCGCAAATTTACATCTGGTGAAAGTCGTTAGCCGTTTAATTTCTCTTAAAGTAGGGAAAGCGTTACTAACCAGATGACTTTTATTGAGAAAGGCAGAAATGCATATTTTATTTTAAAATTTTCTTTAATATAATGTGAAGAAGGAAACCATTTCAAACCAAATTCTGGGATAAGCACCATTGTTTTTTTCGTTTAAAAAATTAAAATCCATTATCCGTAAAAGCGTTTGACTTTCAACCTTTCATTAAGACATTAAGCCACCATATTTATTGTAATGTATATAGGTCGCAGAGCGGCGGGGCGGCGGCGGTCGAAACTTTTTCGAAAAACAACATTATAAATTATGATCGTAGCCTACATGGAGGTTTTTATACTTAATGCGGATGTTCTATTCGCACCAATTTATCCACGCATAATGGCAAAAAGCTTTTTATCGCTGAATGTCAGGAATTGCAAAAAAACAAGGCAGAAAAAATGCCGATATACATCATGCAGTTGTTAGCCTATAGTAATTCTCTTTGACTGGAATCTTTTTCATCTCATTATAACCAAATGTTATTAATTGTATATGATGAATGGCTCGCTGCCTCGCTCGGGTTAAAAGCTGTACCTTTCTGATTCAACTTTTGCGCAACGAATACAGCACAACGAATGCAGCACAACGATCGATTTGAAGTAAAAGTACGAGGCCAGCAGCAAGCTTTGTTTAATTTTAAAGAAGGTGGATATACCATTTTTAAATGTTCCCCTCTTCGGGGCATAAGTGTAGTTTATAGTTATGCTGGCAGTATAAAAGGAAACTTACAGTGTATTCATAATGTCCTTGAAACGAATGGTTTCCCCTGTTAAAAAAGTTTCATCTGATTGGATACCTACGAAAACAAGGAAACTCGCTGTTGCTATAGCATTAAGACGAACAAGGACTGTAAGAAATAGAAAGCAATAAGAATATTTTTTAACTGAAAAGAATAAAAAAGATTGTTGAGGTGAGTCAATGTATACATTTCTAGTGTTCCATTAGCTCAAAGGTTCAGCCCACCTTGGGTTGGTTGTAACTACCAGCCCTCGACTAGAAAGGTATAAAAACCATTGAAGAAATGTAGATGTATCTTCAGTTGCCTCAAGAATTTGTCGTACAACGCACAAGGTATCAATTTTTTTTAAATGTTCAACTATAGTAATTTACTGTAAATATCAACTTTTTCGTTTATTGAATGACCTTATTGTTATAATGTATACATTGTAATTTGTAACAAACTGTATAAAATTTAGAAGAAAATGAAACTCATCCTCTGCTTCAGTCTATTCGTTGTCATTGTGACTAGCGTTGAAATAATTCCTAAAACACTGACTCGGGAAATCAAAGCCGACGTCCTAAGAGGTAATAATGGTTCATATCAATGCGTTAGTGATTTTGTTACTGCTATTGTTAATCATTTCATTTGTTTACTTGAGTAAAATTAGAGGACATAGAGAAGGAGAGTTAATTATCTATTAATTATAATGATCTGCAATAGATTTCCCTGGAGTTTGCTATGCGTCTACCCAATGCCGAACGTTTAAGGAAAACGAAGAATGGGATCTCAAACCTTTCTGTGGGAAATCTATCTGCGTGAAGGGAGCTGATGGACTGTAATGTTTTGCTTTTCTCTTTATTAAGTTTAATTTTGAACTTACTATATGAATACTTTTGTATTTGTCAAATTTCTTCTTACAATTATGAAAATCCGCGTTCTGCAGTCTGAAGGAGCGTGTCAGGTGATTAATTTTTAAAACGGAAAATTCCTGTGTAATTAATTTTATCTATTTGTACATTTCATATCAATTTTATAATTCTCAAAATAGTGATTGTGGACCACCGGCCAAGGCTAATCCCGATTGCAAAGTCATTGCCAATGCCACACTTCCCTATCCTAATTGCTGTCCCGTCTATGACTGTGCACCTGGAGTTCAACTAGAATTCCCCGATATTCCAGTTGCATAAGCACATTTTTTTTACTAAAACATTTTGCAATAATGCAATGTTTAAAAATGTGGCATCGTAAAGGAAATTTGTATTGTTTTTTGTTCGTGTAACGTCGCTATGAAATCCAAGCTGGGCCTTCATTTTCAAATACATTTTAGACCTGATTCAGATTTTACAGACCCTCGGATAGGACAAGTTCTATAAAAGATCAATAGCGGATGAGCAAACTGTTAAAACCGATAGATCTTTACAGTATACTGTACATTATACATTATACAAGGACACAGAACGCGTTAGCAATTTTTAATTAAAGCGCTAAAAATGTAAATAATTAGCCTATCGATTACACATGCGATGACCATGCCAACCTGTCAAGAATTTGCATTTTTTTGAACCACTGGCGGTATATTCAAATATTCTTGAAACTTATGACATGCGCATTATACATAAAGCGCGCAAAAATAATATCTGCAACATTCAGTAAAATTCACATAAGGCGTACTATGACGAACTCTAATGTTAAACAACAATTTTACGTGACTTCAAATTTAAAATGACTAAATGAGGTCCTAAACTTAATATGTCTGCTTCAATCTGCAGATTAATTCAAATTATGCAGCGGGGAAGGGGAAATCGTTAATCACGGAAAAACGGAATTCTCATTCAATTCAATTCACAATTTTCCTCGTTCAATCATTAATAGATAGATTAATAATTTTGCGTCGTTTCTTTGTAACAGGAAGTATCATTCACAATCTTTCCTAAATCATCGACATCGACAACGGTATTATCGTTAAAAAAAGCGCTATTATCAGCTAGACTACTAAAATAAAATTCCAATCTTTTGTTGTGCTCTTTATAGCTATTGTTTAGAAAATCCAAATTTAAAAAAGAAGCATGAAAGCATGTCCCTAGACGCCATTTTTTTTTGGTTATGAGGGACTAAAATTTCCGACTTGTTCTTGTTGTTCGTTTTCACATTCAACGCCAGGGCTGCCGTAATGGTGTAATATATTGTAGTTTTATCAACTAAAATTTTCTATAATTACTTAATTAGTATATATTTTATTATACATTTAAAAAAACGCTTTCCATCCAATGAACACATAGATGAATTTTTTAAAATGTAGTTCAGCATCCGAGTGATGTATCATGAGGTCTAGCCGTCTAGTCTAGTTATTTTCGATTATTATCATCAATTTGACTTAAATTTAATATTTAGTTTCATAAATTTTGAGGAAAGATCTCAAGAAAGTAGTCAACCTCGTAATAAATCAACATTGAAATACTGATACAATTATATACTGATACAAAAGGAAGCAGATTAAAAACAATGATGAAAGAATTCAGAAAAACAAAATTTTTATAGGCCGTTGATCTTCTCACATATACGAGTACAAAAAATGTTTACACAAAGAAAATCTCGAAAAAGATGAAGCGAACAAAAGTACAGTGCGTCTACGGAACTAGATTGTCGTATAATTAGATCGTTCCCAGTAGTCGTTATTCTCTTTAGTCTTACTTATCAATCATCATCACGTAGCCACTTTTCATCGGCGCACTCTTCATCCGAATCGCTTGATGATGTCTCGGATTGGTCTACCTCGAATGCGTATTCTAAATAAAAAAAGGGTATGTTGGGAACAATTTTGACTTAGATTTTTTAATTTGTTTCCTACTAGGATCAACAATCGGCTCTAGTTTCTCCTCATCATCTGAAACATAGTTAACCAAACAGTAATTGAAGTCCCGAGTCAGCCAAGGTTGTTTTAATGGAGAGTGAATAAATCTGGTCCACATTGCACCTATTTCTTGTTTACGGAGCATTACTTTTACACCGCAACCAATAAGCGAATGAGAACTTCTTTCGGGGATGATATAGCCGTATGTGCTGGTGTTTAATTCATATCTAGATAATAAAATAAATCACAATTTGTACAACATATTGATTCAATTAAAATAAGAGATTTACCTTAATTCTTTGACATCAGCCACAAAACTCAAATGATTTTCCGTAAGCTCAAGACTATATCCTTTGACGTGATCAACAAAAAAAGTAATTATAACATCCTAATTATTGAAAAATATGCTAGTAAATTTAAAAGAATTTAACATATCACAAAGTTGAATTAAGTTACCGTATCACTTTGCGCCCATTTAGTGATAGGAAAGCGACTCGACATTTCTTTCATAGGTAACGTATGATCAATAAGGGCTAAATTTTGATCACGATCAACAGTCTGCTGTAATACAGGCATCTTTTTCGATGTTGAAACAGTTTCAGAAGAATTCGGATTGAAGGATTGAATCTCGTTCTCCTGACATTTTGGGAAAAGTTCAATCCAACCAGGTGAAACATCAAACTTCAACTCTTCTTCATCTTCCAACTGTTGTAGAGATTTACAAGCTTCATCCCTGGAATCTTTCTCTTCGATGCTTTTCATTGACGCAGCTGAACTGTGTACGATGGCACGAAAGTCTTCTTCATTTTCCAGAGAAATAGCATAATTTTTCGAGATCATTTGTTGAGCCAGACTAGGAATTTCCGTTTCTTCTCGGTTTAAGAGAGTGACATGATAGTGCGGACCGTTAGTTACTTCATCAACGACTGTTTCCTTGAACTTGGTTTGGGCATGCCATACATGCATAAATCCATCGAAACTTCGCGTAAGTGATGTGAAGAAACATATGTCTTCTTCCGTCCACCCACCGCTGTCATTTTTAGGACCAATACCATACAGGGAACACGCAATGGCTTGAAATGGTAATCGGCTGATGAACTGATTAGACAAAGTTTTCAAAGCGTTTACAGGAACTGTAGTGTAGTCACCGTAGTCCACGAAAAAGACTTGGAATTTCCACGCGTCATTTTCAATTATCTTCTTCTTGATGCGGCAACGACACCATGTTCCAGATTCTGAGGGAGATTCCACAAGACAGAAAGTTCCTACTTGAGCATCTTCATATGTCATATTTTTGCATTTAGATATCTAGTTGTTACAATAAAAAAAAAAGAATATAATAATACAGAACAATTTTAGTTTTCAAGTTTGGCATAAAACTAAAATCGATATAAATTTCACCTGTTTCTTGATATCAGCTTCTAAAGACTCCAAGGTTTTCTGGAATTTGGTGATTGTTACATAAAACTAGGAAATAATATGCAAATTAACAATTAAAACAAACACAAATTCTGATAAATGATAATCATACCTGGTGGGGAGATTCGTTGGCGACCAACTCAACTTGAGATTCTTCATTCATTGGGAGGAATGCATATGCCACAGTGGTTGGATCAATGGTTTTTTTTTTAGCTAATCCGAAGCTACAATTTGGTAAATTGATACCTCCCGTTTCGCACAGGTATTTAAGTTTTTCTAAATGATCTTCGTTGTTTTCTGCTAGCTCTGCAGTCAAAAGCTCTTTAAATATGTCCGTCACAACAACAGAGGAATTCAGACCATCCAGCCGTTTTCTCTCGTGCAATGGATTGAGCCATAATGTTAAAGACAAAGCCAAAACGATCCGACCTTCCAGCTCCTTACTCAATAATTTTTCACGTACAAAATCAACCGAGTAACGACTCCAGCTTGCGTTACTATCGAATGGCTTAGCTCCCACCAGAAAAACTTCAATTGCTTCCGGAGTCATATTTTTTAAATCAAATGGAATTTCATATAAATCTTTGACGAAGGAGGGCATGGTACAGCCTTGATCAATATAAAAAACAATGACTTCGATCGGAATTCCCTGAAAATGAAAGCAAAACAAAACATTAAATTTTATAAATAAGACCATAGTAAATAATATTGAGTTATCTTACTTGGTGATCTGTTTCATGTATCGATTCAACACGAACACGTTCGAAAAGATTATCTGTCGTTCGCCGGGCGTAGATATTACCAATATCAACTTTAGTTCCATCAACTGAATTCTTTCGTTTTGTTTCATCACGAAAATGTTCTCTTAATTGAGCACAAACTTCGAAATGTGATCCAGTCATATCAATCACTTGATTTTTTTCATTTCGATGCTTCAAAATCCGGGCGTAGTATTGAGTTGCAGTGCGTACAGCTGTTATTCGAATGCGAACAATGCCGTTTTGTGGAACAATAGGTTGATCCAAACTCGACAGAATGACGTGACGAAGTCCACAAAACTTCATATTTCGGCAGAATCCAAACGACTAAATGAAATTAAAACAAAACAAATATATACATACATAAAGTGGTAACAATTAGTTCCAATTTTCACATCCTACCTTAAGATTTCCACATAAAGGAAGACTTCTTTTACGAACTTCTTTCCCACAAAAAGAAAGTATGGCTTCAGTTGCTAATTCACTAGGGACAACGTGTCCAAATCGCTGCATTAGGCGTACGATCGTTAGAAGAGAATTATTAAATTCCTTTGTTATTAGCAGATGAGTTTCAGGTCTATCAGCTTCTGAAGCTCTCAACTGAAAGTTATCCATCGCAAATGATAGGCGGTAACTAAAATCGTATTTGGAATGGTGTGGGATAAAGTAATGAATAAGCGTTTGAGCATTTTTAATGTTTAGTCGTTCTAGAACATCGTCTGTGCAGATAAGAATGGCGGAACCGGGTTGAGCATGGTTCCATCTTTGAGTTGTAAAATCTAAATCAGACACAATAGATTGATTGTGAGCTAAAAGAGGCGTCACACCAATCTGTAAATAATAAAAATAAAAAATATTGTTTTAATGTACCAATACGTTGAAGGGAATCTTTGATCTAGTACCTTTGAAAGTATTGCTTCTACTTTGAAAACTTCGGCAGAGCCGCGGCAAAAGATAATGGTTCGGCTAAATCGTTTTGACTGGACAATCTCTAAGAGATGGACATCCATTTCTTCAGAGGTCCCACGGCGAACATCGAGCTTCATTCCACCATAAATAGCAGCCTCCATACATGAAGATATAAAAACTGAAGGATTTTTCAAAACTTTACAAGACATTTCTTCCATTCCTTTAGTCCAATGGTTGGCACAGACCACAATCTATACGTATATCAAGTATAATAAGAGCAAGTTAAATTTGCATTCAATATCTTTGTTTCACCTGTCGAGGGATAAAGTTATTCCCCGTGGTTGCCCGTTGAACCGATTCCTGATAAAAATTAAACAATTTCTTTGTTGCTTCTCCGTGTTCTTTAAGCACCATGTCAGCATCGTCAAACACAAGGTGACAGCATCGATCAAAACTAATTATATCTTTTCCTTTTGTTAACAAAAAATATAGCGCAGGTGCGGTCGCAGCGAGCAAAGTCACTCCATTGATCAAATAAGGCAGCGCCACTTTCAGTGATCTTTCGGTGGCATCCATAAAACCGGCCGAACGGAAATCCTTAAAAGAAAACCTGTTATAATAACAAAAAAAAAAAAAAAAAATAAGTGTCATCAAGAATTACCGAGTGTTTTTTCATGATGCGACAACAGTAGTATTGGACTAGCTCAACATTTTCCCATGAAGAGCAAATGACAACAACTAAGGGCGAACAACCAGTTGGTACCTCTAAGTATTCGCTCGGGTCAATCAAATTATTTAATATAGGTATCAGATAACCTAAAATAAAGATGTTACTTCAATAAACATAAACACCAATTTAAAGTAATAGGTCCTTTCATTATGTTACCTAATGTTTTGCCTCCTCGGGCTCCGGAGACGAAAGCCACATTGTGACCACGCAAGATTGCATCCCACACATAGGCTTGTATTGTCTTTGGTTTCTCAAAAGACATTGAGTTAAGTGCTTCATGAATACTTGAATCAAAAGGAAAATCCTTGAAGTTGTGCGTTGACGAGTGGGGGACATCGGATCGAACAAGCACGCGACCTATGGACTTTCCTTCAATATTTAAAACTTAATTTTTGTTATAGAACTAGACTACCTTCTTCTATCAACTCTGCTAACTTCGAAAGTTTTAGCATTTTGGATACATTATCTGGAACAACGGAAGAACAAGATTTTATGTTAGTAGAAGCTGATGCTAACTCTAACAACTCGTTCATATCGTCGTTTTCGTTTTCATTTGTTGGCGGAGTGTAGTTGGAGATATCATTTACGGTGGGAAACTGTGAACTTCTTTCAACCATCACTTCTTTTTTCCGATATTTAGATCGTTCAAGTGCACTCTTCAAGAGTAAGGCTCGGCTTTTTAGATTCCTAATCAGTAAGATTTCAGATGTCATGACATTTAAATTATACATCATCTGTTACAACTTTAAAACATACAAAGCAGAATAACTTTCCAAAACAGGTGGGTTATGTTGAAATTTCTGCTGGCTACTTGAAGATGGCTCTCTGACCAAATTCACATTTGCTTTTTGAGATGAATCCAGCAAACACCTTAATAAAAATCAAAAATATTTCCACAATAAAAATCTTATTAAATATAGATATGTACTGAGCAGGTCGTAATCTGTTGCACTGCTTCATAGCTTCTACTATAGGTCTTCTGATTTTAACTTCATTTTGTGTGTTGCCTTGTGTGAGACTTGGCCTTGGACGTTGCTGTGGTCTGGCTGAAGTTAGCATTCCAGCAGGCAAAAATGACAGAGGTAGCTCTGAATCTAAGTTTACAGATGTGCCTTGGCAAGTTTTCTTATTTTCCTGTTCTACTCAATATGATTATATGAATGAAAAGTACTAAAAATCAAAACTTGGTTAGGTTAAATGATTCGCACTTACCTATTTCCTTCACAAGTTTACTTTCTTTAACAAAATACTCTCTCATCCTTTCAAAATGTGGTTCATCCTTAATGGGCTGCTGAACATCAGACTGAGAGGCAAAAATTGTATTAATAATTATTAAGATTTCAATAAGAACCAAATGTTGGATGTTTGGAAAGGATTTTCTCTTACAGTAGATGAATTACAAATTGGAGGCTTCTTTGATTGGCATAAATTAAAATGCTTCTTCATGGCAAGTATACTTTTGCCCCTTGCACATGCAAATTTTGAATTTGTTGGATTCAACTTGCATGATTCAGATGTTTCTTGAGTTGACGATTGTATTTGAACAGCAGTTTCATCCGGCCATCGAGTAGATTTCTGGCAAACGGACACAGACTCATCTCCGCAAGAATCCATTCTTTCCTTTTTTTCAGCCAACAAACTCGCCTCTTTGATTTGTCTGAGTTTCACGTAGTACTTCGTGTAGTCTGAGAATCCAACAGCGTCGTCAAAAAGTTCAAATGGGGGGCTGTTTTTGGAGTCTGGGAAGTCCTTCTTCTGCATCGGTGTTTGTCGATCGCTTTCTTCGAAATCAAAAGCGTACACGTGATGACGTGAACACTGACGAACGTCTGAACAGCTGACAAGACACCAACCACAGAGGGGTTGGATCCTGTGTGGGCTTGAATCCAAAGATGATGAATGACAAGATGACATTGGGTGGGGGGCGGGATTTAAACAAAATATTTTACGTATAATTTGTAATATTAAAGTCAATTCACTTGTGTAATAAATAGATATGATTCAAATGAGCCACGGGCAATAATTTTTTAAACGCCCTCCCCATCCCATTTTATCTAGCGTCTATTAGTATTGGAGGTATAATCAAGCACACCAGTCGTCACCAGCTGATATATTTCTTTCAACCTTTTGAAAATAGTCAAAGTCACTCATACTTATGTATATCAATAAATAAAGAATATCTTACTAATTTTGGCTATTCGTTATGTGTCAGAAAACTAGAAACGTTGAAATTAAAGCCAGAGTTAACGATGTAAAGGACATCATACAAAAGGTGGCTGGATTGTGCAACACGAAAGCAGAAGTGATTGAGCAAACCGACACGTTTTATAAAACGGAAAATGGGCGTCTGAAGTTGAGGGAATTCAAGGTTTTATTTGATATTTATCTTTACTAATTTGTATTGCACAAATATAAAATTTTGTATTCAGGATGGCACCGGAGAACTGATATATTACGAGAGACCAGATGTCGAGGGACCGAAATTATCCAATTATTCAAAATCAATGGTAATAGACCCGACCTCATTAAAAACTGTTCTTCAAATGGCTCTTGGTGCGATTGGAACTGTGAAGAAAACACGAATGTTGTCGCATTTCAATCAAACACGAATTCATGTAGATGAAGTTGTAGGTTTAGGAAATTTTTTGGAACTTGAAGTAAGTTTATCAGCGATGGTGTTACAGATAAGTGATAACGTTATCAAAATAATATGGTAAAATGTTTATCCCAGGTGGTATTAAGCGACAATCAAAAACCAGAATACGGAATCCAAACGGCCCAAATGATTCTTGAAATGTTAGGTGTTCCTGCCTCTGATCTATTGTCTGGTTCCTATTTGGATTGTTTAAAACTTCTATAATTATGCATTGGTATTTTTAGTTAGTTCTCCCACAATGTATCAGTCCTAATAGGCCTGGGAATAAACAAATTTGAACAATTTATATTATGTGTTTTGTTCGCCTAATAGTACAGACAAAATGATTTTTTTTATTTTTGAAAATGGAACAAATTGTAAACCGAAATGTTTTTAATGAGCTGTATTTATTATAGTCTAATTAAGCTAGGATAAAAACCCCCCATAAACCCCCCCACGGGAAATTAATGTTTTTGCTACAATCAGAGTCATCCTGGTTGCTTCTCGCTGCAGGAAATCTCCATAAGGGGGGTGATGGGTCTCGTAGTCCGTTTTTTTGCCTGTTTTGAGGGAGGAGTTTCCCTAAATAAAGAGCCATCTGGATTTGCCGTCCATTGATTTCTCTCACAAATAGTTCCAAAACGTCCGATAGAGGCGCTTTATCTAGGGCAAAAAACAACTACGAGACCCATCACCCCCCCTTATGGAGATTTCCTGCAGCGAGAAGCAACCAGGATGACTCTGCTACAATTAAAAAAAACAGCCACATCGGAAAAATAACTCCTCCCATTGGTGGCGCAGCTGAGATTGCTTGCATTTCGCGCAAAATTTGTATTAAACAACAGAAACCTAAATATTACTAAGGCCTACTGAACTACTAGGCCTGCTTTTCCACCAATCAACCCATCCCCTTCTTTCAACCTAACTGGCAGAGAGCGCACCTAGCGGTGAGATGCGGCGACTCCATTTCCGTATTATGCGGTGAGCCATGGACTACTTAATACTAAGGACTGGATTCAGTCCAACCTCGCCGTGTTAAAGCCTGTCGGGTGGGCTTTTTTACAGCAAAATAAGGAAAAAATACAATTAAATAGAGTTTTTAAAGGCGAGTTCAGCTATGTAAAAATTTTTAATAAAAACTTAGGAAAAAAAAGATATTAAGTTTTGATTTGTCGGAGAAGGGGAAGTTCGTCCACTTGACCATTTCGACATCTATCCACCAAACACCCTTAGTTCTTACAAAATGGGGTCTGCAGGCGGCAAGAATTTAAACCAGCTTTTTGGTTTTTCTTACTTACCCGCAGGGCCCATTTTGTAAGAGCTTAGGGTGTTTTCCCTACATGGCATGTTTTCCTTTTTTAACACAGCGTTTCTTAGAGAGTAGCAGGAGTCTCCATGCCGATTTCCCAAAAATCATTTGAATGATTTCTGAGCGATAATTGCATCTTTGCATGACAAAAAATTACTGTAAGTCACTGAAATATCAGAAAAACAACACTTAGGACAACTCATGGTGATTTGAAACGGAAGATGTTGACAATCAATGGATGTCATTAGATAAAAATCATTGTAATATCAGTGTACGTATAGAATCATTGAATAATCATTTGAATGATTTCTTTTTGATAATTGCATGACTAAAAATTACTGTCAATCATTGAAATATCAGAAAAACAGCACTTAGAACAACTAAAAATATAGAAAATCAATGGATGTCAGTGGATAAAAATCAGTGTAAAATCAAAGGGTCTTTAAAATCATTGAAGAATCATTGGAATGATTTTCGAGTGATAATTTCATGATAGAGTACTGTGAGTCATTGAAAAGTCACAAAAACTTAGGATAACCTGTTGTGATTTGAACTGATAAAGTTTGAAAATCAATGGTCATTTGAGCATACCCATACAGAACATAAACCGATTTTAGACGTCTAATTCCTGTTTTTCAAGACTGGTCAATGCCACTTTAATTCATCTTGAAAGGAAGCATCTCCGTCTTTAAGATGAGTTCTAACGGTCTTAATGTCCGAATATTTCTGATCCAAAGGTAAAGAATATATCTATATATTGACAAAAGACCGTCCCTAGACTCGAACACTAGAACTTCATGTTGACTCGCTAGCTTGCTAACCACTACGCTATCTAGTTCATTAAATACTTTAGATATTATATAGGCAGATTATATCAAACGGACTTTTTTCCTTAAGTTACAGTAAATGATAAATCTAAAAAAAGCCTTATAGAGACAAATTTTAAACTCTTTTAAGATTACATAAAGAGTTCTTATATCCGCTTTATATTGATGTATTAAGACCGATATAATCGTCAACAAAAATCGATTAATATCAAGCTTTAAATGGTTTTATTTGTAATATCTTGTTGGCATCTTGAATAGATAACTTAAAGTCGTCTAAATTTGATCTCGTCTAGGAGGTCTTGGAATGATGAACTATAACGATGTAGTTATATAACGAAGTAGATAGCGTAGTGGTTAGCAAGCTAGCGAGTCAACATGAAGTTCTAGTGTTCGAGTCTAGGGACGGTCTTTTGTCAATATATAGATATATTCTTTACCTTTGGATCAGAAATATACGGACATTAAGACCGTTAGAACTCATCTTAAAGACGGAGATGCTTCCTTTCAAGATGAATTAAAGTGGCATTGACCGGTCTTGGAATGACGGGTAAAAGACGTGTTCAAGACAAAATATTCTGTCTGGGTAACATATCATTAAAAAATCAGTTTCTACCAGTAGAATCAGCGAATAATCACTGTAATGTTTTCTTAGTGATAAATATAGTATAAATAATATAGTAAAATATAGTATCTGGAACCAATCACTTGGGATATTTCAGAGTTATTTGAACCGGAAAATATTAAAAATCGATGGATGTCATTGCATATAAATCATTGTTAGTAGTTATTGTTGTCAGTGTCAAATAACTGGTAAAGTGTTCAACAAGCAGAAGAACGTATTTTTCTATCATTAAATAATCATTGGAATAATTTCTGAATGATAATTGCATGACTAAAAAGTACTGTAAGTCACTGGAATATCAGGAAAACAGCACTTAGAACAACTAAAAATATAGAAAATCAATGGATGTCAGTGGATAAAAAATCAGTGTAAAATCAATGGGTCGTTAAAATCATTGAAGAATCATTGGAATGATTTCTTAATGATAAATATAATAAAGAATACTGTAATTCACTGAAATATCACGAACAAATCACTTGGGATATTTCAGAGTGAATTGAACCGGAAGATATTAAAAATCAATGGATGTCATTGGATAGAAATCATTGTTATATTGGCGTCTAACTGTTGAAGTGTTCAAAAAGCAGAAGAACGTATTTTTCTATCATTAAATAATCATTGAAATGATTTCTGAGTGATAATTGCATGACTAAAAAGTACTGTAAGTCACTGGAATATCAGGAAAACATCTCTTAAGACAACTTATGGTGATTAGAACTGGAAAATATAAAAAATCATTGAATGTCATTGGAGAGTAAAATCACTGTAAAATCAGTGTCTACCTATAGAATCAGTGAAAAATCACTGTAATGATTTCTTAGTGAAAAATGTATTAGAAAATATACTGTAAGTCACTGAAATATCATGAAATTATTCCTTAGGATATTTCACAGTGATTTGAATCAATGAATATAAAAAATCAATGGATGTCATCGGATAAAATTCATTATAAAATCAATGGAACCTAGAGAATCATTGATTAATCGTTAGGCTTATTTCTTATTGGCGTGTCAATGATTTTGACGACTTACTGTCAAGGGATTATGGCAACAAAATCACTGAAAAATATAAATATCAGTTGAAAATTGGGAATTTGTGGATTAAAAGATTTTTTACCGATTTTTACATGATTATTCAGTGACAAGTTCTATCACTTTACTAAATTAAATCACTGCAAAATCAATTGATTTGACTTTCTAATGAGAAACGTATGATTTGTTTGGACTCTGTTTAAATTTTAGAAATTCGTTTGAGTTTTGAACGATATTTGACTTATTTCGTGAAATGATTATCATTAAAAAAATGTCAGTGATATTTGTATGATATTGAAATGACATTCCAAACCACCCATCGATTTTTGAATGATTTCTCTATGATGCTCAGTGATTTTCACAGATTTTCACTGATTGTCATTGATTAAGCTGTGATTTTCAATGATTCATTTTCGTACGGGTCTAGATGACAAGATCAAGGAAAAGTACAAACGTATCAATTTCAAGTGGAAAACACACCATGCCGTGACAACCCCCCCCCCCCCCCCCAAAATGATTGACCGGATCATTGATGAAGAAAGAAGAGATGAAAAGTAACAAGAAAAGAGAAGTACCAAATTTAATACCGATGACTTGAACGGAGATTACCGTAAATAAGACAAGGAATAGGGTTAGGGATCACACTCTTGGCGACCACACCGCCCTCCGTGATTCTCACAGTGTCTGGACGATCACCAATCAAGCCACTCACACTGCCGGTGATCACTCCGCCCATGGTACTTACAGGGTCTCGGGGAATAGAAGGAATCAAAAGCGGACGATGAACAAGGACACGAGAAATAAAATGTTTTAGATTACACACATGGACTTGATCAATACGTTTCTTCTTATCACGCGTACTGTAGACAGCATAGTTGACAGCAGACAATCGTTTGGCAATAACGAAGGGTCCATGAAAAGGATGTAGAAGTTTTTTAGAACGACTCTTCTTCCGTATAGGACGATAAACCAACACGAGATCACCAACAGCATAGAAATTTTCCAAACATGAAGTGTTATGCCGTTTGCGTGGCGATTTCGAACAAACAACAATCTTCTCTTAACTTGTTCGCGAAGAGTAGGTAACCGGTGAATGAATTGAAGGGGATCGGATAAACAGGGATTTGGATTATTTCCCAGGGCGACATCAATAGGTAAAACAGCTTCGTAATCATAGAGCATCATAAATGAGTGACCCCTGTAGACTCTTGTCTACTGGTGTATAAGCAAAGACAACATGATCAACGACATCATCCCAATTGAAATAAGAAGAATTCACAAACATAGAGAGCATATCCGCGAAGGTGTTATTAAAACGTTGCACAAGGCCATTACATTGGGGATGGTAAGCTGTTGTGACGAGATGATTAGTTATAATGCTGCGAAATAATTCTTCAGTATATCCTGAGAGTAAACAGCTTCCTCCCTAGTACTTGGCTTGCGTGGCAATACCGGTTTTCTTATGTTTTTTTGAACCAAGGCCACGGAGGAAGAGATGAAGGAGGAACATCGACTAGTTATGAAAGTTACTCCACCAGTGTCCCTATCTAAAAGTTTCTAGATTTCGGGAACTAGACCTAATGACCAGTATTTTCAGTTCTAAGAAAAACAGCAGAAAAGTGTTTGTTTTGATTTGGGTCCCTGGTGGTCGAAGTTGGAATCAAGGGCTCGCTTTCGATCGTCATGTTTTAGTCACGTGACAATAACATTTAAACCCATCCTTGAAACAGCAACACAGCAGACGCAGCAGACAACTGTAGTCATGGAAACATGATTTTACGCCACTTTCACTGAAAAGTAGTTTCATAGAACTGGCAATACTGGTCATTAGCAGGGTTGGACAGATTGCGCTCGTTTTCCGATCCGATCACCCGATCGATCAACGATCAATGAGCGCTGATTTGATCGAAATAATATTTTGTGATTTGATCGTTGATCGGATCGATACGATTTATTGTCCGCTCTGATTTCCGCTCAATTTGCGCCATCTTTTGCGTAGGAAATACATCAATTCTGTATTTCGAAAAATTGTTTCATGGGTGCGAAAAGGTTTCTTATTACCGTAGTGTTCGCGCTAATTTACTATTGTTGGGTAATTTCTCGTATCGTCGGCTTCTGTCAAAGACAATTGTCAGTTCGTTGTTTATTCAAGACTTGTCACGTCAAATTTATTCTTGTCAAAAGTAAGCCACCATGGATGATGATCTTTTTATACCACCATCAACAACTTCTGTGCCTAATAAATCCAATTTGAATAGTCCATCTCTATCAGGAAGTTCTTCGATTGAGGTAGACTCAACAGTAATGTAAGTTTTATAAGCTAGTCAACTTATTGACAAATTTGTTACTTAAATGTTATACTCGGTATTGATTAGTGGTCAAACACCTGCTAATACCATTCCGTTGCCACCAACCATGTTGGGCAGTTTGTTTTTCTTAAAATGAGTAAAAATATGTAGTAAACTTTGATATGCTGTTCATTTTCACAAAGAGGAATAAAACTTATCACTTGCAAAAAATGCTTTTTTTTCGGTAGATGGCGTTTATTTTTGATCGGATCGATGATTGGGATTTGATCGTAATTTTGGTCTAAGATTTGATCGATAATCGGATCGGGAAATTTTTTTTTAAAGATCGGGATCGGGAGCGTAAAATGAAAAAACCTGATCGTGTCCAACCCTGGTCATTAGGTCCAGTTTTCGAAATCTGGCAACTTTTTAGATAGGGACACTGGTGGATTCACTTCCTTCTGCAGGGTCTTATGGAGCGATGTTCCTCCTTCTTCTCATCCTCCGTGAACTGTGTAAACTTTGATTGAGACCCGAATGAAACGAAAAACTAGAGCAGACTGCAGACGACTTTATTCATCAGGGAATTTACATGCCCACTCACAAGATGGCCTTAGAGGTTCAAATCATTTGAATTTTGGATTGAAATTCATTAATTCAATATAATTAAACAAATCAACAAATTTAACTTGGAAATGGCAAGAAAGAGATGTGACGGAAAACGGATTTGTTCACTATTGTCCAGACGATCGTACGCCGTGTTCATAGTCAATTTCGTGCGGGATATCAACAACTGCCTCTGCCATTTGAAACCTTCTTTCAAGACGTGGCGGGATTTTTTGCCAGGTTGTCGGCTGAAAAAAGGGGCAACCACATTAGCCTTGAGCATCTGCTGTTGTAGCTGCTGGATGGCACTTTCCCTCACTTCCGACTCGCTAATCATTTCAAACTTCCCGTTGAGACTCGAATAACTCCGACTCGTCTGCACTGCTTCGGTCAGTTGTTGATGTTGTTGTTCCATTGGATTCTCCTCTTTCGGTTGATTCGGGACGGGCGAAGAAGCTGCAAATAGAAATTCAATTGATTAAATTGTCAAAATAAAAAGGAAACTTTTCTTTTACTGCTATCGGGTCCTTCGTGTTCGCTGCTGTCTCAACAACTGGGCAAACTGCCGATGGATGTCTGTATCTCCAGAATTTCTCCAGGCAGTTCAGCATCATCAGGAGAATCATCTTCCGATTCTTCGACGAGTTTTGGAGCCCCAGGAATTTCTTTGATCCTCACTTGTGCGGGTGTTTCCTCATCAGGAACCTGCAACATTCAAACAACAAATTTAAAATCAAAAGACAAAATATTTGATCGATTTTTGTACCTGGACGTAGTCAAGAGACCACATTTGAACGACACCGTCAGTTGATCCGGTGAGGATCACATTCATTCGATCCCATTTATTAAACTGCGAGAAACACAATTGTTGGGCTGTCGACTGAGTCGATGTCAAAGGCTCATCCGCAGCCGGACTGGATCCAATCAATTCCACTTCTTCGTCGATATCGGCCATCATCTGATTCACGTCTCGTTTGATGGGCCGCAGCAATTGCGGCAGATCCTGCAGCTGTGGAGTAGACAAGATCGTCTCGGCCGCCACTAACTCGTCACCGACGCTGCTCTCCACCAATGGCTGCTGGACTTGTTGATGGGAATCCGGTTGCTCCTGCACATGATCCACTTGATCTTCTTCCTGCAGCAAACTCTGCCTCCATTTCGAGTAGAACTTGAAATGTTCCTTAGCGTCCAGGTTGGTGGCCACTTTGTACCTGATGGATTTGTTCTCCGCTAGTTCCAATTCCGGACGGTATGGATACAAAGCGTAAAAGTGCGGATTGGATGTAAATTTTGTGCGCATTCGACAAGGTCCTTACGTCATGTCTAGCATCCATTTGGTCAACACTCGAGACTCTTCCGAAGGGCCCCTCTCCAAAAGGCCTCGCACCCGCAGCAATTCCGTTTCTTCCACTCGTTTCCAGTTGAGCCGATTGAATTGCTCGACGTGCTGGAGCGCTTGCTGCCTCTGTCTCCGTTCCAATTCCAGTTGTTCCTTAAGACCGGCCAATTGGTACTGAGTGGATAACCAAACATCCGCCCAGCAGTAGCATAAGTTTCCAGCGTGACTGTGCCGGGCCTCTCTCAAACTGCTGTTGGGTTCCATTTCTTCTCCACTGACGTGCCACGTCGTCCGACTCGGTTCCGTTCTTTTTAAAGATAATTTCAGTTAATTTTAATGAAAACGAATCAAATGGCTATGAGACTTACAATATTTTTAACGTCAAAGTCAGTTAGAGTAAACAGTGGCAAAGGCAGCCAATAAATTCCAGGTCGTGATTACCCGATCCAAAAATCAAACTCCTGTAAAACCAAAAATAGTAAAGAAACAAATTTGAATTCATTTCAAACGTTAAATTGACATACTTGCGATTCGTCAGTTTGTGTAGAGCCTTCAGCAAAGACATTTGTTCGCTTATCAAGTCGGCTGGCCGAGACAATAGAAACAGGATGCATCGATTCAGACAACGGTAGATGTTGTCCAGCGATAGAGAGGCTAAACCGGAAGAGCTTGAACCGCTACTCGAGCTGCTGTTCCCTCCTCCAGCAGTGCTCGACATCCGTTTCTTGGCCTGTGTGATGAGCTGGACGATGAAATCAAAAACGTGATGAGGATCACGGTTGAGGACACCCGGCCAGAGTTTGTCCAACAATCGACCGGCCAGATAGAAAATGTTGGAGGCTACGTTCTGAAGACTTCCGCCATTTTGGGTGACGATGGGTAGGACTCCTTGGTTAAGAAGACAAAAGACAGCATACTGTACATCCTACTCTGTCTCTCTGCTTCTGTCATGGCAAATAAGTTATCAATATAATCAATAAGTAATCATAAAAAGTTAGAATTTGTGCAAACCAAATTTAGTAAGCTTGTTGATGAATTCGTCATTACTGCCGCTCTGTAATGTAGGTGATGCCAACTCGATATCGACGACACTATTTAAATTTCAAAAAATCCAGTCAATCAACGGAAATAACCAAGAAAGCAAAACAAAAAACAAACAATTGCAAATCTCATAAAAAGTTAAAATCTCAACACAAACGCTCTGAATGTAAACAATAGTGTGATCCTATTGAAATAAATTTGTAATAAATAAAAAATAAGAAAAAGGAGAATTAATTACCTCCGTCACCAAACTGCTCAAGAACAGCGAATGATTGAACATAAAATTCCAACATTGCTGTGGCTCTGCAAAGCCTCCAAGCGATCAAAACCAACACATCCCTCGAAATAAAGCGAAAACTTTCGCCAATCTCTCGGCAGCGGCCAAAATATTAGCCAAACCATCCAAGACGGTCTCGCGTTCCTTGGACTCCAACAAATTTTGACAAGGAGCACCCGAACTGGTACAACAACGAAATCTGTTCGACATTTACACCTGGAAATAAATAAGAATTAGTTTCAAATTAAAATAAGCTTACAAATAGTAAGTTAATTACCTATATTACCGAGGGCCCAAACGGCTTGTTGGCCACAAACTGGATGAGGTGAGCCCAATAAAGAAATGAATCCAGCAACAGATGCAGCAATTACACCAGCTTTTGTCTGGTTTGATATGTCTGATGCAATGTTTATGAATGCCTATGCAGATTCAAATTGCAAATCAGGGATAGAAATATACAAACATTGTTAGCATAAGGGAATCGGGGAAATAATCAAACATTTGGCTTACTTGCTGGCACGGCTGAAGAATTCCACCAGCGTTGGTACAACATAGCTATTGATGAGGATGTCAATGTGTGGATTGTGTTCTCTACTGAGAATTTTACACGCAGCAGCATAGGTTCAGTGTTGATATTTTCCATGTCCGGACGTTTTACGGATAACTTTTTTTCGTCTTATGTCCAATTGTCCATGTCTCAAGTTAGACTTTTTAGTGGAAAACCTAAAGACACCCTAGGTCTTGGCTTGCGTGGCAATATCGGTTTTTCTATGGTTTTTTAAACCAAGGCATAGGGAAAAACTGGTTCTTCATACTGGTTCTACACCGCTTGTTTGCGTGTAGAACAACGTTTTAAACCAGTATTTTGAACCACTTGAAACGCAGGCTTAAAACTCTTTTCCGGGCCCCTAAGTCCCTTTCAAGGTCTTATTAATACTCTTGCTATAAAGGAATTAGGAAACTTTTAATTTTACGTTAAAAGAATTTCTTCTTTCATTGTTACTCGATATATTCCATTTACAACATTGACAGAACCGGGATTTGAACCCAGACCTATACTGTTTCGAATCAGCAGCTTTCTTCGCTAACATATGAGCTATTTAATTGTATTAAAAAGATGAAATAAAGACTAGTATTTCAAGTGGGATATTTAGTAATTAGCTTGGGAGGTTTCACTCGCCGCTAGCAAAGCGGGTGGTGGGGCGGTAAGCTTTCTTTGAAACTAATGAGGGGAAAAGACTTGATAAAAAAACATAAAAAAGCGCCGCCTTTTTTAAGAGCACGCGCGGATTAAGAGAAAGTTAAGCTTCTTAAAATTCTTTATATTTTGCCGACGGAAGAAAGGGAAATAAACAAAAAAAAGGCAGTGAAATGAACTGATTTTTATCTGAGTAAAGAACAGGGACTGAAAACCTATTCTCCCTATTATGACGAGCGTGGGTGGAACCCTTTTTTCCCTCAAAAGAAAGGGTTTAAAAGAGGTGAAAACCACCGGAACGAGAAATTCACTGAAGGCAGGTACTAGAGCTCGATCCGAAATCACGTTGAGTGGGGCACCATGTTGTAGTAAGACGCGTTGAATAAAGAATTTAACAACTTCAACAGTATTGGTGGCTGGAACAGCTTTGGCGATTACCCACTTCGTTAAATAATCGAGAAAAATAATGACGTGACGATTTCCATCTCGTGATAAAGGAAACGGTCCAATTAAATCAATACCAATTTTCCCAAATGGTTGTTGTACTGTAATGCGTTCCAAATAGCCTACGGGTCTTTCTTGCAGTCTTTTTTTTAGATTGACATTCGATACATGACCTTACATACTGAGCTACTTCTTTGGTTCTCTTGGGCCAGAAGAACCATTGATTAACTTTAAACAGCGTTCTTGACACTCCAAAATGTCCCGCGGTGATGTCATCGTGGCAGGCTAACAGGACATGGTTAACTAACTGCGGTGGAACACACAATTGTTGAGAAGCACGACCACGAAAAACAACTCGATGATATTGTTGCAAATATATGGAAGCCCTTCTCTTACCTAGTTACTTTTAGTTACCTTGAGTTTCTTTGTTCTTTGTTGTCAGGCTACGAGGAATCCAAAGGACACACACGGGTTAATGGATTCCTCGTACCGTACTGCTTTCTCATTTACCCTCCAAAGGGGGTAAAGGAGCCTGGCGGTCATCTAGACCTTATCTAGATGACCATCTTCTTACTAGAAACTTCCGGCGTCATCCCGCAACAAGGTGACGCTCTTCTCTTTAAAAACCCTGAGCACTGTAGGCTCAGGAGGTCAGTCTTACTCTTTCAGTTGTAGTTGAACACTGTGTTGAGAAATACATCTAGTTGCATACAAGTCTTAGCAGTCTACTTCATCGCACCCGGAACCCCGTCACAATATAATGCATCATTGATCAGCAGAAAATTCCGAGTTTTCCGTCGTGTTGAACAATCGGGATTGGGATTCTTTAGGCCCTCTATGATCTTCCGCCACCTTCTGGAGTTTTGCTGTAATTGAGGAATATTCGGAGATCCAGGATGAGATAAAAATGCGGGTTGACAAAGTAACATGGGAATTTCAACTTCAGCTTCTGGAGGTCCAATGGGATGGCGAGATAAAACGTCAGCATCTACATGAAGACGACCACTACGATAAAATTATATCGATATCCAAATCTTGAAGTTGGAGGCTCCAGCGAGCCAAACGCTCAGCAAGATCTTTATACGTATGAGCCAGCACAAAGCATGATGATCGGTTATAACCTTCATTTTAGTTCCCCATACAAATAATTTGAACTTTTGTAGAGACAAGACTAAAGCCAAACATTCCTGTTCCGTGATGGAATAGTTAGGTTTGGCGGAACTCAACAGTCGACTAGCGTAGGATAATACTCTTTCTCCATCGGCTTGTTGTTGAACAAGTACTGCTCCAAAACCATAGCTGCATGCATCACAATGGACTTCCATAGCTAGATTGTAGTTTGGATGACCGAGAATAGGAAGAGAACATAAAGCAGTTTGTAGAGTAATGAAGCTGAGCTAATGTTCATTGGACCAGATATAGGCATGCCCTTTTTTTGTGAGATCAATGAGTGGACGAGCGATAACAGCAAAAACTTTATGAAACGCCGGTAGTAAGAAAATAGTCCAATGAAACTCTGAACGGCTTTCACTGAACAAGGTCTCGGAAATTGTGACATAGCCTCTACTTTAGCCGGATCGGGTGCAACCTGGTCTCAGCCATTGGAAAACAGGTTGGAAATATGCTACGAGATGATGTTGTTGAACCGTCAAAAGGTCCTTTTGCTGCTCCTGTTGTGTTAGTTAGGAAACCTGACGTAACTTGGCGGTTCTCTGTCGATTATCGACGCATAGATGCTATTACGACCAAGGATGTTTACCCTCTACCTAGGATTGATGACGCGTTAAGTCGGTTAGAAGGGGCTCAATATTTTTCCATTATGGACATGCAAGCTGGATATTGGCAAGTTCAAATGAAGCCGGAGGATCGTGAAAAAACAGCTTTTATCCCCACCAATGGACCAATTGAAAGTTATGCCTTTTGGCCTAACCAATGCTCCCAGTACGTTCCAACGAATAATGGATGTCTTATTAGCCGGATTAAAATGGAACAGTTTTTTTGTCTATCTTGACGATATTATCATTTTTTCGAAAACTATTCTTCAACATCTTCAGCGATTGGAACTCGTTCTCTAAACTTATTTTAACCCGTTCTATCAAATTTATTTATTCTGTGTGTGAACGTGACATCCTCTTGTTCTTATAATCTAACTCCATTTTTCCATAGAGTTTGCCACAATGAATGAAATTGGCAACGCTCGTCCGCGAGGATATGCCCTAATAATAAAAAAAAAAATAAAAAAAAATAAATAAATGAAATTTTTTGTTCAAGTGTGAAGTTTTTCTTAGGCGACGCGACAAAAGGATCTGTCGAAGGACGGGAGACGTGGTAGGCCTATACATTAACTGCAAATTATTCGTCTGAGTTCTGTTTCATTATTCAAAAATGGACAGCAGATGTCGTATAAGTAGGAGGAAACGTTGTTGAGTGTAGTTCCAAATTAGACCGCTAGATGTTCGTGGCGTTTTTTAAATTTTTTGCAGTTTTTTTGCATGTCGGAAACGGCGCGCCGTATATTACACCAATTCCTGGAATATTTGAATATTCCAGTTAAGTATTATAATGTTCCAGTTAATATTGAGTTAGTAGCTATCGGTTTAAACTAGACAGATAACCACCAAAACGGCTCTGCGTCGTCCTTCAGCTCGATGATCATCTCGGGCCCCTCCATACAATTCAGCAATCCCGATTGATTAAAAACCACGGTGAACTCCTTGACGATAGCGGCTTCGATGCGCTGGATTTCTTCTGCTGTGGGATCCAGTGGAACTGGCCCCTGGTACACGGAATAGCGTCCTGTGTGCACGGAAGTTGCCCACCACGATGCGTTTCATATGCACCCGTGATTGGTCGGAATGTTCGCCCTGCTTGTTTCCCGAATGAGTTCCTTTCTGTTTGCCACCACCGATCGTTGCTTCCGCCTTCGGCTTTTTTGGACAACACGGGGAGAAATGGTTATTTTCTCCACAATTGTGGCATTGTTTTCCAAAAGCTGGGCACGGCTCTCCATTGCGATGCGTTGAACGATCACACGATCCGAACCTGCCGGTTTCCGACGGTCTAAACGGTCGCTGGCTCTTTGTTTGTACATACGACACAGCCGGCGGATTGCTTAATGACTTCTCGTTTGCTTTTGCCGACTCTTCACTCCGACATATGTTGATGGCCTGTTGGGAGGTCGGGAAAAGACTCAGGGCCAGCAGCTTCCGCTTCGTGTCAGTGTCCCGAATCCCCGCCATGACACACGGGTAGTCATACGCGTATCTAAGCATGTTGCACACAAATCAGCCGCCTCAGCCAAGTTCCGAAGATGTAGAAATCGTCGAAGGTCTCCGCCGCACTCTGCTCACATTCTTCGAACGCGACTCTGTGCAGCGTGATGTTTCGCTTCAAACGTATGTATGTGCTGATGTGATCGAGTACATCGATAGGAGACAACGCACACGTTGGCAGAATACCTAGAGCCACTTCCACAATCTGATGCATCGCCGGATCGAGAACCATTCTGAAAGCGGCCTTCTGCTCGGCCACCGGATACGTAGCCAATTGATTTAGCTGGAAAAAATCACTTTAGCGATTTCTCCACGTGCGTAGCTGCGGAAGAGGGATGTCAGCGTGCAATTTTCTCCAAACCGGATGTGTCGATTTGGCGTCTCTGCATGGCACTGCCAGTGCTACCACCAGCGCCACCGCTGCTGGCACCATCTCCAGCACCACCACAATTAGCGCCACCACTGCTGCTTCCTGCACCACCACTGCTGCTTCCTGCACCACCACTATTGCCCCTGCCTCCAGCGCCACCACCGAGTCCTGCTTGAAGCTGCTGGGCAATGCCGGACAACTGGTTCCTCATCTGAAGTTGACTTTGCTCAACTGCGTCGAGACGGCCCGCTGCTGCTGAGGCGGCTGCTGCCACGTCCAATGCGTCCGATACCGTTGACATGGTGACGCGTCTTCGAGACCGAGCCGCTTTTGTCGGTGTAGATGTCAAGCCCAAGCGAGACGATGGTCGTAGATTATGATGATGACCAGGACGTGACATACAATCACCACACTGTATGTTGAACCCACTGCACCGTGAGGTTAGCCAACACACACACCAATAGAACACAATAAATACGGTACGTGTGGCAACACTCGGTCACTGATGGTATAGAAAATTTCACATGCCAGCCAACGCCGGCACTTGAAGTGTCGTGGACGGTAGTAATAAGTCACACACAAAAGAGTATGGTCAATGAGTATGCCACACACACGAAAAAGTACGTGGTAGCCGAGAAAACAAACGCACTTTTCACAGTATAAAATCGGGACCGTACGAACAACGAAAGTTAAGATGGCCGCCAACGAGGCCACTCGTCTTGGCTCGAGAACAAAGGAAGCAAGATGGCCGCCAACGTGGCCACTGTTCTTGGCTCGAGAACAAAGGAATCAAGATGGCCGCCAAAAGCACGTCCGAAACTTAACCTCGATTTCACAGCGTACACATTTCCAAAAATTTAACACAAATACCTCTAAACGATGAGGACGATAGGCAAGTCCAACTGCGCCATGTTAGATTCTGTATCATTGGGAAGATAACACCGTAATTGTATTAACTGAACTGACACGCGAATAGGGCACCTTCTCCAAAGCCAGCGTAGAACAGACTGCTGTTGCCGGCCGCTCTAGTTGGGGAGAGTGGGAACCGACCCGCCATCTACCAAAGCTGGCAGAGTACACAACAATACCATGACCCTTGCAAACACTACCTGCCCGTCCTGCCTTATATGTGACAGTTCTACTACGGCAAAGTTTGCGGCCTCATATGAGTCGCAATGTTTGTACTTGGCAAATATTTATGGCAGGCTTTCAAATTTTCTTTCAAATGGATGGTGGCAAAATGCAGCTACATCATGATTGAAAACGGACCTGTTCCCACTGAATCTAATGTTGAGCAAGAAGAATACGACAAAAAGAGAAATGTTTAATACAATCCTTCCCACTAATGGAACATGCCCGGTCAGCCCGGCTAGTGAAGGAGAATCCGTGGCCAAGGCCCTGTATGGCTTAATTGGCATAGCGGTTTTCGTGACGGCATGATGTTTTTATCTTTGTGGTATTCTGTATTGCCCAAAAAGAGCCTCTGTTCTCTAAATAAGCACTTTAAACAATTTTTTTTATTTTTTGTGAGCTGAAAATCTTTAAAATTCCCTTTTTTCAGGTTTCTGTCTCTTGTGCAAGCCACGGTGGACTCAGATTTCACCAAAGAACAAATAAGGAATTACAAGGAAATCAAAAAATTCCTTGCTAAACGAAAAGTAAAAAAAAAGAGAGGCAGAGGGAGTTCGGAAAATTGGGGTTCCACTAGGAGCCCCGGTTGAGTCTGAGTTCACTAAAAAAAAGAGATAAATAATAATAAGGTGATCAAAAAATTCCTTCTGAAAAGAAAAAGGAGAAATTCAACAGAACCAACGGGATAGGAAGTCAGTAAGTTTCTTTTTTTCGAATCATTTTTAAATTTTACTTCACAATACAGTTTCACATAATTTTTATTAATTTCCAGCTCAACTACCACACTGCCAAAGCAAAGCTTCGCTCGGTGCAGGAGTAGCAGGACTGTGCCAGGTCCTTGTTAGGGGATTAGGGTTTTTTTAAATAATGTATTTCCTTAACTGATGCCTTTTTTAAATTTAAGCGCGTCCAAAGTTCATGAGGATTGAAACGCCAGTAATGGAAAGTATCAAGTTTTTAATTTTTCGGGACTATTGGAATTACAGAAATTTCCAAAATTAGTACATTAAAAAAAAGTCTTGATTAGGCATTTCGGTCAATATTCGTGTATTGCCATGTTTTGACAGCCATGTTGTAACAAGCAAGTCTTTGACTTCGACAAAAATTCCTCTTGGAAAACGTGGGAGAAGGATATCTAGGTAAATGAGGCGGATAGGATTTTTTTTTGCATAGGCTTTCTTAGATTTGATAGTTAAATCATTCAACCTATTATAAGTGGACTTGTAAAATCGGGAAAAAATGGCAGAGAAAGGGGCTAGGATACAATATTGGTCTTGCTTGGAGTGAAAAAAAAAATTAATTAATCGAACATCGGCTAGAATACATGTTGAGAATGGTGAAAGACATGACAAGGAGTCTGCAAGTGGGTGGTCCGCAACATATGTTTCCCCAGGTTCTCATCTTCAAGATTGAAGTCTTAGGTAGGCAGGTCGTGAATTGCATGGCTTCTTAAGTGTATAGGACTAACCAAACCACAAAGTTAATTGTAAATGTAGTGGATACGGGATCACCATGTATTATGGTTCTACATCAAGTACAAAATAAGTACACGGAGAAAGGGAGAGAGTGTGTGTGAGAGAGAGAGAGAGAGAGAGAGAGAGAGAGAGAACACTAGAAGGAAGTTTAACTGACTCTGGTTTACTTTGTAAAAGCCTCGCGAACTTATACTGGAGCACTAGTGAACAACTCGCGCTCCAGCATCTATCGTGGAGACTTTCGCAAACTTGTGAAAGCGTGTGAATTCATGCATGTCAGTGTGTTTATGCGAACGAGGCAGGCGGATTCACACTTCGCCGCGTCTCGTATATTGTGCCGATTTCCGACAGACAGGCGGCGCCGTTGCATCCGACCTTGTGGGAATGCTGCCTACTTCCTCTCGGCTTTGCTGTGGCTCTTGATTATGTGTATAGGAAGAGCGCAGCTGGCTAAGCATGACTTAGGGTCATTATTTGTTTTTCACTTTTCTATTCTCACCCAGATGTATAGCAGTGAAGATTGAATTGGGCATCGAAGGAAAGGCTGTTTTTCAGAGACTGTTTGAGTCGAATAGAGATCAGAAGAAGTGAGTCTAATGTACGCTTCTCAATAAAAATTTAAGGCAAACAGTGTCGAGGCCATCTTTTTTTTAATTCATTACTATGAAATTAAATTTTTGTTTCATGTTTCAAGTTATTCAAAATATTCCTGTTCTGAACTTTGACTATCAGCTGAACAAAATTTCATTTTTTTATCAAATTAATTTCTCTCAAAAAACTAAAAAACAGTTAGTGTTGTACTGTCGGGTGTCCAACTGATCTATTGAGCTCAAGACGATGTCAATTGAGCTCAATCAAGATGAGTCAATTTTCTTTAGACCGGTTTGATATCCTGCATGGCTTGGCCACTTCGGCAAATGCTAGAATCTCTCCACATAACACAATTCAGTCCGGTGGATGTCCAAAAGATATCAATTTCGGACATTGCATGGTCCTATCCTTTTGGATGTCAGTTGGAGAGCCTAGGAACATCTCAACGGCGATCCTAGGGATGTCCTTTTTTACATTTTTGACCGCCCTACACAGCGCCGTCGGACATTCGACGACCATAATTCGGAAATAGGATTTTACTATAGTATAGTCTACTGCTATAAATATATTAAAAACTAATTTCTGTAAACAAACACCATATTTAATTTTATTTCTGAGTTCTATTATTATTATTATTTTATTATTTTGCTCTTATTAAAGCAAAAGACTTCACATAATCTATTACTTAATGACCAAAGTAACTACTTAGACTTTCATTTTGAACAGTTTTGTAGTAGCATTATAGTTATTAGCATGTCTTTTGTCCCCCTCTCTCTGTCCTGTCTCCCCCCCCCACCCTTGATATTTTTTTCCCCTTTTTTTCAAAGCTTGAATACAGCTAAAATAATGATCTAATCTTTATGAAAAATTAGGGGACATAGATTTCGAGGTGTTTAACAATCCTGTTTATTTTTTTTTCACCAATTAGGTATAGCTAATAAAAAAGATATTGAGGAAATAATTTTTTTGTCCAGGGTGACCCCGCTCTCCCCTACTGGGTCTTGCGGAGAAACCAACTTGTTGGAGCACCTAAAAATATTTTCTTATCATAATAAAGATCTTTTTACCTCTTTTTCCAATTATTTTGTAATGACTTTTCTTAAAGAATTTTAAGGCCTAAACGGAGAACGTCCCACATTACCCACCTTAGTGTCCTAATTTACTCTACATAACAGGCCCCTCCCACAAATTTTTGAAATCTTTGGCTGTCTTCTATTGGGAAACGTTTTAGGCAGTTCCCTACCATACTGCCACGTTTCGCAGTTCCCTACCATGGCAGGTTTTCACAAAAACCTGTCATGGTAGGGATCTGCCACTCGGTGGAGTGAAGAAAAGACCAGTTCCGTTTCAATGTCTACTGATGACTACAACAAGAGGTCCCGAGATCCTAGTCCCCATGCAACACCCGGATCAGCACCAGTTTCTCGACGGGAACGACGAAGTTATTCAGGGGAAAGTGGTTTTTCCACTGATCAGAATAATTTGGCGAACGTTCAACCCATGCTCCAAGCAGAATCATATAAATATGGTCAAGGAATGAGCAGTGAACAAAGTCATGTTATAAATGAAAGAGGGAACGGTCAAAGGATACCTGAGAGAAGCCCAAGTCACCTAAGCCAGGTGAATGATATTCTTAGGTCCACTTCAGCTTCTGAAAGCTCTCAAGAAGAAATGACTGAAACACTAAAACAGTATCAACGTGGAATCACCATTTCACGAAACATCGCGCCTGACATTCATTGTTCGGAATCTTCAACTCGACGTTCTTCTAGTCGACGATCATTTCAGAATCAAACACGGGACCAATGTGTTTTTTTATCCACTGACGATGCAAGTTTCTCGCGTATGAATCAACAACGACGCTACAGTTCAGAAAGCTCAGATGCTAGTGACGGTGGTAACACTTCAGGGACACAGCGTAGAACTTCTCAAGAAGAAAATGAGGATTCAGGAGGTTATGGTTCGTCATTGCTACCATCAACACGTCGTCGACTGTCATTCCGTAGTAATCGTACTTGTCATTTTTACGATATTGATGGGACTGAAAGTTACGCTGCTGACAAACAATCTAGTAAGATTTTATTCTTTTCCAATCTTTTACAATCTTTCAAATACTGACTAGCTAGTAGTTTAAATTATACTGTTTTAAATCACTTGTGTTTGATAATAGAAAATTTTTTTGAGTGGGGCTAGCTTTAGAAATTTAGGGAAATAGCTAAGACATTATCAAGGCAGACTTAAACTCATTTAAATTAATGTTAAGAAAAAAAAGGGCTAGTAAACCAAGAGTCCGCGTGCAAATGAGACAAATCTGGGATTTTGGATTTTCGAATCTGGAAAGAGGTGAAGCAAAATAACCATTCTTATTTAAATTTCAAACGAAATCGAATGGCGTTTTGGGTAAATAATTTATTAAGTTGCCGTTTTTTCTTCTAAAAACTACAAGGACCCAAGCCAATGTAGCTTTGTCCCTAACCAAGAAACATTAAATTAAAAATATCTCGGGATATACCGTATTAATTAAAATTGAATTCCGGAGAAGACGGCATTCCAATCTAAATTGCATCCCCCCCCCCAAAAAAAAACCAAAACAAAAAGAAAATGCATTTACTAGTGAACTGCGTGATAGGTGCTACCAAGAAAAATTAAGGGTTTTCAGAAAAAACACATTTATATATATTACATTGAATAAATAACATAAAATTAAGAAATGCATAAAATAAGAACATTTACACATATTTTGTGGATATTATATTTGTTTGTGTTACTCTGCATTTTTTATTGAAACAATTATTATTCTTCCTATAAACCAATGTCAGTGTTAACAGATCATCACGTCGTTCATGCTCTGATATATCTCAGCTCAGGAACGATCTTGTAACAACGACAAAAGCAACAAGTAATCAACATAGACAACATTCGACTCATGGATCTACAGTGTATGGCAGTGTTGATGACGAGCACACACAATTAAACCGAAAGATTTCAACCCAGCTAAGTGATACACTAGTCAGCCATATAAGATCACAATCTCCTCGCCCATCGATGGCGTTCAGTCGTAGTGGATCGGATCGCCGATCAATTGAACGAGAGGCTATTCGTATAGTAATTGATGACGTTGACTGTCCCATTAGTTGTCAGGCTATGCTACAATCAAAACACGAGGAAAGTTCAACTCTTAACGTTTGTTTACTTCGTGATCCTAATTTTAGCGGCAAAGGTTTTACGGCTGGTTTTGGTTTATCATTAATCAGCGGAGAAAATGTCGTCATCAGCAGGATAGATTCTAATGGTTAGTACTACTATCACATCTCTCAGTACATGTATTAATTTCCATGATTTAGGACCAGCAGATCAAGCAGGGCTGATGTGTGGTGATATTGTACTCTCTTGGGATGGAGTTCAAGTAAAGTATTCATTTTCCATTTTTATCCAGTTTTTGCTTAATCCAAAATACTTTTATTTTAAGAAAATTTATAAAATTGGCATATAATACTCTTACAACGTTTAAATAAGAAACATAAAAATAAATAAACCAGTGCATTTCGTCAAAAAATCTTTAGGAATAAAGTTCCTAACAGCAGAATTATTGTCAACGAAAATTTTCTCCGCTTCATTTTTATCGAAAGTTACTCTACGTTAAGGAGGTTAGGCAATGTTGGGTTAGTCAGGTTATAGTCATACGTCGAAGGGAAGATTACACGGAAAGAAGAGGTATTCCTCTTTTCCAACTTCTTCTCCGTCTATTCTTCCCTCGAACGATCGTTCTATATGACTAGTTCAAGAAATCATGTCAACATTATACTTATTATTTTATTTTAAAATTAAATTTAAACTATGGGGGCTTCCTTTACGGGTGAATTACATTTTTAAAAAAATAAAATAAAAAAGGTTAATTAAATTCAGAGATTTAGGGGAGACCGGGGCTATATGGGACAGGGGCTGGATGGGACATCGCAGTTTTCAGCATGTTCCCGTAACATATTTTTTATAATTTTTATACCATACATGGAGATTAACATAGCGGACACCGAGAAAAATTTTCATCAAAATTGTACAAGTAGTTTGTTAGTTATGAGTGAAAATAAATTTTTTTTGGGGGGGGGGGGGCGGAGAAAACTCGTAAAATGTTTAAGCTAAAATAAGTGCATTTTGCAGATAAGTAAATAAAAAACGAGATAGGACATTCGATAGGAAATTCATTCTACTTTTTTTTGGTGTACAGTAAATTTGTGTAGGTGTTATAGCTAAGTTGTTATAATTAAAAATATGCGGAAAGTCATGCGGGGATAAACGGGACATTTCCACTGGGGGCTATTTGGGACATGTTTAGGCCTGCCCAAAAGGGCGGAGTCCGACAAAAAATGGCCTTTTCGAAGACTTTTTTTGTTTTACACAAATATCTACACTGTAATTGTATTTTTTTAAAACTTTTTTATAAACCAATGAATAGGAAATTAAATTTTCTATACAATGGCTATCTTAGTTTTTAAAATAGATTACTTCATTATAGCTAAAAAATAAAAAAATTGAAGTGTCCCTGGTAACCCCGGCCTTTTTTCCCGTTCGACAAAAAGAGGTCTAGTCATTTAAAAAATTGTAGTTAATTACAGGGTTTAAATAAAGGAATTCTGAAAAAAGATTTTGAGAGGGGAGATAGTTTACTATTATATTTGTACAAAAAAAGTTAAAATCCGTTAAATTTTCTATTTAAAAATCCAACTTGAAAATTTTTTCAAGAATTTGTCCCATATAGCCCCGGTCTTCCCTAGATGATTTAATAAATTATGTTTACGTAGATATGAAAAACATCCTTGTGTCTGGTTCTTAGAATTTAAAATTTTTTTTTCCATTAATTGAAAAATATATTTTGTTTGGAAAAGTTTCTTATTTGGAACACAAACAGAGACTCCAAAATGTGACTGGGAAGAACAAGACACAGGTCTAACGTCCTAACAAGTCAAATGGTGGGATTTCATCAACGAAGAGTTATTGAAATATGGAGCTAGCAATAAGTGGTCCTAAACCCGAAACAACATCGAACGAAGATGAAGAAGAAATTGAAAATAATGTTATCTGAAATGTATCGTTAAAAAATACTAATTAACAATAAATTCAATCCAAAAATTTAGTTTTTTAAATACACTTTCAGTGGAAAAAACTTACCCCGTTGTTGGGAAACTTGCTCTTTGTGTAGGGCAATTTTCCCTTACATATAAGAAGTGGAGCACTTAGAACATAAAATATGGATTTTCTTCTTTTCCTCAGTCATTACACATTACTGAAATGCCCATAAAACACCATTTCATAATTGTACACAGAGTAGGAATACCTTCCGCATTCTGGGTAAAAAGATTTCTTTTTCTAACGCTGGAATTGATTTTTTCCTTTGTCGCCTTAGTCGTTGACTTCGATGGTTGTTCCAATAAAACAATTGTCCATAATTCCTTAGTTTTCACTGCCACTTTCTCTGCTTGAATCACCCTTTTAACCGGAGTATCAGTTTAACTCTTTCGGCCCCCATTATCCTTTGCAGCTGTGTGGGAACCATCTCTAGGAAAAGGTCGCTACTCTTCAGTGGTGTCCAGCCCGACAGCCAGGGTTCCACAACAAGCTCAACAGCATGATGTTTTTCTGATGGCTCCGCAACCGGTTGTAGCCACTACATCATGTTCCGCTCAGTCTCCGCAACAGGATGAAGGCCTGCATCATGTTTCACTTCATCCGGGAAAAAGGCAATAGTAAAGTTAAATGGATCATTTAAACACACGTTAATTTCAGCCAAATAGCCTAGGCAGGTGAAAGTTCAACCTCGGACACGGCCCATGAAAATTCAAATGTCGGACACAAAACTCGTATTTTCAATTCTAATAAATACATGAAAATTCAAAGTTCAAAAGGAAAATCTAATCAAAAAGGCTTTGGGTGATTTGGTTTCCCTTTGTGCCTTAATAACTTGTAAAAATAATTAACATCATCGGCATGACGTCCTTTGCCCCTCCCTCAGACACAAGCCCCCCGGGTGGGGGCCTACTGTGGTGTACATGCAACGACACCAGCACCCCCTCACCTCGTAAAGGTTAGATATCGACAGACTAGATATCAGTGGGCGAAGCCCCTCCACTCAACGTCGCTTGAATATCTTTATAGAGAAATTAAAATAAAATCGAGAAACTTCAGTGGCAAAGGGCGGCGGTGCTCCTCTCGACACAATTTAATATTTAATCAAAATAATTCCAATTGTTATTTTAAAAAAAACCAACATTAAAACTTATAATAACACCCAGGTAATGTTACCGCCTGTGGGGCTCGCCCCGCCACCCCACGTCACACGAATGTCGTTTTCTAAATGTTAAAAATAACACCATATAAATAAAATAAGAAACCAAACATATTAATAATAATAGTCGGTAACGAAAAGGGGTAGTACGTTTGGGAATTTATAAAATAAATAAATGTGGAAACTTTAGTGTTTCGGGAATCTCCCTACGCCATTTTTAGCAATCAAAATCAGAAAAAATAGTAACCTCCCCATAAATCATAGCCTACTTAAGACACGGTCACAAAGCACTGACCTCCCCTGTACTTCAAAGAAACTCGATTCTCCGAACCCCCAAAAGTAGCCGGAGGGCTTTCAATGCCAAGTGTCCATCTCTATTACATTTTTCGATGTTTTGATTTACACGGCCATCCCCTAAAAGAAGTGAACTTATGTAATGTTTAGCACTCAGAACTGTGAAGCCTGCGATCCGAGCTCAACCCTCGGTAAATCCTGACTTAACCCGGTTAAATCCTAACTTTTTCTCTCTGATGTAAAATTGTTTATTTCTTCATCTCTTTGTAAAAAAATGTGACACGACTATTATTCCTAATTATTAAGAGTTATGATTATTTATTAAAAGATTGAAACTGTAGAAAAATTATTTTTCGATTTCCACAGGTATAATAATAAATTATCATAAATCTTAATTTCCGAAAACATCCGCCGAAAGCGTTTTCATCGTTGTTATGAATCCCAGCAAACGCATTGTGGATATGCCACTGAGTGCGGTGGATGTTTTCGGAAACTTAACCAAATCCTAGACTAAGTTTAAGTGTAGATAACTTTAAAAAACGCCCTATTAACACCATAATTGAACGATCGATTCCTATACGCTAGGATGTTCTTTATTTTTTAAGAACAATAGAAAAAATGTAGGTCCTATACATTATAAGTTACTGTAACTTTACTTGGGGGACTATCGGGGCATAAGAGCCCGTGTTAAACTTTTTTTCCGGCAGTATAAAATTTTTCCAAATGTAACAACTTGTAAAATCCACAACTATAATACCGTTCATCAGAAAACATTCATATTTGGTGATATGATATAGCATATCACAAAGTATCATTTCATGACTTTTTTTTAAATTTTTACTATTTAAAATTTGGTATTTAATTAATAGTTTACTGAAAAATTTTTATTTAAATTCAATATTTTTAATAGTAAATATAATTATTTCCTCGGGGGATTTTAAACAAGGATTTATTAGCTTGATAGTAATACACAGACTTTCCGTTCCATCAGCAAAATCTGATCGATAATCCCGATCTCGAAAAGCGTCAAAAATTGATCGATCCATCGTTCAATTAATCACAAAAAAACATCGATCGATCGTTCATCGATCGTTCAATCGATCAGAAAAATAAAAATAAAAATCCAAGCTTTAATTATTCTATGCTTTGCGATTGCATCGTGTAACTGTATACAGTGCTTTTCTCATTGGAAATATAAATGCTTTTGCTTTCTATGGGTCATTTCAAAAATACTTCAGTTTCAGACGTTTCCTATGCTTATTGCCATTCTTAGGAAAAGTTTTATAAATCGTCCAACGCTGCATGGCTTACATTTTCAAAGGGAAAAAACTGGATAAAGTAGGGATGATTAATTATTTAAAATAACTGGAGAAGACGCAGCATGTCTTAAAGTGTATTATTCTAGAACATTTCCTGAATTGGAAAAGTATTACTAGGGTAAATAAATCAAAAACCCCCTTTTTTCCTATCTCCCCCTGCAATCGAAACCCTCCTGGATTTTTTTAAATTTTGAAACGCAGCATCCGAAACTGGTCTATATGTATTGATAAAATAAATTGAATGTTTTATTTTAAGAAATATTGAATCTCTATATAAAAGTCAACTAACTAAAATATTATTTGTTACAGAATGTTTTAAAATGATTAGGCTGATGAGTTTTTATTTCAAAACGTGATTTTCAACCCCCTATCTGTATAAGATCCTATAAAAGTCTAATACACGCCACTCCATAGTTTAAAGTGTCATAAAAAGGGAAAGCTCCAAGGCTATGTCTGGAATTTTCCCTGCCTTTAGTCTATCGCGCCAATATCACCTTGGAAAAGGATTAGGCATTAACTAATAGTCTATTTTTCCCTCACTAGATGTTTAAAAAAAAGAAATCGCGTTCGGATTTTTTTTTGCAGGATACTGTACAATGGAAGAAGTTGTAAAATCGACTCAGAGATGGCGCTGCGAACGCTGATCGAATTGATCAATGCCTTTTTGATCTCGATCTCAATTTTCGGCGTTGATCGATCGATCGTTCACGATCAACAAAACTGATCGATCGTGGCAAGTCACTAGTACAGTTCATTTAAAAAATCAATTGTTGCAATTTGTTGTAGGCTAAGATAGTCTTTTGGCATAACTTTACTCCACTAACTTGGTCAAAAATAATTGATTATTTCCAGAATTGGAGAAGTCGAATTACTGGAGACAAACTGCATGTTGAAAAAGACGTAATATTCTATGAAAAGTCTGAAAAGGAATGAGTAGGCCTACTTTTTTTTTGGTAGTAGGCCATATAAATTTTTTTTCCGCTCGAATCCATGTGCTAAAATAAGCTTGTGGTAAAAATGTAGCATGAAAGCTACCACCAAAGTTCAAAGAACTGATCGTGAAATTGTAAATTTTTCCGCCAGATATTACAGATTTTTTGAGGAAATTGAAATGAAAACTGTAGGCGGCGTACGTACGCCGCAAGGTACCCGAAGGGTTTGGAATTTAAATTGGAACTAATATATACGTAGTTTATACTTATACTAACTCCATGCGATTAATTAATGTCCACGAAGTGTTAAGTAATATATATGTAGCTAATAATACAAACTCCGTGCGACTTTGGGGCGACGGGGCGAGGCCCCGCCGCCCCACGCCGCACCTTTATCTAAAGCTCATATTTCTCTAAATATCTATTCAGATATTAAAATCCTGATTCCTGAATCAATATTGAATAAGATATTAAAATCCAACATTGAATGCGATATTGAAATACTCCTCGTGGTGGGGCAATTCGCAAACCGTTGAATTAAGCCCCATCACCCTATGTCGTAATAAATTTTTAATTCGAACTGAATTAAACTTGCTGCCAAATTGCGTAGGGGAGACCGGACCCATTTTGGACACTGTACCACTTTGTACAGTGTCCGGAAAAATAGTAAAACTCAATTTTAAAATCCAATTTTTTAAAATTGTGTTAGTATTAGTGTCCTCTTCATTCGAGTAAATTTTTATGCATCTCCGATTTTTATTTAAATACAGAATATGGAATTTAAATACAGCCCATATTTCCTGAAATTTTCTCATAGCCGTGTTTGTTTCATTCACCGCATTGAGCGACGTGGCGCTTCACTTTCCTAATAAGAGAATACAAAATGCAGCGCCGTCGCTCAATGCGGGTGTGAAGGAAACTAATACGGGATTGAGAAAATTTCATAAAATATGGGCTGTATTTAAATTCTAATAACTTAAAAACTAATACCCCCTCCCGAAAATCTTTTACTGTGTTTGTAGAGGAGAATATGCTCTTTAAAATAAAACAAAAACGGAAGAGGAGGGGATTACAGGTAACAAACGGCAGCGATTTTCGCTAAAGCCGTTTCCTCGTAAGCTCTGTGTTAAACACGGAAGCGGTTTTTGGGTAGTAAAAAGGGAGACGCAACTCATTTTTCGTGTGGGGTTTTCATTAATTTACAAGTTAGGGAAATAAAAATTGGCATGCATGTAGACCAATTAGTAAGAAACAAAGTTCATTTTTTAAAATTTCAATTTTTTTGTATTTAATTAGACTAAACTACAATACAAAAATACACATATTTTATAATTGAAATTAATTATACTAAATATTAACATTTTGCGGGAGGGTTTTAGGAGAACATAAAAAAGGTTAATATTAATAAAGCTCATGTAAAAAACAAAACTTTGCAATTTGTTTTGGGTTAAAATGCTATTTTGACTGGACTATTAGGTTTCTGTTGTTTAATACGAATTTTGCGCGAAACGCATGCAATCTCATTGGCTGCGCCCCTAATGGGAGGAGTTATTTTTCCGATGTGGATATTTTTTTTTTAATTTGTACAAAAACAGATATTTCCCATGGGGGGTTTATGGGGGGTTTTTATCCTAGCTTAATTAGACTCTAATAAATACAGCTCATTTAAAAAATATCACTATACAATTTGTTCCAGTTTGGAAAATAAGAAAAATCATTTCGTCTGTACTAGTGTCCACTCCAACCGTACTGCAACTGCAACTTTGACCAGTAACGAGTAACCCTTCGGGTAATTTGAGTAGAAAAACGCGCACGCAACCCCCTCTCAACTCATTCTCGCTTTTAATTAAGCGGCGCACAACTTAAAAGATTTGGGTGGACGGCAAGTCTGAGAAATAGTATAAAACAAAATAACTACTTTATGTTAGAAAAATTTGAATTGCATTAATTTGTTAATTAAAAAGTTGTCTTGTACCATAAAAAATTTTTTTTTCACAGACCTTAAAACTATTTGCAGAATGCGCTCATCAAAATATACATGCCAATATTTTTTTTTTTCTTGACGGATTCCTAAGTTACGACAAAGTGTTATGTATTTCAAAATCTTTTTAAGATTACTCATACTGTAACATAGAAATCCATCAAGTAAATAACAAAAAACACAAATATTGGCACTGATAATTAATTTAAGTAATTCAAATTAAGCTTCGCCCACCAAAAATGGTTGAGGGTCTGATATAAAATCTGAAGAGCTCATTCCAAATTTTAAATGAGAAATGGACATATACACGGGTTCATTAAAAAAAAATTAATTTGAAAATATTACGAGATTCAGCGTGAAGAAATGATAGAGGTTTATAAATTTATGACAATAATTTGATATTTGTACGTTAAAACAAAACGATGTAATTTTGAAATTTTGAGATAAACGGGAATAATGTGAAATTTTTTTCAGCTCAACTTAAGTGAAACTTTCATGGACATTGCGATGGTTTAAATGATGAGAACTTTTTTGTGATATTAATCTCCTATTCAGCATTGCATTCATTCATCAACGACAAATCGACCAACAAATAAATTGAGTAGATTGTTTTACGTCCGCCTCCAGTAATCTAATGCGCACGCATGCCTTTCTCAAAGAAAGAAACTTTCTGAATTGCAAGGCGAATGCGAAGAAAAGTGCGCAAAGAATCCCTTTTGAACTGTCGTTCAATTGCTGCAATCCTCATCACTGCAATTGTTCCAGAAAATTCTTAAGCAGTCGCAAAGGCCGATCACACAGTCGGGTGCGGACTCGCAAGAATACGAGGATCAGAATGTGACGTGGAGAGTGAACACAATGCAATATCCCCCGATAGCATCCCCACACATTGTACTCCATTCAAGGAAGGAACCAGCAAGGCCAATTACTGGGGCAAATGCATTCAATATATTTTTTACAGTCGATTACTTGCTCTTCAGGAATCACTTCAGTCGTAGAAAGACGCGTATCAGTTACAGCGTATTAGTACAGATAAGAACGTTTCTAGTACAATTCTTCTGTAGGATTGAAGACGAATTTGAAATGATATAGCTATAAAATTTTCCTCATTGTTAACTTTATACTTAGATGTACAAACGCGCCGAAAATAACCGAGAGCCACAGCGCGTCCATATCTTATCATAAAAAATCCGTATGAGCATCTTGTCTAATAAATTGGGATATGCTAGAAGCCATGTGGGAGAACTACACGGGCTTCCAGTAATGAAAAGTCAACTCTAACCAACCCTCTCATCTTATTAGTGTGTGCCTACGTGACACATGGCCCTTCCCTTGGATACACATTTAATTGAGAATCTTCCGTCCTTCATGAGCGTACCGCCCTGATGACTCGTCGGTCAGATTTCTTCATTTGTTTCATAAAAACTGGTTATTAACAATGTTAATATGCATGTTGGCTTGGTTCACTATCTTGTGTAATGCGCAACCATGATTTTAGTTCTGAAGGGAATCGGAATTATGCTTTCGTTATACTACTTCTTTGAGTAATCAGCCAAAGAAAATATTTTGAGGAATATATATATAATTTCAATACATTTAATATTTATTTATTTTCGGGGGTTCATGAATAGGCTAGTTCTAGGTAATAAGTTTCCTCGTTTAATAAAAGCTAAATTTGAACATAGCTGTAATATTCAATCTATTAATCGTTTGCAGCCTAGCCTGCTATCATTTTTCATGATATTATGGTCTCGTTACTTTTGAACTCTTGTGTCGTATACGTACATGTATATGTCCTTAAGTCCAGGTATAATATAAAGGTTATATTATATAACGCAGATGATACCTTACTTTTAGCTACAATATCATAACTATCGCAAGTATCGCATGGTGGCTAAAAACCGCTAAAAACAACAAAATTTGAATATTGATCGATCAAATTTTTTTCCCTTAACCGAATAATAAACTAGATTCATGAAATAGGGAGAAGCAGATGGAAATATTTTAAGGTAAGCTGCTCTGGCTGACATATAAAATCAATTAGGGGTCTGATTCTTGCTCCCGGCATGCATCAGTAAAGCTCTAAAATACAGTGGACAAGTTCTTTGGTTACTGATGGAGTTGAGGGCATTCAATGAGGAGTCACTAGCTCGACGCATGTAAGTTATATGATGGGGAAAAGAATCCCTGATTGCATCCATCTAAATCAAACTTTGCTTCCCACAGTCTACGACCATATCTATTTCTGTACCTTTTTAGAATGAATTGTAAGTTTTATATAATAGTTCTAGTTTTGAGGTAATATCTGAATATGCCCCCTGGTTATTGTTAGCTCGGATTGCATACAACTGTGCGAAACTGTTCTAATCCACTTTTGGAAATCACAAATAGTAGGCCTATTATTTTCGCAGTGATCTCTTATTATAGCGATTGATTCTGTATTCTTATATGATTAATTGTTGTGATTCGTTTTTGCGAAAGGTGCACAGCCTACACTTTATCCACTTTATCCAACCCCATTAATAATGCCAACCTGAGAATACATTGATTGATTAATGTCGATTTGTCTATTCATGTACGAGTACGACTAGTAGTGTGCCAATCCATCAACGTTCGTGAACTATGGACTTACAGCATCGATGAATCAATCAAAAATGAAAATATGGTAACTCAAAGGACAATAAGTGAACGGCGCAGGCGGGAATGAGGTAACTGTTAGATCTCTGTTGAAGGCGGAGCTGATGTAGCCAGCAAGGCTGTAGCAGTGTACTTCTATCTTCCTACTGGTATTTATGTATGTAAACGGAGCTTCGTGATATAAAAGAGCTCTCCAAAGCGAATCCTTTTCATCCATCGACGATCCACTCAACTTCCAGCATTCCCTTGCAAACAAATACTGATCGAGTAAAGTTACAGTAAACTGGAATTCTTGAAATACGGGCTACTTAACTACGCGTGCAAGAAATCAGCAATGTCAGTATCAACGAAAGCTACGACTTCGGTCAATTCAACCAGCAACATTACTTCTCTCAATTCTGGTCGGGATCACTTTGTCATGAAAAAATCTTATAGCATTGAGGTAAGTCCATGTACAAATCAGCAACATATTCAATAACAAATTTCTCTTATCTTAGCTACGTCATCGCAAGTTACCCCTTTTCGTGTATATTAATTGTCTATACTGTACTGTTATATATTTCATAAGTTGTTGAATTTTTAGTTTTAGTGACTAAGGTACGTTCACACTACAGTTTTTTTATCATTGTTACGTATAAAGTTCCGTAATTCGGTTTCAGCAAAGGTTTTTTACGGATCGGAAAATCCGGATGCCTTTCGCACAAAGTTTACTTAAACAAAATTATATACATATACGTACATATAAATATAAAACGTAATGTTCAAAAAGGCTTCAATTTTTACAAATTAAAACTACAATCTGGTGATCACAAAGAAGCAAGGCATAGAAAGTATAATTGTACTATTTGGGAAGAGAGCTTATTAATGTTCAATCAGATTTTTTTGAATATAATAGATGTCTCCTATTAATTCGTAATCGTTTTTGCTCACTCGTTTCGTTTCCCGCGTTTACTACTTAATTATACCATTTTTAAGACGAGAAAATTATTTTCCTACTACCGAGCCTAACACAAAGCTGTATCATTGATTCCATCCCTCGGGAATAAGATGCACGCAATAATTCTTTGAACTGCAGCAATTGTTGAAATTCAAAAAGATTAATTTCATTTCTATAGTAGTTGGCCTTCCTTGCCTTGTTTAAAATTTTGCAAAAGATTTAATTTTGTTTCGCCTTTAAGACAATACTTATATTCAACTAGATATTTTGTTATAAAAAATAATTATCGATCCACCTCTAAACTTATCCAACGGACCTAAAAAATGCGATAATAATAATTATTGCAAAATTTAAAAATGGCAATACGATCTTCTTGAAGAAACTGTAAGAAAGAGATTTGTTATATTCTCAAGTTTCACAATTTTGCTTGTCGTTTGTATGTTGGTTCAAGGAAGATAATAATTCAATCAAGGTACCGACGTATGTGTACCTTCATGATCAATAAACTGTTAACAAAACAAAATGCATGAAGGGTATGGGAACCAGCACAAGATCCGTTAGATCAAAGGATGAAAACCCCTATTGTGGATTATTATATTTCCCCATTAATCAGCCATTAATGATTTCATGGTTTGAGCTATAGTGGGGACAGCACATTTATTCGGGAATTTAACGGAAAATGTCCATTCTGTGTAGACCTAGCCAATGCAAGTCAGAAAAAATTGCTTGAACCCTAATATTGTGTGATTATTTCCTGGTTGCGGACGATTCAACTAAGTTGTCGTTCAATATTTGGATAGAATGGGTATGCCGGACGACGCCGTTCATTAGTAGACGACGCTCGCTTTGAATCTAAAGTGAATCGGGAGAACCGTGAAAGTTTGTTGCATGAAAACTCTTTGTCTCGAGGTAAATAAATAAGTAATGAACATTTTCTCTTTCAAAAATTAGTTTCTATTTTAAACCTACATATTTCTAGAAAATTCGATGTCGGAAGAAGAGGTCTTTTTACCCGAAGATTCCCTTACTGTTGGAGAAAACGGGAGACTTTTAGTAGCACTAATCATTCGTTTGCGAGAAGAAATGGTATCGCTTTCTCGGACGCTAAAAACTATACAGGTAAAAATTTTTTGGTGGGAATCTTTGAGGAATTTAAACTAATTTTATTCTTTTACATTTGCGTAATTTAATTTTCAGAATTGCAAGGGGACATTGTTGCATGTTGAATCTCGTCCATCGAGCAATCTAGACGACACTCAGTTTGAAGTAATTTTGAAGCTGGATATTGCTCGGGAGAATCTGATATCGTTACTCAAACTAATGAAGCAAAGTACCTCACTAAGCCGCGTAACTGTAGCTAGTGCAACCAACTTCGTCGGAGAAATACCAGGTAGCTAAATTAATTCACTTCGGATTTTTTAAATGACAAATTATTTTTTATGTACGGGACTCAAGAATCACACCGTCATACGTGATTCTCGAATATTTTTTAAACATTTTAAAAATCAAAATGAGTTTTTGATGAATAATATGTTTATTTAAGAAAAAACGTGCCAAACTTTTTTTAGGTTCACTCCTCGTCTATAGAGTATAGGCCTAAACCTAAGTTTTTATTATCAAATGATGTCCGAGTTTGATGATATATTTCAAAAAATTTAAATAGATGTGTTTTTTTTTTCATAGAAATATGGTTTCCAAAGCATATTTCTGAATTGGATTTATGCAACCATTTGGTAACGCGCTATGAACCAGATCTAGATCAAGGTCATCCTGGATTTACAGACGTTGTTTATCGAAAGCGTCGACAAGAAATTGCTGATATTGCGTTCAATTATAAACAGTAATTTACACATTTCCTTAAAAACATAGTATGTATTTATGCCAACACTTTTTCTAAAAATTTTATTTTTATTACAATTAGTGGGGAACCTATTCCGTGCATCAAATATTCTCTCGAAGATAAAAATACTTGGAAAGCTGTTTATACGGAATTGATGACTCTTTTGCCCAAACACGCTTGTCGTCAACATTTGGAAGCTTTTGCTTTATTGGAAAAAGAGTGCGGGTACGCCCCAGACAACATTCCACAACTAGAGGATATATCCAATTTTCTCAAAAGTACTTGGAAGTGGAAATGTACAATTATTGTTAGCATAAACCTTTTAAAATTTTACTTCAAATTAAGGAAAGACAGGCTTTTCTCTTCGTCCTGCAGCTGGTCTGTTGACAGCTCGTGATTTTCTCGCAAGCTTAGCTTATCGTGTTTTCCAGTGCACTCAGTAACTTTGTTTTAATTCAAATGGATTTAGAATTGACTTATAATGCACTTACGTTTACATTTTTTTAAAGGTACATTCGTCATTCTTCCTCTCCCTACCATTCTCCGGAACCGTAAGCCAGTGTTAATCAAATAATAATAAACACGAAAAAAAAAATAAATATTGTACATGGTTATTGTTTAGTGACGCCATTCACGAGCTGCTGGGGCATGTTCCCATTTTGGCCGACAGTAATTTTGCTCAATTTTCTCAAGAATTGGGTTTAGCCTCACTTGGGGCAAGTGACAGCGAAATTGAAAAGTTTTCGACGGTAGTACATATTTCTATTTCAGCGTAAGGGCAAAAAATAAAATAAAAATACGATTTTTTTTTTACAATTCAGATGTACTGGTTTACAATCGAGTTTGGGTTGTGTAAACAAAAAGGAGAACTAAAGGCGTACGGAGCTGGCCTGCTGTCGAGCTATGGAGAACTCAAACACGCTTTATCTGGGAAACCTTGCTTGCTGCCCTTTGATCCCAACGTTTGCGCCGTTCAGCCATATCAGGATAAGGATTACCAAGATGTTTATTTTGTGTCCGAAAGTCTAGAAGATGCTCTTCAGAAATTTCGGTTCGCAAAATCTAATTGATAAGTTGTTATCAAGTTCACTGCCTAATATATATTTTTTTTTCTTTAAATTAGCTCTTGGGTAGCTGAAAATATTCGAAGACCTTATGAAGTCTGCTACAATCCTTTTACACAATCGGCCGAAATCGTAGACTCAATCACTGGTCTAGCCAACGTTACTAAACAAGTTCAAACAGATTTATCCCATATCTGCACAGCTCTACATAAGATGAAGTAATTAATTAACATTTCAATTTCACATAAAATGAAATTATATATTCGGCGTCAAACATATATTCAAATTCAACGATATTACGTTAAGCTATTATTACGTATTATCGGTTAAATGTTCAATTTTTAACATTATTCTTAGATTCAAGTATTCAAGATGTCGTTTTTAGAATTTTTGTGAGTCTCAGAAGTTGCATGCGTCATTGGAATATTTTTTGTTGTTGTAAGCTTCAATATGTATGTTATTCTGAAGTAAGATTTCCTATGTGCCACATTTGCTGTTCGATGTTGTGGACATGTTTTCCTCTGATTGACGAAAATACACGTTTCTGTGTTATGTTTTGGTATATCACTGGTGAATAATAAATAATTTCAAATGCGACGTACTCTACTTTTTTTAAGGGGGGGGGAGTTCATAGTCCACCATTTCCTTGTTTATTAATTACAGATAATAATCATTTTCATAACACATACAACTGCGCAATTAAAAATGTGATTTCGTAACTTCAAAAAAAGTTCAAGTATGTAAAATAAATCCGCGTGACCAAATATCATATAACAGAGCAATGAATCCAAGGATTAATAGCGTGACATCTTTACGCCTGATTTTATTATTGTTTTATATTTCTAGGTTCGCCCGTCAGAGCTATATCACAGTACATCCTTATTACGATTAAGATTTCTCGCCCAAAAGTGAACCCTTCTTTTTTAAATTCACCTTTCTAGCTCTTTCATGTCGCATTCATCTCCAATAAGAATGATCAAAATAACGCTATTCAATGAGAGCCATTAACCGTAGAAAGATTTTACGAGTCGAGTAGTCGATTGCTACAGTCCATTGCAAAAATCTCGTGATTTTTAGCTGAAAATATAGAGAAAATTCAGAAGAATCCGGGAAAAACGCTACAGGACAGTCAGAGGGAACGGTTTCAACTTGATTAACTAAGATTTTTCATGCGAAATTTATTTTTTTCATACTTCTTAAAAAATATATAAGCAAAGAAAATAAGAAACTGAAACAACAAATGAATTTAAAAAAAAAATATCGAGGCTGAGCGTTGCCGAATTCCCATAATGGTTTCTCTGTTTCCTCGTGAGTCGTGACTTAAAAGTAACCGCTCGCTTTATAGCAAAAGAAAATAATACTAAGTATTTTGAACCATTGGTCCATTACTGCGTATTAAATCGTATTTTTTTATTTGAAATCCTTTGAAACGTTTCCGGAATTCTCCTGATTTTTTAAAATTATTTGAGGGTAAAAATCATCAGAATTTCAGTTAGTTTCTTAAAAATTAATTATCTTTTTTTCCCAGATTGGCTGTACTTTTTACTAGATGTAAAATCTGTCAAAGGTTGTCCGTTGTCAATAACCAAATCAGTTAGCTGTACAGTAAATGTTTAATCTCATTCATTTTTTGCAAGGAATTGAGATTTCGTAGCTCTGAGTGCTCGGATGAAATTGGGTTTCCTAAAAACAAGACGAATTCGTTTTGTTATGGCAATATACTTACATAAACACCACACCACACTGGATTTTATGGGACATTAAAAAATGAAAATGTTATAGCGCTCGGCCGCTCGTTGACTTTGCTTTGGATGACTGTCTAATTCAAAAAAATTTGAAATAAAATTCATTTCATCAGTTGTCGCGGTAGAGCAATTTTACGAATAGTTAAATAGTTATACAGCTGAGTTATGTGTTGCAAAATATCGAGTTTCATAGATATAAACGCGTAAGCAAAATTTATAAAAACATACTGACACATTCGTTGATTCACTGTTCCTATATTTTGCAAAACATGTTCTACATGTTTGTAAAAGTGGAATTGTTCCAAACTTATATTTTTAAAAAACATTCTATATTTAAAAAATAATTGCAACGTAATAAATCGATATTTCATTGCAAATATATCGATTCCCTACTTCAGCCCCTTAGGGTTTTTGGAGTTTTGGACGTCTGAATGTTGATTTGATAACGGACCCGGACCGTCACTCAGACACTGAGACTGAAACTCAGACAGCTAGGGCAAAGTAGAAAGTACTTAAAGTATCTTACTTCCAGTTTTTCACTGAAGTATTTATTCGACAAGCAGCAGTTAAACAACCAACAACTATTTCTACTGTCGTCTTAGAAATCATAGTTTTTCTCAAAATCTCAACACTTGCCATTGCTACCAAGTTTCTGCTGTTGCTTTGAAGAAGCCAATGTTTTTAAAAATGTCAGTGTAATGCTAGACTTATCTTCTTAGACAATTATTTGTAAAATACGGTTTGTAGTATTGGTGGTTTCATTTTAATTGTAAAACAAAAATAAATTGCAAAATGAGAAAAATGAATTTGTCATTCGCCGGGTGCGGTTTCATGGGAATTTATCATGTTGGTGTGGCGGCGTGTTTGAGAAAGTAAGTAGCCAAATCGGCAGCGTTCAGTTTTTTCTTTGTTTTTTCTTGCAGGATTACTATTGTCATCTGTTGAATTAATGTATAGATATGCGCCAGATTTGTACCTGAAGAAGGTGTCAGGGGCTTCTGCCGGGGCCATCGCTGCCGCTTGTCTTTTGTGTGATGCACCACTAGGTAAAAAGATTAATACAAATTTATAAATAATCTTTCTCATTATGGGTAGTATTAAAAATATCTTATTTAATCATAAGTTGGATGATGATATTTCTCAAGGGAAGCTTGTAAAAATGTTTTGTAATTTCTTTGCCTATTTAATTAAATAATTAGTGTCTCTAAATAATGTTTGATTTAAGAAAGCATTTTGCCAATGAGAAGCTGTTTCTCTCTTTATGACTTATATATACTGGTAGGCTAATCAAAACATAATAATTGTATTTATTATTTCTTTTCTTTTAATTCTTTTTTTAAAGGTGAAATAACCAGCCACGTTCTTCAGGTCGCTATGCAAGCTCGCAGTCGAATGCTAGGACCTTTCAGTCCTTCATTTGATATTCATAATCTTCTCAGACACGGACTTCAAAAGGTAATGCGTCACAGTATTTTCGCTTTCATCTATTAATACGACGATTATTTATCAGAAATAAAAGAAAAACTGTAATCGGTAGCAGGGCATTATTTCACTGCTTTCAAGTTACAGTTTTCCTAATTAAAATTTTAAATTTCAAAAGAAAGAAGATGCTGCACTTCTACAGGTGTAGAAATAATGTAGGCTAATCCGTTATTTTTGAAATGTAATCAGTTGCTTGTTAGTCTTGCTCAATTAAATCTAAAAATTAGAAACTGTCTATTCCAACAGTGGCAGTAGTCCTACAAAAAATAAGTCTGATAACTTAGGGCCTTTTAATGTTTCAGAACCTTCCTGACGATGCTCATCTAAGGGTGAACGGCAAGATTCACATTTCTGTGACACGGGTTTACGATGGGAAAAATGTCATTTTAAAGCACTTCGACACCAAAGACGAATTAATTCAGGTCTTTTATACGCTTAAATGGTTTTAATTTAAAAATTCAAGTCTTCTTCACTTAACAAATAGGCCATAGCGTGCAGCTGCTTCATCCCTTTTTTCTCTGGTATGATTCCTCCAAAGTTTCGCGGCGTTCGTTACATGGATGGTGGGCTAAGCGACAATCTTCTAGTTCTTGACGAACATACTATAACTGTGTCACCATTCTGTGGCGAATCAGACATATGCCGTAATATGCGATTTTTTATTTAAGTATTAACACAATTTAATTAATAGTTACATTGACACCCAACAATAATAGCCCGTGATAAAGACACATCAAGATTAATCCACGTGAGTCCTAATCCTAGATATACAAAAAGAAAAATTCAATCGTTATCTGTGAATTTTGATTCGTTGTGATTTTTAGGTCGTGTTTGCTAATACAAGCATTGAACTTTCTCGGACTAATTTGTATCGCCTGGCACATATTATGTTTCCACCCAAACCAGAGGTTAGCAACAGCTTTTCTAATCGCAAATTTAATCATTTGAATGAACATTCACCAGGGATTAATTAATCCGTCGGTTGGACGTAGACTCTATCTAAGATTTGTCAGCAAGGCTTCGACGACGCTCGCTTGTTTCTTCAGCAAAACAACTTAGTTGCTTGTTACCAATGCGTCTCTACACATAAAACTGTCACTAGCAGTGCTCTTACCGACATCGATTGTCTTGAATGTGAATCCCAAAAAAAGGTAAGTTCCATTATTTAATTCAACTGCAGTTAGCCTTAGTCCGAAGATAGAAAGGAAAACAATGTAATGAATTATATCTAAATTAGTGTTACAAGTTGTACAATTATCTAACTTTATTGAAGACAAATACATAGGAATAATTTAAGCAATAATTATCCACTTTATTTTAGATGGTTATTATTGATCGCCTACCAGAAACCGTCAGTCTAACATTACAGAGTGCTATCACTGAAGCCAATCAAGGCCTGATGAATTGGATTTTCCGACATCGAGGAATGCGACTACTGTCTATTTTAAGCCTACCATATGTCATACCAGTTGATGTCATATATGCTACGTTTCTCAAGTAATAACAAATTCCTTGTATTGAATTATCTATTTTTATTAAAATTAGCTAATTTGTGTATACAACCTGTAGACCTACTGTAAGAAATTAACAGTAAGTAGGTCTATACTCTGGTGTTCTTGAAAACTAAATCTGACTCTTCCCTGTACCTAAAGAGTTGTTGCAATGCAAGCAACAAGTAATAAGTTATTAAAATGTGTCCATCATATTGTTCTAGATTTGCTGATAGTGCTCCCACAATCTCAACAGTAGGAACTAATTTAAAAGGAGTCGCCGATTCTTTCGTGGCCTTCATTTTTAGTCTTATCATGGAGACGATGAAAAAACGAGCGTCCTGCAGTACACGTCTTTCATGTCAGTTAGTCACAGAGTTTTCTCCAGAAGGTATGTTTCTTGCATCGGATCAATCTGAAAATTAATACTTAAAAGACCAAACGTTTTATTTCCCCAGTGAATTCTTCATCGATCGACAATAAAGAAACAGCAGCTGTAAAAAATCAAGTCAATTTTGGCTTTACTTTTAATCTGGAGTCGAGGTTTGAAAGTGTCATTACTATTGAAGCTTATTCTGTTATTTACGAAATAATTCTTAAATTATTTTAGTCATGAAAGCCAGTATTCGTCGAGCCCATTCTTCAGTGACGATTCATTCGATGAAATTTTAGCGTTAACGGCCAGACATGACGCCCTGATGGCACATTATTTTCTTGACGAAAAAAATCAAGTAGCAGACTCTGTACTATATCCCAACGATTATGCGTCATTGTTACACTTCCTGCCCTCAGGTCCATGTCCATAATCTGCAGCATTCCGACAGCAGCAATTCTTCACATCAGAATAAATATGGGAATGATTTGAACTACGTGAACAAAGCATGTGGAACGGTTCGGAACGGTTTAAATCAACTGGAAAAGAAAAATGTTCTTTATTACCTTTACCCTACTGATTAAATTTAAAAAAAAACACTTCATAATTTGTCTTCATTATGTTTAATTACTTGACTATCCTGTCATATATTTATAAATAAACATTTGTAAAGTCGACACATGCATCGTCTATTAATTGATATCCTTATTTGTCTTCAAATCAGTTTCAAATAGAGAAATAAATATACCGTTTTTGTATGTTCTGTATAGTTATATTTGAAGAGATTAGTGTTTTACTCTATTGTTTTACTCGATGTATTTAGTGTTTGTATTATAATGTACTACTCTAGCATAAGTACCAATCGCTGACTTAAATTCTTGTGATTTGTGAATATTTAACGTTAATTGTAGCTATTATGATTTCAACTAGAAGCGAAATTAAAAAATAACATAAAATAATGATATGATGGTTGAGTATAATTCAAGCATGTCTAAATGAATCGTCACAAGGGTGCATTATTGCCTCATTTTGAATTTCTGACGAAGTATAAAGTGGGGTTTAGATATATAGTAACAAGAATTATATCATAATTATTATTGAAGGGAATGTATTATAAATTAAGGGAAGAAAAAAGTGCGACACCAATTTTGCTAGCACTGAATTTAATTTGTGTAGTGAAATCACAAATAAGCTTGTATATTAAAAGTTACAAATTCCTGTAACAAATACGGAAGTTTAAAAATATTGCAAATTCAGCGCCGAATCATCTAATCCAAAAATACATTCATAAAATTTGTTTTAGACGCTATCACAAACATCACATTTATCAATTCTAAGAACTGTAGGTATTAAGTAATAGGCACAAATTCAAAATTATTTAAAATGCTTAGAAGGCAACTACGTCAATGCACAACAAATGGTTGACATTTTTTGTATCAAAAATTGCTTATTTATTGCGTCCACAAATCTGTACATGTCATATATAGTGAAATAAAACGTCACGTCAATTATCATAATATTTAAAATACTCCACAATGAACAACTTTACAAGAAGCCCTCTCATGCAATTTCAAATGACTAAGAGAATGACAGAATTCTAAACCATTTACTAAACGAGCCACTAGTGGAGCACGCCTAACGTTACGATCCGAAAACGGAGCAAGTAAAATTACCATATCAGACACACCGTTGTGTTGGGGTCCATTACTGTAGTAAAGACCGACGTCACCTCGCTCCATGATAAATGGACGTTGATAATAAGCATTCTCAGTCTGGAATGTCATTAAACTCCGACTATTGTAAGGTGATCCGAAAACAACGAAGAGACTAATTCCCGCCTACAGAACAATTTTACGAAGAACATGCGAAATAAAACAAACGATAATAAAATTAATTTAACTAATAACAAACACACTACTCATTACCTTGACTACAACCGACTGGAAGTAGCTAGCGTACGTCGATGAGAAAGAACGGATAAAAATGCTCTTAAGCTCAGAGGAAGCTTGGGGAGCCAATTGAAAGAGCAGAGTTGCTTTCTAAACATAGCAATACACATTCAGAAAATGGCCCTTCAATTTGGCTTATGAATCTTACCCTGTCAAAGTTCACTTCTACCGTTAGGGAGCAGTACTGATGATTGGGATACAGCTGTTGCGGACATAGAAGGGAACGAAGCACCGAAACAGTATTGTTACCGTTGGATGGTGAAGAAGTCGAGGACAAAGATGCGGAAACAGGGACGTTGATTTGTTGTTGTTGACGGTTTTGCTGAAGCTGGAGAAGTAGAATAAACGAAAGAATGTTGAGTCCTGCAGCATTAACTGCTTTGTCGTCGATTTGATTCATGAGACACAGCTTAATACGATTGAGCCAGGGGAGGGATGGAGCCATTTTCCCGTCAACCGTCTCGACATTCATAGAAATAAGAACATTTTTGGCTCCCTCAAATGTTTGCGCAAGAGACAACGCTGACGAATAGGCCGATTCAGCTTCATCTACGACGGGTTGGCTACTCTGCCGTTGATACTTCGGATTATCTCTTGGACCATGTTGTTGTGCTTCCATTTCGTGCAAAATTCCTTCAATAAAATGCGTTAGAAGCAAAATAACATATATAATTTACAGATTTTTACTTTGGTCATTACAATGTTACCTTCAACTAAGCTGATTTGTACTCCATTATCCTCTTTAAGCTGAGCCACGTGCTTATCTAAAATTGAGATACTCTGTTTGATAGACTTTAAATACGAATCAATTTCCATTCGCCGACCCAATGCTTGATGTATAAAAACACGTAATACGTATTATTACTTATTTAAGGAGAAACCTAAGTAATTTACTACCATAAGACAGATTCAATTGGATCTTATTCTTTTGATTCTGCGACAAATGTTTTTCAACAACGTCATTGCCCAAGAGGGTGATCGAGTGCACGGCTAATTGACAAGAAACGCTTGCTAGTTCGTCACAAGAGTGGCACCATGCCGGCTGTCTGCAAGTTAAAAAAAAAATTAAACTTCACAATGCTTATAAAAAGTATCTACGAAAAACATAAATTAACATTAACCTGCGGTTGGAACAATTTAGATTGATAATTTTCTCTTGAAGCTCTAAAACTCGAAGGGCATGTTCATTAGTTCTTAGACTAACCAGACCGCCTCCCGGAGAAGTCACTGTACGACACGCTGGACAAATAATCGTCATCGAAGAAGAATCTAAAAGCATTTTCTTTGAAACCAACAAATTTTCATGTTCAAATTACAAATCAAAATTAAAGATTCAACAGTAAATCAGAAATTAGTAATTTACTCCAAGACAGCTGATACAAAAAGTGTGCAGGCAGCTGAGAAATTTCGGCAGACGATCGGCGAAATTGTACTGTTCGAAACACACGGCGCAAGTATTGAGATCGTCGGCCTCGTGGACGACAGATGTAGCCATCGTATCTAAAATTTTAGTTTGATTTCAATGATCTGGGAAACTAATTTCTTTAAAACTGTTATATAATTTTCACACTAAAATTTTAAGTGTGCACACTTGGGCTTTCGACAATAAAATGTGACACTACCGTCGTGTTACGTCAAATTTAAACAAGAAATAACGCATTAAGCGCCAAAGCTTACTAGATGTAAAAGCCTGGCTATCTCGCCCGTGCATTGATTTTGACCGATTTCCTGCCTCCTTTTTTTCAAGGTCAATGGACTGTGGCGCAACCTATTGGTGACAAAGAAAAACTTTTTGAAAAATACAATACTTGCTTTCAATGTTTAATTCCTTTATTATGTATATTTCAAAACTGTAGGCAGCGTACGTACGCCGCAAGGTACCCGAAGGGATTGGAATTTAAATTAACTTTAATTTTACCAATAAATATAAAGTTACGACAAATATGCAGGCATCCGTTATTGGGGTTGCAAGGTTCCCGTTGGAATATTTAAAAAAATTAATTAATCACTCAAAGTTTTAACTAATTATATATGCAGCTTATACTAACTCCGTGCGATTAATTAATGATTCAAAGTTTTTAGTAATATATAGGGCTTTTTTACATCGCGAAAATCCGACTTTCAAAATCTGGCAACGCATGGGTTTTGTAGTTGTTATCCGTTCTTATGGCAAAGGCCATAAGGAAATTTAAGTGTCTTCAATAAATTAAATCTAGTATTTTTAATTCGGAATATTTCTTCCCGGGAATTCCACGGTGCTCTAGGTAAGATATCGGTCGTTAATTCTATGTATAATTTACTCGGACTAAAAAATTATTATGGGCTGAAAATTCAAATACAAAACTTTGTTTTGGTTTTTTTTAGGCGATTCTCGGCATCTGGACGCGTTGCCAGATTTCTGATAATGACTTTCATAAATCTGGCAACGCATGCGTCCAACTCGGCCATGCCAAGAATCGCCTAAAAAAAACCAAAACAAAGTTTTGTATTTGAATTTTCAGCCCGTAATAATTTTTTAGTCCGAGTAAATTATACATAGAATTAACGACCGATATCTTACCTAGAGCACCGTGGAATTCTTGTGAAGAAATATTCCGAATTAAAAATACTAGATTTAATTTACTGAAGACACAAATTTTCTTATGGCCTTTGCCATAAGAACGGAAAACAACTACAAAACGCATGCGTTGCCAGATTTTGAAAGTCGGATTTTCGCGATGTAAAAAAGCCCTATAATACAAACACCCGCGCGACTTTGGTAATGCGGGGCTGGAGCCCCGCGGCCCCACGCCACACGGGGACGGGTCTTAATTTATCTAGACCTCATATTATCAAAATATCCATTCAGATATTGAAATCCTGAATCAATATTGAATGAGATATTAGAATACTGATTTAATATTGATTGCGATATTGAATTACGCCTCGTGGTGGGGCAATCCGCAAACTGTTGAATTATAGAAGCCCCGTCACCCTATGACGTAATAAATTTTTACTTTGTAGTGACGGTAGAAATTAGGTTTGGTGGAATTGTGCCCATAACTAGGCCTAGTTATCAGCCTAGAGATAAAACTATAGACAGTAACTTTATAAATGATTGGATTTCTCGTTTAATCCTATCCTATTTCAAGTAACGTTTACTTTTAATATTATTTATCCCTGCTATCTGTGTTACCCGAAGGGTTACTGGTCAAAGTGTCGTTTGCAGTATGGTTTACATGGGCACCCTCAGTTCACGTAACACTACATAGATGGCTGCACTAGTTTTTTGCAATTATTGATTGTAATCAACATTTTTATTACATATTAATAACTCTACTACGTAACCGAGAATTTTTTACATCTTTTCTGAAAATTTGGCTGAAATCTATTGAGGCGTTTGATAAGACGGAGAAATTGTTACTTTTTGACACAATTTCAGTAGCTATTATAGCAGACGATAACACAGATGGCAGGGATAAATAAATAATATTAAAAGTAAACGTTACTTGAAATAGGATAGGATTAAACGAGAAATCCAATTACTTATAAAGTTACTGCCTATAGTTTTATCTCTAGGCTGATAACTAGGCCTAGTTATGGGCACAATTCCACCAAACCTAATTTCTACCGTCACTGCTTTTGAAGTAAACATTTATAACGACATAGGGCTGACGGGGCTTATATAATTCAACAATTTGCGGATTGCCCCGCCACGAGGCGTATTTCAATATCGCATTCAATATTAAATCAGGATTCTAATATCTCATTCAATATTGATTCAGGATTTCAATATCTGAATGGATATTTAGAGAATATGAGCTTTAGATAAAGACCCGTCCCCCGTGTGGCGTGGGGCGGCGGGGCTCCAGCCCCGCAGCACCAAAGTCACACGGGTGTTTGTATTATTAGCTACATATATATTACTAAAAACTTTGAGTCATTAATTAATCGCACTGAGTTAGTATAAGCTGCATATATATTTACTTAAAACTTTGAGATATTAATTAATTTTTTTTATTATTTTATTTATTGTTAAATTAAAGTTAATTTAAATTCCAATCCCTTCAGGTACCTTGCGGCGTACGTACGCTGCCTACAGTAATTATCGTCTGCTATAACAGCTACTGAAATTCTGTCAAAAAGTTGCAATTTCTCCGTCTGATCAAACGCCTGAATAGATTTCAGCCAAATTTTCAGAAAAGATGTTGAAATATTGAAATGTAATAAAAATGTTGATTACAATCAATAATTGCAAAAAACTAGTGCATCCATCTATGTAGTGTTACGAGAACTACAAAAAGCCATCTGTGTAGTGTTACGAGAACTGCAAAAAGCCATCTGTGTAGTGTTACGAGAACTTCAAAAAGCCATCTGTGTAGTGTTACGAGAACTGAGGGTGCCCATGTAAAAACCAAAAACCATACCAATGTAAACCATACGGCAAATGAAACTTTGACCAGTAACCCTTCGGGTAACTGTAGGCAGCGTACGTACGCCGCAAGGTACCCGAAGGGATTGGAATTTAAATTAACTTTAATTTTACCAATAAATAATATAAATTTACGACAAATATTCAGGCATCCGTTATTGGGGTTGAAAGGTTCCCGTTGGAATATAAAAACATTAATTAATATCTCAAAGTTTTAAGTAAATATATATTAACCAGCTTATACTAACTCCGTGCGATTAATTAATGTGAAAGTTTGAGTAATATATATGTAGCTAATAATACAAACACCCGTGCGACTTTGGTGCTGCGGGGCTGGAGCCCCGCCGCCCCACGCCACACGGGGACGGGTCTTTATCTAAAGCTCATATTCTCTAAATATCCATTCAGATATTCAAATCCTGAATCAATATTGAATGAGATATTTGAATCCTAATTTCATATTGAATGCGATATTGAAATACGCCTCGTGGCGGGGCAATCCGCAAATTGTTGAATTATATAAGCCCCGTCACCCTATGTCGTAATCAATTTTTACTTCAAATGCAGTGACGGTAGAAATTAGGTTTGGTGGAATTGTGACCATAAATAGGCCTAGTTATCAGCCTAGAGATAAAACTAAATGCAGTAACTTTATAAATGATTGGATTTCTCGTGTAATCCTATCCTATTTCAAGTAACGTTTACTTTTAATATTATTTATCCCTGCCATCTGTGTTATCGTCTGTTTATCCCTACCATCTGTGTTATCGTCTGCTATAACAGCTACTGAAATTCTGTCAAAAAGTAGCAATTTCTCCGTCTGATAAAACGCCTGAATAGATTTCAGCCAAATTTTCAGAAAAGATGTAAAATATCCTCAGCTACGTAGTGGAGTTATTGAAATGTAATAAAAATGTTGATTACAATCAATAATTGCAAAAAACTAGTGCATCCATCTATGTAGTGTCACGATAACTGCAAAAAGCCATCTGTGTAGTGTTACGAGAACTGAGGGTGCCCATGTAAACCATACGGCAAACGACACTTTGACCAGTAACCCTTCGGGTAATTATATATAAAAATACATAAAAAACCCTGCAATATTTGTTATTCGCTTGCATTTTGTTTAACATAATTAGGGTAAAACAACCAAATGGGACAAGACACTCTGAATGTGCGAAATAGAAATAGGACACAAAATGCGCGTTTTTTCTGAAAAACAAGGTTTTTTGGGATATCTAATAACTAAAATTTAATCAATGAGGATTACGTATTTGAGCCGAAGGGCCTATAAAAATACTTCTGAATAACTGAGAAATTAATTATTGAAATTTTTCAGTTTTGCTTACGAACCAAAAATTTTGACTCTAGGTCTGTTAAGAAAAAATTTTACGCCGTAAGGGATATCTAAGCTAAAATGCAGCTAAAATGCCCCCTTATGGAACTTTCAACACAGCGACAAGCAACCAGGATGACTCTGATGCTATTACCTACTGAGTTATTAAAAACAAGAGCTAATGAGTTAAGAGTTAGAACTGGTAAAGTAATTTGACTATCAAGTATTGAGTATTGTCCACGCGAATAATACGTCTGACCTCTCAGTAGGTAGTAACACCAGAGACCAGAGTCATCCAGGTTGCTTCCCGCTGTGTTGAAAGTTTCATAAGGGGGGTGATAGGTCTCGACTCTCGAGGTCCGGTTTTTGCTGTTTTGTCGGAGGAGTTGCTCGTAAAGCTGTTTAATATCTGACATTTTTTCTCTTGAGCCTTTGTATTTATTCGCAAATACTTAAATATCTTGCTTAATTACTTTTTTGAAAAGTAAATCTCCAATAGTCTACCCATTCCATGTCACCCCCGGCATAGATAAAAAGCCATCTGGATTGGTCGTCCATTTGATTTCTCTCAGAAATATTTCCGAAAAGTCCGATAGAGGCGCTTTATCTATGCCAAAAAAGAACCACGAGACCCATCACCTTCCTTATGGAACTTTCAACACAACGAGAAGCAACCAGGATGACTCTGGTAGCAGTTTGGATGAAAAGTATGAATTTGATTGGCTTATTTAAAAAAAAAACCCAAATTTTTTTAGCCTGCTAAAATTTGTTGAAAAACATCGGGGCGCCCCGGGTTGCATCGGGTTGGCCAAATCTCGACCCTCAACCCGCCCCGAACTCGCAACTTCAAAAACCCGCCCGAAGAAATCGTTATTTTTTTTACGAACCGCGGGTTGATCGGGGCAACGCTGATCGGGGCCGAGCCCTAGCCTAGGTCAATAGCAGAGGCATAGAGTATGGTTTCCGCACTCAACGTTAAAGTTTTCCGTAAGCCAACGACGTCGTACCCAAATTTCAATGAGACGAAAAGTTCTGCCACCTGGTGGGTGTGTATGTACACTACATGACACTCTCGGACTCGTCGCGCTTTTCTTAACATTCAAAATTAATTTCAACAAAAAAAAATAAGCGACTATGCTGGGAAAGTGGGAATCGAACCACGGAACCCGTTGACAGCCGACCGCCTTTATCATTACACCATAAACAACAGAGGATCTTGATGAGCATATTGTAGTCTATGGCCTCTGGTAAAAAACTACGTGATTTTTCATAGCACAGCTGTGTATTACTCGACCACATACTCTCCTCATCGTCGTCCAAAAGTCGATCCAACTCTTGATTGATACGATTGAACTAGAAACAATTAGAAGACTTTTTTTTGTACTAGAGCAGCTACGTCTGTTAGTTGCAGGAAACTGTCGCCAGATGGTCCTCCGACTCCTTTCAAATTTCAAGGAGGCGGAATAGAGTTTGCTGGAAGGGGGGCTTTTTGCACTGCCAAAAACGACGGTATCTCTGAGAGAAAATTCCGCCATAAGAGCCCTGCAACCATCAATTTCATGGCTCTGTCAATAGCTCTGCTCATGGTTGTAGATATAATGATTCCCAGTCACAGTGTTATAAGGTCCCATAAGAAAAAAATTGAAAGTTCTCCGTCAATGATCTTCCCTCAGGGCATGAAGTACACCAGGAGAAGTCACGCCTGCAAGAGAGCCTGAGCTACGCATGGCAAGCTCCAGAGATGGCGTTGCGGCGAGTTGGTTCAGAAATTTGGAGGAAGGGAAATGTGGGAAGGATAGGGATTTTGAATTTCGTCTGTTCTGAGCAGGTTTGCTGGTTCGGAATATTATTTGTTTAAAGATCCAATGTTTTTGTCATTCTTGGAAGATCTCTAACTAACAACAAAAATTCCATGTCCATAAGAGATTTAACACACGGCGAACAGTCCGCTCCAATGTTGTTACCATTCTGTCAACACCACTCATGGTATAATGGTTAAGGCGTCTATCTTTAGATCTCGGGTTCCGTGGTTCGATTTTTTTTTCATCTGAAATAAATCAATTAGAAATCATAAATCAATCTGTTTTACGCATGTTTATCAAGCCCTACAACTTTGTTTTGTTTACGAGCCATACGAGGGAAAATTTCAGTGTTGTTTCAGTGTTAGCTTTCATCCTTCCAACACCAGGTGGCGGGCAAAGTGACGAAAGATCACAAAAAAATCAGCTGCCTTATGGGACCTTATAACACTGTGACTGGGAACCATTATATCTAAAACCATGTCTACAAACAATGGTCTACAAATTGGTCTAACCATTATGTCTACAACCATGGTTGTAGATATATCATTATGTCTACAACCATGGTTGTAGATATAATGGTTCCCAGTCACAGTGTTATAAGGTCCCATAAGAAAAAAATTGAAAGTTCTCCGTCAATGATCTTCCCTCAGGGCATGGTTACTACGAAAGTGCTGCCTTCTGCACACACAATCTCTAACTTACAACAATAATTCCATGTCCATACGAGATTTAACACACAGGCAACATACCAGACCAATTTTTTTTCATACTTTCAACGCATTTATGGTGCTACGGTTAAGACGTCGATCTATAGATTTTAGGTTCCGTGGTACGATTCCAGACTAGGGTCGATTTCATTTTGACCCATATACACATTAGTAATATTAAGTTTATTTTTTTTTCATCTGAAATTAGTTAATTAGAAATCATAAATCAATCTGTTTTACGCATGTTTATCATCATAGCCCTACAACTTTGTTTTGTTTACGAGCCATACGAGGGACTTAGAAAATTTCTGTGTTGTTTCAGTGTAAGCTTTCACCCTTCCAACACCAGGTCGCGGGGCTGTCGCAGTAACCAAAGATCACAAAAAAATCAGCTGCCTTATAGGGCTTTTTTACATCGCGAAAATCCAACTTTCAAAATCTGGCAACGCATGCGTTTTGTAGTTTTTTCCGTTCTTATGGCAAAGGCCATAAGAAATTTTAGTGTCTTCAATAAAATAAATCTAGTATTTTTAATTCGGAATATTTCTTCACAAGAATTCCACGGTGCTCTAGGTAAGATATCGGTCGTTAATTTCATGTATAATTTACTAGGACTAAAAAATTATTACGGGCTGAAAATTCAAATACAAACCAATAAATTTTACGGCAATCGATAGATCTCAACGAGATCTATCGAAATCTGTAAAATTTTTATCAAAATATTAAAGAGATAAAAATTCTTCGAGCGACAGATTTTTTTTCGTTTTTTCGATCCAGAGTGATACTGGACGCAACCGACAAAATGAAAAAAATGCATCGCTTCAAAAAATCTTATCTCTTTAATATTTCGGTTCAAATTTTACAGATTTCGTTATTGCCGATTGCCGATTGCCGTAAAATTGATTGATTTTAGGCTTTTACCTTAGCCACAAAAAATTATGAAAGTTTTATTCAATTAGGGGGAGGGGGATGAAAATATGAAAACTTTAGATCGTTCGTTCGGTCATTGATGTAAGTCTAATTATAATAATATTATAATATTCTTGATCCTCGTGATTCAAGGAACACTCTGGTATCAATGAATATTTTTTAATTTGCCATTTTATGTATCGAACTTTCAGAATATATTATGCCCCAATTGCTCTATCCCCACTAGTTTTATATTTCATTTTATACATGAATTTTATGTGGAAAATAGCTCTGATTATTAGCTCTACATTGGTCAAAAACTATTCGATCAGAGTTTTTTTAGTATAGGATTAATCATAAATAAAAAAAAAAGCCGGGACGTACTGGCGGGCCAGCTTATATTGGTTTAATCGTGAGTTCTTTCACATATTTCCGCACAAAATTCCCGCCAATGTTGAAATTATAAATCAATTTAATTCATTACAAATTGTTATTAAAAAATGCATGTAATTAATTATAAAATTTAAAAAAAGCCGGGAAGACTTCCTTACGGCAACGGTGTAGTCCCTATGCTTTGCAGGGGGAAAAACCACGCTTTCAAAAAGCGGAATGTACTGGCGGCGCCAGCTAAAATCACTCTTTTTTAAATTAAAACTAAAACTCCTCCCAATTTAACAAAAAATTGCATATTGTCAATTAAATAAATCAACTAAAATCAAAAATATGCACAAATGTATGTATTAAAAATAAAACAAAATACATACATGCATATTTTAAATTTCTACAAGCTTTAATTACTGAGGGTAGGAAATTTTTAAAGGAAAAATAATAAAACGATAGAAAAAGTGAAGAAAGTAATAAATTATTCGTATTAATGTATTAATTGTACATAAATAAAACCAAATAAATAAATGGGTTTCGGGAAGCCACCACCGCAGTCGTACTGGATGCCGCCGTGGGCTGTGGCAAAAGTCGGACCGTACTGGCGAATGACTGAGAAGGACTTGTTGTAGCGTGCTGGCGTGCCAGCAAGTGCCATTTGACCGCATTTGACGTTGCGTTCTGGCGCGCCAGCTGAGACCAGGTTGCCCTCGGCCAACCGTCCCTAGAAAAATTACTGCCATCAATTATTTTGGTGGTGTAGTGGTGGTGTAGTGCATGGTGTAGTGGCATGGCCTACTGAACCTAGGCCGATCGTAGAGCTATACCCCTGTGGTGTAGCTTTTTTACTCCCTTCCCCTTCCGTTCAACCTAACTGGGAGGTGGCGCACCTAGCGGTGAGATGTAGCTCACTGCATGCGCTAATGGGCTCACCACATCTCACCGCTAGGTGCGCCACCTCCCAGTTAGGTAGAACGGAAGGGGATGGGAGGAAAAAGCTACACCACAGGGGTATAGCTCTACGCTCGGCCTAGGGTTCAGTAGGCCATGGTAGTGGCTAAGGTGTTCAGCTTTCGATCTCGGGTTCCACCTTTTTACTTTTTTTTTATTTGCTTCATTCATATCCTACCAACTTCAAAACTTAACGAAAATATAATAATTACATACAAAAAATTTGTAATCAGACGTTCTAATGAAAAAATTCTTTAAAAAACATCAAAGAACTTAGCAAGAAAAAGAGAAAACAACATTCGTGCCTATTGCGTAGTACACCACCTTATCCGCTAGAGGCAGTACAAGCGTTTATATTATGGCGGGGTCAGTAGGGATAGGACAGCTAAAAGGATAGGACAGCTCGAAGTCTCGAACCAGTGGTCTTTATCTATGACCATGGCTCTGCTGGTTATTTTCTAAAATAGCACCATTGCAAGCAACAAATTTGGCAACCAATAGTCTGGAGCGTCGTCTGATCACTTCGAAAATTCTATAGTTAATGTGTTAAACTTCTGAAATGGAAGTTTTTGATTTTGATAAAACTCGGTGTCTGTTTCTGGTACAGTGAATAGATTAATTAATGAGTAATATTTTAAATAAAATTGACTGATTCATTTATGTTTTTGTAGGATTCCATTTCAAAAGTTCTTGAGTTTGGGGGCCCACCCACCATCAGTGAATTAATTTCAGCCAACACAGTTCATATTGGGTATTTTCTGATCAATATCAATAATCAATAACATATTCTTAAAAGATGACCTAAATTCTTTTATTATAGAGAATCTGATAGAAAAGTTGTATGGGATCAGGCTTTTAGAGATAGATTTTTAAGTGATTCTTCAAACTTTTCCATACCAGTGTTTGAAAAACTGCTGCAGTTGAGTTTGGATTGTGCAGTAGCTCTAATTTGTTCGCCAACATTGCCTGTGATTTTACTCACAGATGCTTTTGACATTTTGTCTCTTGAAAAATGTGAGGAAATTTTCTATATGGTTGAAATGAAAGTATCAATTTGGAAACAAGGGCTTTTCTTCAATCAGTGTAAAAATACCTTACTAAGGCTTTGCAATGGTATGTAGAAACATTTTTTGTTATTAAAATAATGCACCAAAAAATTATTTATGTAACTGGATACATCTAGACCCACATATTGATGTCAAGTAAAAGTGAATGACTGACACTGAATCCTTTTTTCAATGTATACCACTGCTTAATTCATTTTATGGTGTTTATTATCTTGTGTTATGCTTTTATGCGTCATATTATTGTAATTTTCATTCATCTATTTATTCAAGATCTGCTGAGGCGCTTGTCTCGCAGTCAAAACACAGTATTCTGTGGTCGAATTCTTCTATTTCTTGCAAAATTTTTTCCGTTCTCCGAACGATCTGGACTCAATGTTGTGAGCGAATTTAACTTAGACAATTTAACAACATTTGGAGCTAAAGATGAAAATCACACTTCTGAAATGTCAACTAATACTGGAAAACATAAGGATGCAATGGATTTAGAAGAAAGGTTAGAGATGATTTTAATTGACATGTCATTATGTAATTTTTCTAAATATTCTTATAATACAGTCTGAGCTCGGACTACAATCTGTACAAAAAATTCTGGTCCCTACAAGACTTCTTTCGAAACCCCAATCAATGCTATATGAAGATTCCATGGAAAACTTTTTGTTTGGTAGGAAAAGCATTACACATTTTATATTTACATTTCTTTAATAATCAAAAAAATGTTATCAGCATACCAATGATGTCTTATCCGCATTTTCTACCATCAAATTGGATGAACGGAGAAACCGCTCTAAATGGGATGAGGCAGACTTGTCATTGAACATCGATGTGAATGAAACCGACATGAATGGAGGAAATGTCCAACAATATTTCGCAAAATATTTGACAAGTCAAAATCTTCTCGAACTTCAGTTAGGAGATTCCAACTTCAGACGCTACATTCTGCTGCAGTTTCTGATTATGTTCCAATATCTGGATTCCACTGTGAAGTTTAAGCAGTTAGTAAATTTTGCTTAGTAAATTTTTGTACTTTCAAGCTTGAAGTGCTTCTTTTTTACAGAGAAACTCACAAGCTCAGCGAAGAACAAACTACATGGGTTTCCGAGGCTACCGATCAAGTCTATCGGTTATTGAAAGATACACCTCCAGATGGAGCTTCATTCGTCCAATCTATTCGCCACATTCTAAAGGTACTAAATTAATATAAGTATTTTGAAAATATCGCTCATTGGGGTCGGTTACATTCAGCGTGAGGAGTTATGGAGCAACTGGAAGAATGATGGTTGTCCAGAATTTCGACCGAGTATTACCCCAGCTACAGATGATACCATAAAAGATAGTACTAATGGGGAAAAAAAAACAATCTTGGTTGGCCGATCAAGACGTCTCAAACGAAGTCTGGGAGATCAGATTCGAGAAGCTTCAAAGAGAAACAAGTGCATTATTGGAAAGTAAGCAGATGTTTGAAAAAAAAAAATTATTTCGAAATATTTATTGAATTTTTTTTCTTTTTAGTACTGAGATGAATCGTTTATGGAATTTATGCCCTGATAACATGGCTGCCTGCCGCTCCAAGGATCGAGATTTTTTACCTACTTTGGAAAACTACTTTGAGGAAGCCATTGAACAACTTGATCCTTCAGTGGAGAGCCAATACAAGTAAAACAAATTAAATTTGCATTATGAAGTTCTAATGAGATGTTAATGTTAATGAAAATTCTTGGATTCAACGAGCATTTTTAAAAATTATTTTTAGGCGAGTTAGTGAAGCAAATTTTGGATGGCGTGCCTTGCGACTGTTAGCCCGAAGAAGTTTACATTTCTTCACTCATGGCAATACTCCTATTACTCGGCTGCCAGATTACTTGGAAACGCACGTCCGCAAATTGGCCAAGGACATGCAGGTAAAGTAAAATCGAAGATATTCTTTACGTATTGAACATTTTTTGTTGCAATACGTCAATATAGTAGTAACTGATCAAAGTACAAAAGAATTTTAAGAGAGGTATTTTATATTATTTTTTAAAGAAGCATCTCTGGAAAGCATGCGCTAGAAAAGTTACTAATAAAGCCTATCGCCTCCCCCTTCGTATAGTACGTGTGAAAGTTATACTGTCGTTTATAAATTTGTTTGGTGTTCATAGTTTTTGAATAGATTAAAAAGTTATTTTATAGTTTAAAATGTCCATGCACCCTTCAGAATGCAACTCGAATTAACAACGTTAGTCGGTTTCTTCGTTCAAAAGTTCAACCTAATAAAGCATTTACTAGAAAGTTCCAAAAATTTCCATTGCTTTGGCACCTTTCGCTCCAAATCCCCTCAGGGTGTATCCACCCCTTTTTCCACTATTAGTCCCGTTTTCACAGCGGGGAGTTCATCCTTCTGAACATGATATTGCATTCCGCATTTTTCTGCGACATACACTCTACTCGTTCAGGAGGAGATAGCGTTCCCGATTATAGCTTGGGGATCGTCATAGCGAACCTTATAAGTGTTGATGGAACTTTGGTAGGTACTTTCGTACCTATCCTCGGAAGAATACAGTGTTAATTTTCATAATCTGAAAAAAAAAATCTGAAAGCTGGTTTTACTGTGAAGTAATATTACGATTGTATGTTATTTATGAGAACAATCTTCTATTCATTTAGCAGTCAGCAAATGCATTGCCGAATGTAAAACCAGAGCCATTGGACGATGCTGGTGAGGTAGAGCAAATGGAACCAGAAGCAGATCCAGTCTCAAGTACCTCGGAAATGGAAGGAGTCCCAGAAGAACCTAAACCCGATGAGATGGAAGAAGAAGAAAACACTGAAAAGAAATCCATATTGGCAACCTGCACAATGGATCAACTGACTCGCTTGGCAAAACAAATCGGGACTAATTGGAAACTTCTCGCACCAAAACTTGGCTTTGGACCCGATGAGGTGAATTCAAAATCCTAGATTAACATTTTTGCATTTTTAAACATTAACCCACTCGATAGTTAAATGTAGTCTCAATTACGCTTTATGTAAGGAAACAAAGAAAATGGTTTCAGCGGGTAAATTTGTTTATACCATTAGTTTCTTGATTTAATTTGTTACGGTTTAGTATACTTTTATATGGTAAGGAAACGTGACACAAATCAAAATGTCAGCCGATTGCACACGCACAGAACACAATTTATTTATTTTTTTTTTGTTAATTGGTATTACGTTTTAAGGAATGTTTAAGTTGTGGTCAACAGATGAGATTGGTGAAATATCAAGTTTGATAGCAAATTGATGTTGTTTACTGAATCCTCCCATACAACCTAGCTGCCTAAGAGCCAAACCTAAATATTAAAGAACGGGAATGGTTTTGGGGAGCCGAAAAAACTTCGGAAATTATTCTTTAATTTTCAACAAATTTAATTGAAAATTTCGAGAAAATAATTACCCATAGTTTACTGTTTAGTTAAGTGACGACAAAAAACTAATGAAAAAATTGTTTATGTTTTACCGTAATGCTTTACAGGTGGAGTATTTTGAAAGTGAAACGAAAGAAGTAGAATTTCAGGCTAAGAAAATGTTTCAGATATGGTTAGAAAATGAAACAGACGCTACCCCTGAGAACCTACTTTACACATTAGAAGGCCTCGGCATGTTGGACAGCGCTCAGGGTATATTATGAATTTTATTGCTTTCATATGGCCCCATCTTCACTTATAAGAAAATACACAAAATTTTTACAAGAATGTCTACTTGTACGATTCCCGTTTCTCCTGTTTATTTCATGCAGTTCATCACTGCACAATGCACACATTATGTCAGCGAGGGGACGTTTATAGTAAGCTTTTCATAAGTTCTTTTACGTTATCCCTGTACGGAAGCATGTCATTATCAATAGTGTGACACTTTGAATGTTACAATCAAGCATAGAAAATTACTATTGGAGCTTGGCCCTAAAGTAAAGTTTATAATTTTTTTTTAGGGACGTATACAGTAATACTAATTCCAAAAATTAGCTAACATTTTTAACACTAGCATGGTGCTAAAGAGGTGCTTTAAGATTACTTAAAGTGTTATTGGTAGCAATAGCCAACTGGAGTTCTTAGGATGCTCACGCTAGAAAATAGACATAATAAGAATAAGAATAAATGACTAATTAAGTAAATATATTGTGGGCTTGGCTTCGTGCCTTCGTCTAGGTTGCTATCCGAATAAAATAAAATAATATATTTCAATCTCAAGCATTTTATTAATCAGAAAAGCTAACACAAAGCTTCATGGGAAACGGTTGAACAGTTGAAGGCAAGCAAGTGACATATACGGTAAAAGCGATCAATACTCATTGGGTCGAGACGCAGGGTATACAATCGCTGGAAAGACCACGTTTTTTTGGTCTGCGCGTGTGTACTACTTCATAAGATTGCTGATAGACTGTGACGTAAAACAACTTTGCTAGCTTGAAAGGTAGTTTTTATATACAAAGAAGACAAGACAACAACACATTCATCTTAGTTGACGAAATAGACCTTTAATCAGCATCAGTTTTGGTTTGTAAGCGAAACCTTGGGTTCAAGATTATTTATTAGAATGAATTGATTGAATAGTAAATTTGAATAAAGACGGAATAACATGTGGAACAAAACCAAATAAAGCTTAATTATCTTTTGACGATGATTCATTTTAGTCAGAGCAAAGTAGATCTTAGCGACAAGCATGGATTTGTTGGTGATCCACCTTTATTCTTTTTTGAGGAAGAAAAGAATTCGTGCTGAGTAGTGCCAGCTCATGGAGTATAACCATTCTCTACATTAAAAAGTGCTTGAATAGAGATCGCGTCGTCGCCAAGAGATCCTAGTTCGAAAGAGGTAGGGTAAAGAAATCGTTGCATCGATTCACGGGTTGGAAATAACGGCGAATAGGCCGTCGCCGAAACTCTTGTCATCTCCGTGTGGTATACGAAGGATCGGCCCTCGTCTGGAGCAGAGCAGACGAGGAGTGAAGCTTGGCATTGGCAGTATTGGTTTGGACCTCCGAGTGCACGGCTTGCGGCTAAGTGTTAATGCGTTAACCTGTTGCAACATAATAATTTTGTGAAAAATTAATATCAAAGCTTCCAAAAGGTAAAAATATTTAACGCATCGTATTCTAACATGTTCTTGTTGTTTCCTTAGTTTTATCACTTTTATGTTCTGGTTTATAGTTAGTACTTAGTACAGTGTCTAATTATACTTTTTAATATAATAACATGTCGGGAAACGGCATGTAACTAAAATTTATCAGTTTTATACATTTAAAAATAGCCATACAAACTTGATGATTCATTTGGTTATATTATATATGGGGAGTTTCAATTTAACGATCTCGTTAAACGATGTTCTTTCGACCATAGAGACGATCGATACAGCTCAGCGCTATCTTGTACGCCTGTCTCTAAAAAGCGTAGTTGCCCATGATGTACTACTCAGATAAGAGAAATTGCTATCGGGGCTCTATGAAGTGGACACTTCTTCTTGAATAGAAAGTTGTAACGTATATTTGCAGCCCAAACCACACAAGTTCTCTTCATCGATTTACAGTTAGACCCAGAAAGAACACCATACTTCTTTATCTGTATGAATATAGAAAACTATTTCATTTTAGTCATTAACTACAAGTTCACGGAATGTATGTAAAAGAATCCGTTTTAGAAATTGTGGAGCATTCCGAATCAGTCAATTGATAATTTAAATATATATACTAGTGAGAGTAAACTAAAAATTGGAAGGCATTATTGACTACACATTTTAATTTACTAAAAATTTACAAAACTGTCGTTAAAATGGTTTCATTCCCTTAAAACTGGCATCAGCGAAATTGACACCAGCTTAACTGGGCGCACGAAATATACACCGTGCTCTCCAACGAGTGGAATGTCACTTGTTGATTCATATGACTAGATCATTACAGTAGAATAACAGCGCTACTTGTAATATTTTTTCGATGTTTCGGGTTCGTGAAAATTATTTAATGAAAAATTGGCCCAAAACTATTGATAAAAAAAGTTTGTACATTTTTTAGACCTGACGGTGTGTAACGTTTGAACTTTGCTAGTATAGGCCTAATGCAAAATATATATAGAACTACTGACTGAGTTCTCACAAGAAATGGATAGCAGGAATTCAAATATCTGAAGGTAATATAGTAGAGAGCACTTACTAAATATTTGGTGAACAAAGTTTTATTTTTGGATTGAATAACGTGTGGTGCGCTGCCGTACCATTGCGATCGATACATATACTGTGCGCAGCTACAGTCCTACAGTGTTTTATTATACATTAAAAAACTAAAGTTATACGTATACATAGTGTCAAGATGTGGAGAAGATTCAGTTACTAATTTACCTACGTATATTTCCTACTTGAGCCTACGCTACACTAACTAAACCATTTTTTATTGCTTTCGTAAATATTTCTTAAATGCTTTAAAACTTTTTTGAAATTTCTCTCACCTTGCGTTTACAACAAAGTGTTTTTTCTAACGCAAATTTTTAGGAAATATTTAGGTAAGATAGTAAGTACGTTAAAAAAAGCTTTCAAAACTCAGTTTTTTTATTTTTTTTATTTTTTGAGTCTTAAATTTATATTTTTATGTAATTAGCCAATGAAAACCAAGAACGGCATCAAGTATCGTTCAAGGTATCGTCGACATTGTTTTTTAGCGTTACGCATAACAAAGGTTTCAGCAACCTTTTTTTTGTAGTGCGTAAAACCGTTGCTTAATCCCAGCCTGAATTCTCTATGCTCGTATTTGATCGGATGATATTTTTTTTTATTATTCACACTTCTACAGTGCTAGATGAAATGATCTATCACCAGAGATAAAGAGAGAGGGGAGACTGAATGGGATCCATTAAAAAAAGCGCCAAATGCGCCGCCTAATGGCTGAGGCCAGAACCATTTTTTTTAGCCTGAACCCAACTTTATAATATTTTTTTCGAAGTCCCTCGTCAAGTAAAATCCCCTAATCCAATTAAACAACTTTAAAAATTGGATTTCTTGAGAGAATCTGAGAGAATGAGTAACATATTTCATCCAGATTTACGGAAAAAGAGAAAAGTGAAAAGAAATTTATTGCTAAGTGATAGGATTGAATATTCGGCTCCAGCCGTCCAGCACTCCAGCGGTCGAAGACCACCGCTTATTAAACTGAGCTACCATACTATATTTAATATTTTGTAGAGACATTCGTAAAACCCTTTCTCAGCCGCTAGATTTGCATATTGCAGCCTGCTTCATACCACATCCGACAAAGAAAGTAAGAAGCGGCTGTTCACGGCACCCCTTCACACTGTAACGCGCGCCACTAGAGGGGTTAGGCTTGACTCATACCTATTGTCTTAATAAGGTCTATAATGTTAGGTAGGACGGGTATCATTTTTTCTCCCCTGAGCATTCGTTTTCCTCTCAGCGTAGTTGCAACATCACACGATCACAGAAACAATTAATTTAATTTTTTCCCTTTAATATTTTTGGTGGTGGGTAGTGCTCTGGCCCGGACCAAAATGAGTGGAGTTTAAAACGGGTTGGTTCTCGGGTTCGGGGACCAATCGGGGTTATTTTTAAACGAGCCAGATCCGGGTCAACCCACGGGTTATAAAATTGACCCGACTGATAATGACTGTTCGAAGAATCGGGTTTAAGATTTTAAGCAAGGTAGACAAACGCCATGTAAGCAGACTAGACAAGGATGATGAAATCCCGCTTAGAGCGCAAGCGTCAGGGAGGGAGGCATTCTTAGGGTTCAATTTTATATGGCGGATTAGACACGATCAAGTTTTTTCATTTTCCGCTCCGATCCTGATCTTTGAAAAAAAAAAGATTTTCCCGAAAACCGATCAGATATTTTAAAATATTCCAATCAAATTCCGATCATCGATCCGATCAAAATCAACGCCATCTACCCAAAAACCACATTTTATTGCAAATGTTAATTTTTTATTCTTTTTTTTTTAAACGAGCAACGCATAAAATGGTCTACTAAATATTTTGACTCATTTTGCGAACACTACGGTAGTAAGAAACCTTTTCGCACCCATGAAACCATTTTTTGAAATCCACAATTTTATGTATTTCCTACGCAACAGATGGCACAAATTGATCCGAAATTTGAGCGCAAACTAAAACGTATCGATCAAATCAACGATCAAATCCAAAAGATTATTTCGATCAAATCATCGCTCATTGATCGTTGATCGATCGGGTTATCGGACCGGAAAATGAGCGCGTTCTGTCCAACCCTGCATGGCAGGTATATGATGTAGTTTGCTTACAATATAGTTGATTCGCTTGAAATATATGTAATGATTGTTTTTAGTATTGAAAAATTGGGTTTTTATTCAAAAGTTAGAGATTGAATAAAGTTAATACATAACATGCGAACGATATAGCTAACATGAAGCATGAATATGACTGACATTTTGGTAATAAATTAAAAAAATTAAGACAAAGGCAGCATTTAGATTTAGACTAGAATACATTTCACATTTTAGATAATTTTCTTGACTGATGTCGTTGACTGTTCTTGGACACTTCTTCGTTCTTTGACTTGAGCTGCCAATCTCCAAATCTTCAGAGGAAATACTTGATCGAGAATGGTTTTCACTTTAATTAAATATTTCTCTTCAAAGTGGTTTGCACATACGCAATACGCTGTCAGATCTTGGAATAGCTTTCTGGCAGAGAATTAATATTTTTCGTCTCTTGGAGTTCAAAATTGAGATACTTTCACCCTATTTGAGTAATACCCCTCAAAGAAGCATGCCACAAAGCGCTTCTTAACCATTTTGATCGATAAACGTAAATTAATTAGGTTAAATGAACTAAAAGTTGAAAACAGAAAAAGAGGACCATTCACTGAAAACAAGCGTCACACACAACACAGTGCAAATCTATGCCTCCCTGACCCTCGCGTTACAAGCGAAATTTGAGGGAAGCTTCAAGGTCCCTATATTATTATATGTAAAGGGCAATATTAGTTCGTCAAATCTATTGCCATGACGGTTCACCATGGAAGTAGCTATAAGGGGCTATTGCCATGTCAATGTTAAAACCCCATCTACCGACGGATAACGGTCCTTCATCCTGTAATGCGGTGATATGACTATCTATATATTCACTGTGAATTCACACTCCCGAAACACCTTCTCTTCAAGTCCATGACGTTTGCGGCCTACTACGCTAAGTCTTTACCTTAATGTTTAGGCCTTCGGGCTTCGGCCTTCCATGAATACTCGTTGTTGTTGTGCTACATGTATAAAATATAACCCAATAGGTATATAACCCGGAAGAGAATCCGAGTAATTGGCCAGTCTGCTGAGTAACTCCTCTCTACTTGGTCTCCTGTGTTAACATAAAACTTATTATTAGTTTGATCTTAATTGTCTTTCTATTATTTAACTTTAAGTAAGCGCATTTTTACTTGGCTTCACGCTTTAGTTTTCAAATTGATAAACTCTTGTCTGATTGAATGTTCAAGTCTATGTTGACTTTAGCCCATGGAAGACATTGTGCCCTCATCGTTTCAGTGAAAATTTTCTAAAAAGTCATGTTACAAAGGATGCTAGATTTCACTTATGTATGTACAGTCATGCTTGAAAGTTTCTTGAACAGGAAAATTGCTCTATATGATTTCATTTCAAATTGACCGAAGGAATACTAAAAATTCAAACTACTTCCTCTTTTGGAAATCATTTTTTCGCCTAAACGGAAAGGGTGCGGAGAAAGAAAAGTCAACTTGAAATAATGATCCAAATATAATAGGAAAGATACTCACTCTTGCCATTGACGATTTTAACAAGCAGTTAACAAGAGAAGTTAACAGGATTTACAGACCCCACGTCTTTTTCTAAATCCGGAAAAGGACTTCCAGAATGGGACTTCCGGAACAAATCTGTTCGTCTCCGCATGCCAGAATTAACTGCGTTTGAAAATTGCCAACTCCTTATCGTTTGGAGTTATTCAAGCTAAGAATTCAAAACTTTTTGAAATTCTTCGATTTTGTGGGGGTTTGTGCTGTCACACAAAAAAATTGGGAACGAATAAAAAAAAAACTAATTTGTTGGTTGGCTTTGCAACCATATAAAACTACAAATGAAATGCGCCACAGAAAAAAACACAAAAAGTGTAATAACATAGAATTATGGTTTTTTCCAATCGTTTTCAATCGTTTCCTTAGTCAGCTGACTTTCGAAACGTCAATCAAGTCAATTTTCTTATTTTTACATCTGTTTGCTGAGAACTGTGGTTAAAAATTAAAAAATACATCATGAAAAATAGAATTTTTAAAAAATTAAACGCTTATAACAAGGTTGTGTAAACAAAATTTGTTTTTACTCAGTTTCTCAGATCTGAATTCGACGCGTTATAGTAATTTTGTAACATGAATTAATTTATGATGCGACAAAAAAGGGGGCATTTTTTAGTCCAATTACTATAAAATAAATCAAATACCAATTCATGAGGTATATGGTAATAACCAATTAATTTTTTTATTATTTATTTTTTTTCCATACAGATTCCCTAATGTTGTCTAATAACGTCGTGTCGTTCATGAAAAAGGTAAGAATTATTATTGAATTTTTTCCTAGTGAATGTAGTGAAGCTTACTATAGTACGCCCATACTATAGTGAAGCTTTCACGTCAGTATAGTATAGTCAGTATAGTAGCCATAAGTCATCACTGGTTTGCATTAAATCTTGTACACATCTGTTTCGACATAACATGAAAATTACAAGTTACTTATCACCCATGTTTTAGTTTTTAAGTCGTGACATCGATGTCAAAAATATATAAAATTTCTTAGATGTTCGTTTTTTGTTACTTTCTTTCTCAGCACGAATAAAAAAAGCCTTACCTTTCTTGAGAGTACCGCTGCGAGTCCGTTCTCCCCGATTAGTCAAGATCTTTAACTGTTACAATAATAATTAGTTATATTTATTATTAATTTATATTATCTGCTTAATGTGTTTTACACTGTCAAAAGTATTTTGTAAACTCAACCCAAATTGCAAGGGGAAGTTTGCAAGGAGGTTGCAAATTACACACAATTTGGTTGAGTCCTCACCTATAATTTTTTTTCCCACTTAAAAGAATATGCATACACTTGTATCTACACCTTAAAACGTGTACTAGCCTCCTCACAAACTAAGTGGGATGAAGTATTCTTTAAACCAAATACCTATATCTCTTATAACAGGTGGACAAATTGGCGAAGTAATCAACAAATCGATTAAGTGGGTCATATGACATAGCTTTTCCCGATTGGGACAAAATCGGGAGATCTGCGTTTCTCATAGATTATAGAAAAATCTTTCGGAATATTTTGTTGGTCGAATGAAGTTTAGGGGTCCCGTATTCGACTAAACATTTTTTATGGAAGAATGCATTGAAAGTGGTGCCTCCAACAAGATAAATAGTGTATTCTATGAGGGGATTTTTCCAAAAATTATTTGGAAATAAAAAAAAGCTTGCCTGATTTAGTCCACTCCACTGGATTGTATTTATATCCCACATTTTTATCGCTAACTATCCTATACTAATAATAATTAATAAAAAAACAGCGCATGAAAATCCGATTTATTGTGTCAAATATTCTTCGAGCACCCAGAAAAAGCGATAAAGTCTCAATGCCCTTGCAGTAGAGTTGGTATTATCTGGGCGTTCATAGAGCAAGAAACCACCCAAGTTCCTCCGCAATCGGAGAATATTATGACAAAAGACCCACCCTTAAAATTGATAAAATTATTTCAATGATTCTCGAATGATTCGATTTTACTGCAGCAGGCTCTCCTGCTACAAAGAAGGGGTCAGTATTGTCTATGGACATGTCTGACCACGCTCGTGAAAAGAAGGAGGGATACTTTACTACAAAAGAGTGGAGAAGAGTGTGAAGACAAAGAAACATTTTTGGGGAAGATTGTGCGGCGCTTATTTTATTTTGATTTGTGCGCCGTTCAAATTAAATATTTTTTTAGTTGAACACAAATCAAAATGTTTAGTTTGATTTCGTTTAAAGTTGGAGAGCGTTCTTGGAAAGTATGACATTTTTTAACTTTAATCCGATTATTAGAAGCTTGGTAACTCTTAAATAACATTCTACATTATCTTCGACAAGTAAACCAGGAACCCTTGAAAATGAAACTTAATCCCTTTTGTTAACTCGCATTGCTAATGCACGGGATTCATGGTATATGAGTAACGAAAATTTTTTATTTCATTCTGAACACATTACAGAAATTTCTGCCTTCTTCCGATGATGAGCCAGAAAGAATAGTGCAAAAATGTGTTATTGTGACTTGCCCTATTCTGTGTCTCATATAATCCCCTCTTATATATCTGTTCAGAAAAATTTTCTAAGAAAATATTCATATTTATTACTCTCAGATCCAATGAACTTAGTCTGATCTACTAGTGTCTTGTAAAATATTCAATAAACCCAAGAAAAATACCGTTAAATTATTCAGAAATTGAAATGCATGAGTGTTTCCAGAGTCATGAAGTAATGGTTTGTCAGGTCCATAAGGCCTTGTCCCATAAACCAATGGCTTCAGAAACTGTACCAGTGACCGTACTGCCTCCAATGAGTGTGTGGTAAACTACCAAAAGTCCCGTGTCAAAATAAAAATCCCCTAATTCCACCAAAAAACTTTAAAAAAGACATTTCTTTACGGAATAATATGTATTATCAGTTTGCATTAAAATCTGAAAAAAAGAAATTTTTTAAAATCATAAAATGCAACTATACCTAGAGCGGATTGAACCATAGACCTTCGACTCACCAATCCGAGAATATCACACAATTGTTTGCTAAAAGATTATTTAGACAGCCTCCAGGGGTTCGTTAAGTGTGCACACAGTCAAACTCCCAATAGACGTTGCCAAAAGTCACACATTTTACCCAATAAGATGATGCCTTGAGTACTCTCGACCATGCCTAGTAAATACATAGCACGGAAAGTGTAATTAACATAGTTGCCACGTCAATGAAAATTAATTTTAAAAATTGGCAACACTCTCTATTCTGTACGCTTCTAGCGTGCTTCTAGACATGTCATTATATTAAAAATATATTAGTATTATACACACCTAACACCTTCACCCATATAGAACATAAACCGATTTTAGACGTTTAATTCAAGTTTCTCAAGACTGGTCAATACCACTTTAATTCATCTTGAAAAGAAGCATCTCCGACTTAAAGATTAGTTCTTATGGTCTTAATGTCCGTAAATTTCTGATCCAAAATACGTCTATTTTCCAAAGGTAAAGAAACTTGAAAGATTACTTTTAGACTTGTTTTATTCATTTTCAGGCCGAAAATATATCCTTGTTTATAAAATACCGTACGTAGAGTCGAACACTGAATCTTCATGTTTACTCGCTAGCTCGCGAACCACTACGCTATCTAGTTCGTCATATAATTTAGAAATTATAGAACAACATTATATCAAACGGACTTTAACTTTTTTCCTTAAGTTACAGTAAATGATAAATCTTTAGAAAATCCTGATAGAGACAAATTTTAAACTCTTTTAAGATTACTTAAAGAGTTCTTATATCCGCTTTATATTGATGTACTAAGACCGATATAATCGGTCTTAGAAGAAGAATCGGTTTAGAATCGATTAATATCAAGCTATAAATGGTTTTATTTGTAATATCTTGTTGGCATCTCGAATAGATAACTTAAAGTCGTCTAAATTTGATCTCGTCTAGGAGGTCTTGGAATGACGGGTAAAAGCCTTGTTCAAGACAAAATTTTCTATATGGCCCCAATTTGTCAGTAACATGAAGCCCAGTAGGCCCACAGATATTTCCGTATAATAAATTAAAGTCTTCCTCCGTTAAATAACGTAATAGTAATATAGAAATGTGTGTGCAAAACTAGTATTGTTTTCTAAACATAAATTGTTATTCAAAATTTTATCTGGCAACATCGCCTACCAAACTGAGCACTCTAGAGCTAGCACTTAACGAACCCCAGCAGATAACACCACAGAAAACTGGCTCAGTTCTAAAATCAGGGGATGGGAAGAAGCATAGTTTGAAAAAAGTCGGACAGAGGGCCCATGTAAAAAAATCTTATGAACCTGACAAACCATTGGTGTTTCATTGGTACTTTAATATTTTATTAATAACCACTTTTCGTGAAAGTTATATGTACGGCTTCTTTAGTATTTAAATACATTACATGAGCAGTTTCATGTTTGATAATAACAATTATCTATACAAAGATGGTGAAAAATTCGGATACCGGTCAACAAGAAAATACTATGGTTTCTGCAAATAAGCTGACACGACTAAAACAAACACTGACGATTGGATTTCAACAAGCACAAGATTCCAGTATGATCCGTTATGGAAATATAATTTTCTTTAAATAAAATTCTTGAAGAATTTTTTTATAAAGTGGCAAAGTTTTCACCTAAAAGCATCCACGTTGGAGTAGGCGATACAAGCCGTCAGCTAAGTACAAAAGAACTTTCAAATGAAGTTACGACTTTTGCTACTTCCGATTGTTTAGACAAGGATGTTTCACATCCCACAAATCCACAATCTGCCTTGTTGTAAGTACAACACTAGATCAATCATTTTATATTCAACATTAAATTTAGCTCATGTTAGTTTTTTCCAAATTTGAAAAAGGCGAATTTTTTTGCGTCATACTTCATTAAATAATATTTAACAAAGAAAGGCGACAACAAACTTTTGGCCGCACGTAATTGAGTTTGTTTATGTAGTATTGCAGTCAACCGAACTAAATGGCCATCTTGGCTGTAGTAAAGCATTTAATGGTTTTCCGCAAGAAGTTTATCGGGAGCCTTTTTTAAAATGTAGATTCTTCTAAAAATGAACTATGTTTGTACAAGAATAGAAAATTGAAATTTATGCTTAGTTCAAGAATTAAACGTTGTATGTTTTTTCGTAAGATTGACTGTGCTTGCGCATGATACAAAAACTTAATGTAGTCTATTTGTTTGAGATCTTTTATACCTCTTCCTTTCAACGATGGTCCATTTTTGGGGTGATAGAGCGGGGATGCTGACGTTCGCCCGATAAAACTTTACATCGACATTGATGCGACATACCTTCGACAGGTTGCGAGATAACTCCGAAAAAATTGCGAGATTACTTCGAAAATCAATGCGAGACCACTTCAACCATAACCTGACCTTACCTAACCTAACTTAACCAAACCAAACCAAACCAAACCTAACCTAACCTATCCTATCCTAACCTAACCTAACCTAACCTAACTTAACGTAACCTATCCTAACCTAATGCTTAAATCGAAACAGCCTCGCATATTTTCATAGTACATTCAAATATTTTTCAAAGTACATTCGCAAAATTGTCGAAATAGTCTCGTATATTTGTTGAGTTACTGTCTCCACCTGTCGAAACTAAATCAAATAGTCTCGATGTAAAGTTTTGTCGGGAGAAACTACCCATAAGGTTTATAGCTTTCTTTATGAGCAAAATGTTTTACTATTCTGGCCCTTTTTTTTACAAAAAAAATTGCATATTTTGGACTTTGTCCATTACACCAAAATTTGTAATGATTTTAAATATTTCTTTTAAACTAGAAATATTGTTGTCGGGAACAAACATTGTTCAGGGCCGCCGAACCGATTAACTACGTGTCGAGTCTGCGTCCGAAGCCTATCATTAGAAAACAGTGATGTTAGTTTCAGATTATGTTCGCAATGTAATCTCAAGGTCTGCGAGGATTGTGCTTCTTATTCGGACTTGGATAACGACATTGAAAAGGTATTTCATTACGTTTTTTTAGTCTGAATGTTAATACTACCATTAAGAGCCCCTATAATTTTGTTTAATTTCTTGTATTAATTGAGAAATGTTGTGTAAAAATTACACATTAAAACGATTTAGAGAGAATAGAGGGAGAAAAATACATCGTTCCCCATTTTCATACTCATGATCTTACTATTTTCTATGCTCGAGGAAGACAGGGGTACCAAAATTTTGCGATCAAAATTGTGTTAAAAAATAAAAATCTTAGTTTAAAAATATAAAATATGAGAAAGCAATTTACACCACTCTCAAACTCGTTCATGGAATAGTACCCACCACGAAATTAAGAACACCCCCCTCGTTTTGCGTGTATTCTTATGGCGCTACGTGTCTCACTGTAACTCGCGTAACTTTTTAACGGCTATTTAGGTATAGAATTTTTTTTTCTTTTTTGTCGATCACAAGAAAAATCGATCTACAAATCATACACACTTGACATTTTTGTAGGACTTACCTTCAAGTCCCTATACCCTCGTTCATCAATCAAGAACAACCTCTTTCTCCACCATAAGCGCAGTGCTAAAACCGACCTTTTGAAAAATCGATAAAAAATAATTAGCAGCAAGATTGCAAGATTGCTAAATCTGGTTGCACTCAAAGATAAATTAAAATTTATTTAATAATATTAAGACTTTTTCACAATTTTAAGGAATTTTTTAAACCCTCTCCCTATACCTCTAAGTTTTTTGCGCAAAAAGACTAGTCCGGCTTACGGCTTAAGTTTGGGGAGATAGGCGGAATTCCCCCTTTTTGAGAATTTTTTGGTTCGAAAACTTCGAGGGAGACAGCTTCCAAAAACCCTATTTTAAGTTTAAAGCCAAAAAAAAAATTACAAAATTTGTATTATTTTAGATCGGTTTTATAACATCATTTGAGATGATGTCTGAATGAAATATGAAATATTTTGCTAATTTTTCTAGATTGTAAACGTGCATAAGGTTGGGTTCAACGTATTTTTGGGATTGCTTTATTGTTGTTGCTTAATAATTTCGATACTAACATTATTTTTATTTCATTTTCCCCCAAAAAAATTTTTAGTATTCTTTCTTTGATCTTCATTTCCAACAGACTTTAGAGCAAGAGTTACGGAACATTTGACATTTTTTTTTCATGTTTTGTTTTTGGAAGACCTTTTGGCGTTGCAGTGTTTGTCGTAGAAAACATCAAGGAACTGCCTCTCCAATATTTTCAAGTCAGGGAATGGCTTGTACAGCCGTTGCTCGTCCCAACACAACCACACCAATTGCTCATCGGTGGAGTGAAGAAAAGACCAGTTCCGTTTCAATGTCTACTGATGACTACAACAAGAGGTCCCGAGATCCTAGTCCCCATGCAACACCCGGATCAGCACCAGTTTCTCGACGGGAACGACGAAGTTATTCAGGGGAAAGCGGTTTTTCCACTGATCAGAATTATTTGGCGAACGTTCAACCCATGCTCCAAGCAGAATCATATAAATATGGTCAAGGAATGAGCAGTGAACAAAGTCATGTTATAAATGAAAGAGGGAACGGTCAAAGGATACCTGAGAGAAGCCCAAGTCACCTAAGCCAGGTGAATGATATTCTTAGGTCCACTTCAGCTTCTGAAAGCTCTCAAGAAGAAATGACTGAAACACTAAAACAGTATCAACGTGGAATCACCATTTCACGAAACATCGCGCCTGACATTCATTGTTCGGAATCTTCAACTCGACGTTCTTCTAGTCGACGATCATTTCAGAATCAAACACGGGACCAATCTGTTTTTTTATCTGCTGACGATGCAAGTTTCTCGCGTATAAATCAACAACGACGCTACAGTTCAGAAAGCTCAGATGCTAGTGACGGTGGGAACACTTCAGGGACACAGCGTAGAACTTCTCAAGAAGAAAATGAGGATTCAGGAGGTTATGGTTCGTCATTGCTACCATCAACACGTCGTCGACTGTCATTCCGTAGTAATCGTACTTGTCATTTTTACGATATTGATGGGACTGAAAGTTACGCTGCTGACGAACAATCTAGTAAGATTTTATTCTTTTCTAATCTTTTACAATCTTTCAAATACTGACTAGCTAGTAGTTTAAATTACACTGTTTTAAATCACTTGTGTTGTGTTTGATAATAGAAAATTTTTTTGAATGGGGCTAGCTTTAGAAATTTAGGGAAATAGCTAAGACATTATCAAGGCAGACTTGAACTTATTTAAATTAATGTTAAGAAAAAAAGGGCTAGTAACAGTGTTCGTCCGAATAAATTTTTAGATGCCGCTTTTAATTACCTTGATCCCATAAATACTCCCCTTTTCACAGTAGAAGTTCTTACCCTTACCTCTTTTTGTTTATTCCCGCCATCAAAACGATGAAAAGCGGCATCTAAAAATTTATTCGGACGAACACTGGCTAGTAAACCAAGAGTCCGCGTGCAAATGAGACAAATCTGGGATTTTGGATTTTGGAATCTGGAAAGAGGTAAAGCAAAATAACCATTCTTATTTAAATTTCAAACGAAATCGAATGGCGTTTTTTGGTAAATAAGTTTATTAAGTTGCCGTTTTTTCTTCTAAAAACTACAAGGACCCAAGCCAAATCCCCCTCCCCTCCCGCCAATGTAGTTTTGTCCCCAACCAAGAAACATTAAATTAAAAATATCTCGGGATATACCGTATCAATTAAAATTGAATTCCGGAGAAGACGCCATTCGAATCTAAATTGCATCCCCCCCCCCCAAAAAAAAAAAAAAAAACAAAAAGAAAATGCATTCATTAGTGAACTGCGTGATAGGTGCTACCAAGAAAAATTAGGGGTTTTCAGAAAAACACATACTAATAAAAAAATAAGGTCTAAAAGGTGGAGCCTAAAGGTTGTGCGCATGCGATGATTGGTCCACGCAGTCACGTGTCTTTTGGTACCTGAAAAAGGGTCGAAAAAGGGTTCATTCCCTTGGGGTAGGCTCTGACCCTTTTTCAGGTAGCAAATAGTCACGTGATGGCGTAGACCAGTGGCAAAAAGATAGCGAAAAAAGGGAATTTTGCTCCAACTACATGAATACTTTTCGTAGTTTTTCATGTATTAAAAATGATATTAATATTGATAAAATTACAATTTTAGTTCATGAGCTTTATTACTTTACTTGTAATCTATACTCAAACTTATTTTCATTAATATATATCACACAATGGTTAGAAAAATACAGAAAATATGTTGTTTTCAGCACTTTTTTCCGAGTTCCGTGTTTAACACGGCGCTTACGGGGTAACCGCTTTCATTTTAGATTAAAATTAAAATTAAAGTTCATGAACTTTATTAATTTACGTGTAATGTATACTCAAACTTATTTTCATTAAAATATATTACACAATGGTTAAAAAATACAGGAAATACGTAGTTTTCTGCACTTTTTTCCGAGTTCCGTGTTTAACACGGTGCTTACGGGGAAATTACTTTCATTTAATCACCTATATAAACCAAACCATTATCTCTTTCCCTATAATTTTTGTAATTTATAAAGTTTAGATAATAATGTAATTGTCTATAAAAAAAATAATTGAGCAGGGACATTTGGTTCCATTCTACTCAGTACATATTAAAGGAAAAAAATTCAGTATACACGGAGTTGGAACAAATTAATATACATAAAAAATAAAAATATAATATTGCGCAGCGATTTTGTACATACTCAATCCCATTGAGCATCAGGGACATTTCGTTCAACTAGAAATATTGGTTTCATTTTAAGCACCAAGTGGCGCTTTGTGCTGCAGCGGGTGTGATCAATACGATAACTACAGGGCCAAAAATTTTGTTAATCCTAGAAAATAGGAATATATAAACCAATATTTCTAATGGAACAAACTGTATCCTATACTCAATAATTTTTTTTATGAATTAGTTATCTAAACATTATAAATTCAAAATTATAGGGAAGGGGATAATAGTTTTTAGCTGGTAAAATGATGGTGATTTCCGTTAAGTACCGATTAAACACGGAATTTGGAGTTAACTACGTATTTTCTGTATTTTAAATCCTAATAAATTTTAAATAAAATAATTTTTAGTTAGATTGCATGTATATAAATAAAGCTCTTGAACTACAATTTTATATTTGACATTGGGCTGGCGAATTTTTTAATTTTGCTTTGAATGGAAAATCCAGCAAAAATTTAAATCACGCTTTTGGAGAGAAGGCGGCTGGCAAATTTTGGAATTTTTATTTTAACGGACAGTCGTCAAGCCAAAATTAAAATCCGTTAAAATCGCTCATTTGTCTGGCTCACGGCTAGCAAATGTTTGAATATTGATTTTAACGGACAGTCGTCCAACGAAAATTTAAATAGTGGTTTTGGAGAGAAGGGCACGGCGGCTGGCAAATTTTTTAATCTTGCTTTTAAGAGACTGTAAAAAAAATCAAATAGCACTTTTTGAGAGAAGGCGGCTGGCAAAAATTTGAATTTTCATTTTAACTGGCAGTCGTCCAGTAAAAACATTATTTAAAAAAGGGCGACTGACGTGAAAAAATTAGATTACAAACGGATATATTCATTCGCACTAATTCCGCGTGGGCAGAGAGGAGATTTAAATTTTAAAAATGACTGGCAGAAGGAAAAAGGTTAATTACGGGCAGAGAGATTATTAAATTTTAAAAAATACAATAAGGTTCGTCAGTCCAAGATCGTTCACACGAAGGTTGGGTTAAGTTAGGTTAGGTTAGATTAGGTTATGTTAGCTTATGTTAGGTTAGGTTAGGTAATAACCAGGTATTGGTAAAAATCGGTAAAAATAATGTTCGACAGGCCGTAGGCCGATTGGTAAAAATAAGGTTCGACAGGCCGTAGGCCGATTGATAAAAATAAGGTTCGTCAGGCCGTAGGCCGATTGGTAAAAATAAAGTTCATCAGGCCGTAGGCCGATTTGTAACAATAAAGGTTCTACAGGCCGTTCACGCTCAGGTTAGGTTGGTTAGGTTTGGTTAGCTTGGCTTATGCAAGTGATGTTACTTGAGGTACGACGCTGTTACTTTTGACATAAGCATTTCGATAGCGGGGTTCAGAATCATTAATGCACAAAATTCTCATGTTTCAGTTATGCTTTCTTTACAACCGGCGGGCAGATCATGGGCAGGCAAATGTATTCACACTGATTTTAACCTAACCTAACCTAGCTTAACTTAACGAAGAGAAATCTATTAGCGCGCCAAATTCACCTAAATTCTTGTTATGTTCGGTTCAACTGGCCTCTGCTACTCTTGAAAAAAAAATTTCTATAGCCAAGTTGGAGAATACTCATTCCCGCACCAAATTCTCATGTTTCCCTTATACTAGCTTTAAAACTGGCTAAAGATGTCTAGTTTATATATATTACATTGAATAAATAACATTAAATTAAGAAATGCATAAAATAAGAACATTTACACATTTTTTGTGGATAGAAATATTATATTTGTTTGTGTTACTCTGCATTTTTTATTGAAACAATTATTATTCCTCTAGCGACCAATGTCAGTGTTAACAGATCATCACGTCGTTCATGCTCTGATATATCTCAGCTCAGCAACGATCTTGTAACAACGACAAAAGCAACAAGTAATCAACATAGACAACATTCGACTCACGGATCTACAATGTATGGCAGTGTTGATGACGAGCACACACAATTAAACCGAAAGATTTCAACCCAGCTAAGTGATACACTAGTCAGCCATATAAGATCACAATCTCCTCGCCCATCAATGGCGTTCAGTCGGAGTGGATCGGATCGCCGATCAATTGAACGAGAGGCTATTCGTATAGTAATTGATGACGTTGACTGTCCCATTAGTTGTCAGGCTATGCCACAATCAAAACACGAGGAAAGTTCAACTCTTAACGTTTGTTTACTTCGTGATCCTAATTTTAGCGGCAAGGGTTTTACGGCTGGTTTTGGTTTATCATTAATCAGCGGAGAAAATGTCGTCATCAGCAGGATAGATTCTAATGGTTAGTACTACTTTCACATCTCTCAGTACATGTATTAATTTCCATGATTTAGGACCAGCAGATCAAGCAGGGCTGATGTGTGGTGATATTGTACTCTCTTGGGATGGAGTTCAAGTAAAGTATTCATTTTCCATTTTTATCCAGTTTTTGCTTAATCCAAAATACTTTTATTTTAAGAAAATTTATAAAATTGGCATATAATAATCTTACAACGTTTAAATAAGAAACATAAAAATAAATAAACCAGTTCATTTCGTCAAAAAATCTTTAGGAATAAAGTTCCTAACAGCAGAATTGGTGTCAACGAAAATTTTATCCGCTTCATTTTTATCGAAGGTTAAGTACTCTACGTTAAGTAGGTTAGGCAATGTTGGGTTAGTCAGGTTATAGTCATACGTCGAAGGGAAGATTACACGGAAAGAAAAGGTATTCCTCTTTTTCCAACTTCTTCTCCGTCTTTTCTTCCCTCGAACGATCGTTCTATATGACTAGTTCAAGAAATCATGTCAACATTATACTTATTATTTTAATTTTTCTTTCTCTACGACAAAAAGATGTTGAATATAATATCAAAATTAAATGAGTACACTTACCTTTGGAAAAAATTCAAATCAAATATAAGATAATGCAATTCTTCGAGAAAAATTTAGTAACAAAAAACGAGATCACTTTTGCAGTTCCATAAGAAATGTATACCATTTTATATTATTACCGAAAAACATGGATTCCACCCGCAAAGTGCGTTTCCGAAGTAGGAGGGTACGAGTTCTCCACTTTCTCTAAATAAATATTATTATAATGCGACAACAGTAACGTAGTAGTGTCAGCTGTCGTTTATGGTGAATTACGTTGATTGTTGTAGGAAAGATTTTTCGGGTAAACCGCAGCATCAATTCTTCCATTTTATTATAAAGTGATAATCTTTGCAGTTACCGGTGATGAAATCATCACCATCAAATTTTCAAAATTTCAGAAATGGATTTTTTTACAGCTGATAGGTTGGAACTTTGAATTTGAAGATATTGAAGAAGAGCTCCAACACAGTGGAGACAGCATACAGATTCAAGTATTACGTGAATCCTTCATAGAAGATTTGGCGCTATCCCATGCAAAACAAACTAAGGCCTACGAACAAAGAGAAGATTCGTCAATGAGGCCTAATAAACTCACAACGACTCCTATTATTCTTGACGTGGCATCATCTGGTCGTTCTACACCTCCTTCACCGACTCGTCGTCGCCTTCCTAAAGCACCTACGGGATCAACGAAAGTTACGATGGATCCTCTTGTTGCATTCGTTTATCGAGTACAGCTACAGTTTAATTGCAGCATTGAGCGTAATGGTAATGTATGCATGGTAATAACTGTGATTGAAGCCGAAAAATCGATTACAACTTCACAACAGTCCCAAGAAATGGAGGAAGACAGCAAGGAAAACGATTTCTTTTGGATACGCATTATTCTTAAATTGCCTAGGTAATAAAACTTTAATTTCAGTGGAAATATGAGATCAACAAGTTGGATAGTCGAATCGGTTTTTTCTTATTTTTTACGATTTGACTAGAGAAGATGTCATTAAAAAATTGATCTAATGAAATCAATGGCCTAATTACGGGACCCATTATCGCGTATTCTTCAGAAATCATCTATGTAAATGAATAATGTTTCCTAAAAATAAAAATAAAATAAAAAAATATAGATTTAGGGTTGTATACGAATACGAAATGATTATAAATACGAAAAAGATAAAGACCGAAAAAATGATCCAATTGAAATCTACAAGGAATGTTATTCTTTCATTAATCCAAAGTCGATATTTAAAAAAATATATTTTATTTTATTTTTTGTATTATTATCAATAAAAAGATTTAGATTAAGATTTATTATTATTTTAGGATTATTTATTAATTATACTTTCGATTTAACTAGTGGAGCAAGCCGAAAGTTTGTGACAGAAAGAGTCAAGTCTTTATACGGCATGCGTTGGAATTCTTTCTTCACTTGTTCTGATCTGACAACTGAAGATGTTTCCCGGTCAGAATTTTTCTTGTCACTATGGACCGACTATTTGCAAAAAGGAGAAACCAAAATCGGTAAAATTATCATTTTTAAATCAAACTGAGAATTTTAGGTAACAAATTTGTATTCATTTTCTCTATTGTCAATGTGAAAAAGCGTAAAAAAATCTTACAATTTCAATTCATATGTTTCTTAATTAGAAATTACTGAAATTTTCACCGTTTCTGAATATTTATTGCAAACCTAATTATTGTTAGTATCATAAGAAATCAAAATTTCTGAAAATACTTCAAATTTTTAGGACTTTTTCAATATAATCCACTGATTACCATGTCTCGCTTTTCAAGGAGATTTCTATATGTTTGATTAACTTAGGTTAGGCCATTATTAATTTTATATGACTATTTCCCACATATTTTGAATCCCTTTTAATAGTTTTTTTGGTTCATCATTCATCCAGAATTCTTCAAATATATTTTTTAGGGGCATGTGAAGATTAACACACTTCAATGTAATTTTCGTTACAATTTTTGACATATATTGAAAAATCAGGAAGATTTCTAAAACCAAATACTGAAAGCAATGTAAAATTATGTAAGATATTATTACTTTTAATGAAAAAAGATGTTGGGTACACCTGAATAGGTGATATATCTTGAACGGTAAATTTTCGCGTTCAGGTGTCGTTCAGGTGTTGATTATTCCCACGTTTTTCATTTCTTGCTCCCCCATTGTTTTCTCATGAACGAAATTGACTTATTTTTGTTTTTATTATTCTTATTATACAATGTCGCAAACAATTCTAGTTTTTTCCCTCATCCTTCTCAATCATAAGGCGCTTGAGGATTTGTTTGATTTGGCCGTTCTATCTGGCAACGCAGCATATCGGTGCACCTTTTAAAAAAGTGCGCGGAGAAAGTACGAATAAGAAGCTCCCTCATTCTCCCTCCCTTAGCGACAGGGAGGGGATTTTCGTGTGGTATACCCCTGTTTTTTTTTGTTTTTTTAAGGTGCACCGCAATGCTGCGCTGCCAGATAAAACAGCAAAACAAAACGGATCCCAAAGACCCCCATAGGCTCCGCTTTATGCTTATGTATTTCATTTTTTATTTATTTTATTAAAATCCCTTAAAAAATGAGTGTAAATGGTGCTGAAGTAGATTTATTCTTTAAACTTCAACCTCAGGTGAAAAGAACGTGACAAAAAATCCCTCTAAAAAAATATTTTACACACTATTAACACTCATTTTGATAATTATAGTTAACAATATGGTTCAGCGTGTTGAGTGGTGAATTGCTTGTTAAATTGAAGAATATCATTTTCTTATAGCAAAAAATTGAAACCTTTTCATTTGTTTTATTTAAAATTTAATTTTTTATAGCCGAGGTGATTGTAGAATTTCAAAATATTACCATGGATGGCAGGCCAACGTGGTTTTCACTTCGTAATTGTGACTCATCGCTATTTTCATCTCGCCGACTTTGCAAAGCTGTATCTTATGATCAACAAAATCAGCCCCAGATTTACAATCTTAGTCGAAACAGTTCCGAGTTGAGTGTTGATCAGACTAGCCAGTCTCCTACCTCATCCCAGCAAAGAACTCCTAGCCCTCCAAGCATATGTTTGCCTCGATCTCGATCTGCCGAGATTTGTCAACTTCTTCTTCAACCAGAAGCACCAGGTTGGGCAATGTCTGGATTATCCGCACCTGCATCACTTGCGCCCTCTCGACGGGGCTCTTCTTATAATTGTGACGAAGAACTACTAGTTCCACATTCATCTCCGTCATCCCGTCGTGGATCATGTGTTATTGACGCCAATGAAATGAACAACTTGGAAATTGTTCATCAGAAACTTTCATCTTCAACAGCACACAATTTAGATCCGTCAGAACTTCAACATAATAGATTACCAATATCTCAATGGCGAAGTCAAAGTTTCCGAACAGAAACCAAGCACAATCAACAACTTTCTCAAAGCTTCACTTCTAAGCGAATAGCCAGAATCCTCAATAGTTCTGCCTTAGAATTCGGGGTAGCACAAATTCTTCCAGCAGGTCAAGTAATGTTGGAGAGAGATGAAACTATAATAAGATCAAAAATCGAGTCATGTGGACAGATAAAACTTGGATTAATTTTTTTACAAGAGCAATTAGAAGTTGAAGTCATAGCTGCTCGAAATTTGCCGATAGACGGGAAAAATGGATCCCTGCCAGACACCTATGTAAAGGTAAAAAATTAAATAACTGTTTCAATTAGAATCAGGGCATTAAAAAATTATACTTTGTTTACACTGTTTAGCTTTCATGTAACAATTATTTTTATTAATTACTGACTTTGGTAGCTCATTAGGTTTTCTAAGGGAAGCAGATACTACTCTAAACTTTAAATGCTTTTCTCAAACATGATACGTTTTTTATAGCGTAAATTTAAGACACAACGAAATAAAGAGTAAGAGGAGTTTTTTGACCCTATTTATATTTTCAGCAACTTTTTACCCTTGAAATTTCACCTTAATTCCATGATTGAACTTTTTTTTGTGTTTAATGTTTTCTGTTGTTGTCTTATTTACTTACCTCTACTTCAGTAATTTTTTTATTGATTTGAAAATTTGATTTGAAATTTGTTTTTTTTATTTGGGGAGAAGCCTACGTTGTTGGATTAATTAGGACAAAAGGGTGGGTGATTTCGACAGCTACAGTTAAGATTTTTTTTTTAAAAGGAAAAAATTGTTCACTGCTGTCCCACTTCGGACACAAAGTGTAGCAAATCTACCAAAAACAAGACATTTTTTTTAAATACTGAGGAAAGAAAATAACAGAGATAAATTCATTTGTCTTGTTGCTAAAGAAAAACAAACGTCTAAACAACAAATCTGTTCGTATAAAGGAGTTTTCTAGAATTTAAAATTGGGAAACAAAGTATAGTAACCAAATTTTTTACGAAAAAAATTCTGCTTTTAACTATCCCCAATAATTTATTTAATTTTTATAAAATTTTTGAACTTTTGCCCTCAATAGAAAACTTGTAAACACTTGTCATATAATCTTTTGAAAATTTGTATTAAGTATTAACTATTCCCTTCTCCCACTTCACACATTGTTTTTGTTAACCCCAGTCATTTAAAAGCTAACCCTGATAATCAAAATATGATTTAATCGTGCTCTTGGGGGTTATATTTTTGAAAATTTTGACTAGACATCGGAACCAGACACTGCTAGGTTTTGCAAAATTTTCGGCAAATTTAATGGCGTTATCAAATTTAAGCATAAAACACATTTCTCAAAAATGTATCATGGCTATAAAAGTTTAATTAAGAAAATCCACTAATTTAACCCATAATATTTTTTTCAGTAATAAGTTTGAATTTCAGAATTAATTCAATGATTAATCAATTGTTTGCAGGTTACTATTTGCAATGGTGATCGTGTTTTTGACACACGAAAAACCAGAACAATGAGACAGACTTGTCATCCAGAGTTCCATCAGACGTTGCTCCTAAATACATGCAATGATAAAAATGCTACTATTATAATTGAAATTCGGCTAAAAGATGGAGTAAGCACTGGAAAGTCGATTTGCAATTCTCTGGCTCTTTCCCCCACACACAGCATCAACCATATATCTTTGGAGCAGGATCCATTCACGTTGGGATTTGTTCATATAGCACTAAATCGTTTGACATTGAAAACATTGACCATATCTTGGTATCGACTAATCCCAGGCTACATGGTTAATTCAAAAAATTTCATTCAGCGAAATATTTCACCCTAATTTAAAGCATATTTGTTGCATTATTTTCATGTTTAAAGATGCGATGGTTTACTTTGTTAAACTGAATTTTAACTTTTTTTATGTTTTTTGTTTTACAAAATTTGCTTCTACATTACCCTGATTTAAACAAGCAATCAGACAATAAAGAAACACAATTTAAAGATAAACATGAAGCAATTTGAAAATTCTTTTTTTCGGTATCGGAAAAATTTCAAATGTTAAAACATAAAATTTTATGAAAAGGTATCAAAATTTAATATTAAATGATTGCAAATATCTTGCGCAGACCATGCTTAAATTTTTTTTTACATTTTCCTAAGCCTGTGGTTTACCGAAACGAAAAAAAAATAGATTTTACTTCTTCTGTCGATTTCTAGATTCAATTTTAAAACAGATTTCTTGTGATTTTTTTTATTGCGTAGATGGTTGCTTGTTTTAAATCAGTTTGTAAAGTCGAGGGCATAGACATTCATTTAGATATCGTTTTAAATTTGTAACCCCATATTTGTATGCGCTGTTTACAACTGCGCCATAGTTTTAATGGACCCCAGTTTCGTATTTGCTTCCAATTTATGCTAAATGTTTTGTCCTCTGGATGGAAATTATCTATTTTTTTTTCGCCCTTGTAAAAGACAATCTAACGTATATAATACATTATAAATCGTACACAAATATTAGAAGATCAAATTAATAAAGATTCTGTTAAGGTAGAAACAGAATAAAAAAGAAACTAATTAGTGAATCTCATTAGAACGATCTACGGTTTATGAACGATGTCCGTTAGTTTTCAAAATTTACATTTTATTAAAGCTATAAGGTTTTCAAGCTGAAACAACTGTCTTATTCTGTAAGGCTGATCTATGTAAAGTAAATAATAAAGTAAATAAGTCCTAAAAACTATTATTAGGGCATGACGCTTTCATTTTACTTTTAATGTTTACATAAATACAGTTACAAACAAAAAATGTAAACTGTAGCAGTCAAGTTGAGTGAGCAATGTTAAATCGCTTCTGAGCGCAATAATGAATTCTTTAATACTCTAAAACCTGAAAGAAGCGTCCTGAAGAATGAGGGTATCATTAAAGAATCCACGATTCTAACATTTTCCGAAATAGTGAGAAATGTTTCTTGTTATATATTCTCTTTGTTTTCTTTACAGCTGAATTGTCGTGAATTTGATTGGTGCGATAAAAGGAGACCTGAACTGTGTTATCAGAGGGTATTGAGCTTTAAATAGCATTACAAAATCGCGAATATCTCTATATTGAAAACCCCGTTAAACTCTTCGTCCTCTATCTATCTCAACAAAAATTCAGGAATCTTTAAAAATATGATAAAATGTAATGTCCTAGCTCAGAGCTGTATATACGGGAGTAACTCTAGAATAACGATGACGGAGGATAATCAACTTGTTTATTCTGGGATAGCTAATACAGAGGCTTGTACCAAAACTTTTTGTATAATCGACTTTGTTCTGAAAAATAATCGATTACAAGTCGACTTTGTGAAAAAGTCTCGACTTTTAAGTCGACTTTCTAAAATAATCGACTTTTTTATTTTGCTCTGTTGCCATTCATGCAGGAGTGGGTTTTTAAAATAAAACAAGGTTTTAAAATATTTCAATCACGTCGTATCTGTTATAAAAGAACAAAAATTCAGTCTTGCACTTTCGTTGTATTTTTAAGAAAATTATTTCAAGATTCAAAGATGATTGTCAAGTCGTCAAAGGCAGTCAAACTAAATAAAATTAATCTTCATTTCCATTGACAGTCTGATAAGAATGAGGAATTACTTGAGCATTAAATGCAATGAAAATATTCATATCCACATTATGTGGTGAAATGTTGGCTCGTAAAGAAGACACAATATTTCCACCCTTGCTAAAAATCCTTTCGCAACACGCAGACGTGGCTGGAATTCCTAACACTTTACGAGCAACCACAGAAAGAAGTGGAAATTGATCTTGGCGTATTTTCCACCAAGCAAGCAAGACAAACGAATCCAAATCTTTTTTTGAAATTAAAGGAGTTGATAAGTACAAAGTAATTTCCTTTTTTTAAGGCGTCATTTTCAACGGGCAGTGATCGAGAATCTAAAAGTCCACCTAACAATGCGGACAATTTAGACGGTTTTTTTTATTTCCTGGGCAAGCAGCAGCTGAATTTCCAGTTCCGGTTGGTTCGGTTGATTGATTCGGTGACGAAGCGGCTTGAGGCTGATCTCGACGATTGACTTAAATTGGTCGTTGATTTGAAGTAGGTCTCGTTGCAGTCATTCTCTGTTTCAAAGCTCGCTCAAAGTTATCGATGGCCGTCTTAAATTCATCTGGATGGGAGATAAAATTCCTCGTTCCTTTCCAGCGAATATCGAGGGAAGTAGCCAGCACGTAAATGGGATTTTCAACTCGTCCAAATCTTTTTTCAATCGAACTTTCTATATTTTCTTTGAGAATGAGTAAGTCCGTATGCAGCACATTAAGCTCTTCACTCTCCAAATCTAAATCTTCTTCAATTTCACGTTCCTCATTTCCTTCTTCCTGGGACAGAAGCTCCAGCATAGGCAGAACAAGAGAAATTGTTGGGTATTTGTCACCCTGTAAGATTTCGGTGCATTTCCGAAAAGGCATTAAACATTTCATAAGGCATCTCAAAAAGTAAATCTCGCCATTGGACAGCAGAAGTTCGATTTTGTCGTATTTCAGGAGCAACCGCCGAATGACCGCACGGTTAGCGAGAATCGATTCTATCAAGATGCACTTCGAGTTCCATCGAGTAGCGTTGTCCTTCTTAACGCTACTTGTAGACGTATCCATGTCAAAGTCTTCAAAGTAGTGTAATGATCCCAATTGTAAGCTTTGACGGCCGTCGTATTACACGGAAATACGAGCGCTACAAAGCTGTGAGAAAGTCATGCAGCGTGACTAGGCAAGATGCCCATATACGGAATAGTCCGTATGTGGCATGACTGCCGCTTGAAGAGTCACCATGACAAGCTAGAAGAGACTCTGCGATTCAGCGTGACAATACTTAATGTCATCGCCGCTTTCGCGTGCTTGCAAGGGTCTCCGCGATAGACGCGGGAGCGCGAGTTGTTCACTCGCGCTCAGTATAAATTCGCGCGGATTCTGCAGAGAAAAGCAGAGTCAGTTCAGCTCTTCTGTTAGCCTCTACTCTCCCTTCTCTCTCTGTTTGCTTGATGCTTGTTTTGTACTCGGCTTTATTATTGCAATACACTGGTGATCCCGTATCTGCACTACTACATTTGGAGGTCCCAACGAGACCACCGAAAACAAGTAGTGAGATACAATTCTCTGAAAAGAGGATCGAATCACCCTCGGATACCTACGGGTATCGTGTGTGTTGCTAGAGTTTTGCCGAGTGCGTTAACAAGTATTTGGAAGCCAGTGAGAAACTTGGGTGAGATCAACTCTCCACTCCAACTTCTCCGCAAGAGCAAGGTAAGCAGATGACAGATAATCTAAATTTAACATCAGAGACTGCTCTCAAGACCCTTTATACTAAGCTATACCCGAGTTTACCGGAAGAACATTTACCAACTTCAGACCCGACTTCTCCCGAAGAGACCCATATCGATTTTGTTAATGACCCTGCCGTAAGTGAGGCTCGACACAAATTTTTAACCAGTTGGAAAGCATCCGTCGAGTTAGAGACTAGTTATCAAACAGAAATTAGTAAGGATTCAGGCACTAGATTCGGAGAATCAAGAGTAGCACAGCTACAAGAAGAAAGTCAAGCGGCACATAAAAGAACAACTAATGACCTTAACTTATATGTATATGTTGTTGTAAAAGATAAGCTAGAATCCGGCGAAAATCCCTTAATCACCCCAGAATCCATTCAAGAAGCTACCAAAACCCTGAAAAGTTATATTAAATCTCTTAACGGTAAAGAAGAGAGCGTACATTCACTAATCCAATTATTGCATACGGTCCACGGAAAACAAAGAGAGTTTACCACAGAGTTAGTAACCATATTACAAAGAGAAGCTCTCCTACAAAACGCAAAACTAAATAAGGCCAATAACGACTTGACTAAAGAGAAAGTAAAATTAGAAAAGAAATTAAAGGCGTCAAACGAAAAACTTGAAGACATTAGAGTAAATAACGAAAAGGTGGAACGATTACAAAAAGATTACACCCTTAACATAGCCACATTAAGCAATTGTGAACAGCAAATAGGGAAATTACAGAGTGAGCTAAAAGAAGCCAGAGAGACAGCTGAACAATTACAGTCAACTGCGGAATTGGATTCGCAGGTTGAAGTCTTAAGAGAGGCGTTAGACAAAGAAACAAAACTCACTACTCAGCTAAAAACAGCTCTAGAATCGAAGCAGCGGGAAATCAAAACGATCGAAGAAAACAGTCTAGAAGCTAACGGCGAATTAGAAGAAAGTGTTAAAACGTACCAAGAGAATCTACAGTCATCCAAGAAACAGTGTGAAATTCTTCAAGGCGAAATTAATTTACTCAAACGGGAATTAAACTCCGCGGAACAATTAAACGTTCAGATAACTAAAACAAAAGATACAACTGAAGATAGCCTTAAAACAGTAACCTCCCAGAACAAGACCCACATCGCACAGCTGCAAATTGTGACTTATGAAGTAAATGATCTTAAAAGAAATAAGAAAAGTCTTGAACAAAAGATCGAAAGCTTACACCTTATGATTAAAGACCTTACAGAACGAGAAAAAACATATCTGGAAACAGAGGAACTATACGAGCAAAATTTCCGAGATATCACAGATAAGACCTACGATACGACTCAGTTTTTAGAAGAATTAAGAAATTCAAGTGACCTTAACAAATCTTTACACCAAGAACTTAACAGCAAGGAAACACAGACAACATTAGATTTACAAAATATAATAAACCTGAATAACGCTCAGGCCGACCTTATAGCTAGGCTTCAGAAAACAAATAATAGTTTACTTAAAAACCGAAGGGCAAGTATCCCAATCATGGGAGTAGGTACAGGACCAGGTCATGGTAGACGAGGGAACAATGACGACGAAGATGATACAGGAAACTCAACAGGTAACCAAGACCAAGCAGCTGATACAACCATACTAGACAACGTCGCAAAACCCATTGTAAAAGTGTTAGGAGAACTTTTCTCTAGAGAAGATAAGAAGTCGATTCCAACTTTTAAAGGAAAAAGTACCGACAAACTAATAACCGAATGGCTTAAAACGGCCGAACACGTAGCAAGAAATAATGACTGGGACGAAGACCAAAAATTAAGATTTTTCTCGGACAGACTTAAGGGCGAAGCCTTAGAATGGCATGATGAATACGTAGAAGAACAGGACGATCTCCTGAACTATACAGATTGGCGTAACGATATTATAGAAAGATTTAGAGATTCATTCGACATTGCAACGTTAAAACGCAAACTACAAAAACTTAAACAGCGACCAGAAGAAAGCTGCCGAACGTTTATATCTCGACTGAAAAACTTATATGAAAGCATAGAGGGAAAAGAGGACAGACAGGTGAGTCCGAATAAATCAGTTATAGAAGACACACTCCGACAAAAAGTTAAAAAGATGCGAGACGAAACTCTTATCAAAATTCTTCTTCAAGGAATCCTACCTAAATTTAAAGCAGAGCTATATCTAAGGATGCCCGAAGATAGCAATGACTTCGAAGCCTTATGCAAACAACTCATAATATCGGAACAGATTTTACAAAATAAAGAAAGTAGCGAGGATAAAGAACTAACAGCAGTAATTGCTGGTATAACCCATCATGAAAAACAACAGGATGATGAATTAAGCCAACAGAAATTAGAAATAGGGAGCCTTAAACAAAAAATTGCTGAGTTAGAAACTTATAGTAAAAAACGACACTCTTCGCAGGAACATCTAGCGACCGTCGCAGCTGTGGATCACTACGATCCAAGGCGAACCTCCTCGTTAGACCGTCATCCAAGAAAAGACTCAAGAGTACAATTTTCGAGACCATCATCATCGCAGAGTAGGGACTCCAGCTTTTCACGACAGCAAGGACGAAATAGCAGTTACTCACGTAGCAGGGACCAGAGTCCAGCGTATCACAGGGATTCACACAACAACAAAAGGTCGTATTCCAACAATCAACCTATAGATTTCAAGGCAACGATAGAAACCGACAACCAAATAATTCACGGTACAATCGCAATAGATATCCGAATCAGAATAATTGAAATAATTTTAAGTGGCCAAACAATAGCCATAACAACCACGAACAAGTAGGTCCACAAGGACAGCCGTCATCAACTCGAAGGAATCTAACTTGTTATAATTGCGGAAAACAAGGGCATATCGCTAGAGAATGTTGGACGGATATGGCTCGGGCCAACCGAGCGTACCACCCCAGTAATTAGTGTGGGAAAACATCGCTATAAACTCTATTCTATCAATAAATAATCTGACCCAACCAAACATACCAAACCTTCCGCAATTAATGCGAATTCCGATCTTAATTTTTGACATACGTACCAATGGATTAATCGATACCGGTGCTGCAGCCAGCCTGGTATCTTCTGACATTCTTTTTCAGCTTAAGGGGAGAACAATTCAATCATTGAAAAATGACGAAAACACTCCCATATTTAAAACAGTTTCTGGACAGGAATTACATTCCTTAGGCAAATATAAATTCCCAGTAACAATAAATAAGGACCACACTTTTGAGCATAGCTTTTATGTAATGAATAATCTTAAAGAAAACTGCATTTTAGGAATAGACTTTTTATCTCAAAATAATGTTAAAATAAATACAAAAAATAAACATATTAACTATGATCACGCAGCAGCCGAGCAACTACTCGAGGCTGATTGCCCCATATATAGCTTAACAATCGGAGATGATCAGACCGAAATACCGCTTACATCATGTGAAAGACCCTATCGTATGGTTAGAACGAGGGAAATTCAAATACCCGATAGCTTAATTACAACCAATAGTACACCCAACGCTTATAAAAACCCAGTAGTATTAAACCAAAAGGGTCCGGACTACAAACGTCCAACTGTTATCACAGAAACGTATGAGGATGGACCACTTACCACCAATGATTTACTTGACTTATTGCCCTTTCAACAGTTTACCATTAATAATAACAATGAAATCGTTTCAACCGTACCGGTTAGTGAGTTCAATCTTAGTCACCTAGAACCAGAAAAACGTCATATTGTTATGCGACAACTCTACGAGTTTGAACATAACAATCTCTTCTCTAACAAAGAAGGAAATCTGGGACTAGCAGTAGATGTAAAGCATTTTATCAATACAGGAGATAACCCACCAGTAAGCATGCGAACCAGACGCACCCCAGAAGCATTAAAATCGACATTTTGGGAAACCCTGCGTAAAATGTTAGCAAAAGAAGTAATAAGAATTAGTTCAAGCCCATATGCGGCGGGAATAGTTATGGCTCTTAAGAAGGATGGTACATTAAGACTTTGCATCGACTATAGGTTATTGAATAAAATCACAATTAAAGACAAATTTTCGCTACCACGAATAGAAGACACCATAGATGCGTTGTATGGTGCCCGATACTTTTCGACACTCGATCTACTAAGCGGTTATTGGCAAATCGAAATCAATGAAGCTGACAAACATAAAACAGCTTTCATTTGTGAACTAGGCTTTTTCGAATTTAACCGTATGCCATTCGGATTGACGAATGCTCCAAGCACCTTTCAACGTGCAATGAATAATATTTTTAAAGACGAGCTCTACAAATTTGTATTGGTTTACTTGGATGATATTATCATCTACAGTAAAACATTTAATGACCACCTTATCCATTTGCGTAAAGATTTTGAACTTTTGCAATCTGCAGGGTTGCGGTTAAATAGAACAAAATGTGAGTTTTTCAAAAATAAGATAGATTATCTAGGATATATTGTTTCAGAAGAAGGAATTGCACCAAACACCAAGAAAATAGAATCCATTACCACGTACCTAGAACCTACTAACCAGAAGGAGCTAGGATCATTCCTAGGGCTCGCGAGCTATTACCGTAAGTTTGTCCGTGCTTTCGCAGAAAAAGCGCATCCACTTACAGCATTGACTAAAAAAAGTGCACCATGGAAATGGGGCGAGGAGGAAAGGGACGCCTTTAACTGTATTAAACAATGCTTGACAACCAAACCTATCCTGGGGTATCCGGATTTCACGCGCGAATTCATCATCTACACGGATGCGTCAGGATACGGAATTGGTGCAGTATTGGCACAGATGCAGCCTCCAGCCCTCCCCGACCAATCGGAAACCGATGATGCGGACCCCGCAGAATCGGAAGACCGAGAAGTCGTAATAGCATATACATCGAAACATCTTAATGAACGAGAAGCTAAGTGGTCAACAACAGAAAAAGAAGGTTTTGCTATTGTTCACGCGATAGAAGTCTTCAGACCTTATCTATATGGAAGATCTTTCACTGTTTTTACTGATCACCGTCCTTTGGAATGGTTGATGAGTAAACCAGAACCGGCAGGACGATTGTAGCGATGGGCACTCAAAATCCAAGAGTATGACATGAAAATAGGGTATCGACCTGGAAAGTCACACCAAAATGCTGATTGCCTAAGTCGTATCCCAAAAAATCTTGGAGCGATACCTAAAACTCCCACCGGAGCTAAGGTGATCGCCGCTGTAACGTTCACGCCACGTAAAGAAAAACAACAAACTAACAGATCTGTCCATGTAGATATACCTAGGACTGAAATTAGTGAATGGGCTAGATTACAACGAACAGACGAATATTGTCAGATGCTGATAAAAAGAATAGAAGACGAAACTAAGCAGGAAGCCAAGAGACAGGCCCGATATAATGAATACGTAGAATTTGAAAACGACTACAAATACATAAGTGAGGATCGAAAAAGACAAAATGAAAATTTAGAAAACGAAACCGACCAAAGAGTCAGGAGCTACCCGCATAAAATAGAAGGCACGAATGCCGAGGATCAACTGAAAACAAAGAGATATAGTTTTAATAAAAAAAGAGAAATAATAGACGTTTATAAGCGATTAATTGTACCACGAATAAAAGTTAAAGAAATTTTGATAGAAAACCACGACCACATGTTAGCAGGACACTTAGGTATAGCGAAAACAATAGCCAGGATTAAAAGACAATATAATTGGAAAGGCATAAAGAAGGATGTAGTCGCTCACGTGACCAGTTGTATACTTTGTGTGAGAAGAAAAGCTATGGGTGCCACGAAAGCTCCCTTACAATCACTTCCACCAGTATACGAAATTTGGGAACGTATTGCGATGGACATCGTAGGACCAGTACGAGAAAGTAGAAAAGGTTACAGATATATACTAGTGATTTCAGATTACGCAAGCCGTTTTGTCATGACCATACCTATGAAAGATCAAACAACACGCACTGTAGCGAAGTGTTTGGTTCATAAAGTTATAACCAAATATGGAGCCCCACAAAATGTACTAACCGACAGAGGAACTAACTTCTTATCTACCTTAGTAAAAGAGATATGTATATTATTTAAAATTAAACAAATGCGCACAACAGCGTACCATCCGCAAACAGACGGACTGGTAGAACGATTCAATAGAACATTAATTGACATGCTAACTTGCTATGTAGTAGACGAACCAGAACAGTGGGAAAGATTTCTACCCTATGTAACTTTTGCTTATAACACCGCAGTTCAATCCACATTGCAGGAGTGTCCGTTCTTCCTTTTCTTCGGAAGACTACCAGTTCTTCCACACGATGTAAAATTAAATCTTAAATACGAGATTACAGGAGATGATGCATTTATATATACAAAGAAATGGATGCAAGCCCAAAGGTTAGCCCGCAAACATCTCTTTAAAGCACAAGAAAAACAAAAATTTAATTACAACCTAGGGACAGTCGAAACCATGTACGAAATAGGGGATTGGGTAATGTTAAAAGCACCCCCGATGGCAGGAAAATTCATCAACCGTTGGAATGGCCCATATAAAATTACAAAAAATTATTCTAAATTAAATTACGAGATTGAAAACATTGAGGATAAAAAACAAAAACGAATGGTTGTCCATGTAAACAGACTAAAGAAATTCAATCAACGAGAAAACAGCTCCACACTAACAAACCCAAATAAACAAGAACCCCAAGAAAATATGGACACTCAGAAAGCCGGAGAGATACAAACTAATCCAGAGACGACTACAGTTAAAAGAGGTAGAGGTCGTCCGCGAAAAAATATTCAACAAACCAGCGAGGTACCATTCAGTGAACCGAACCAAAACTACCTAATCCGAAACAGTTCAAACCGTCAAACAAGAAACCAGACAACCCAAACACGTAACCAATCAAGGGAACCAAGACAACAACGATTTAGGAGTAATAGGAGAAATCAAGCAAATAGCTCCTTCGCCAACCTTCCACCTTGGAGAGGCAGATTAAGATCTTCGTCAAGTAGCTCCCAGAATCATCCACATTACTGCCTTTGCCCTAGATGCCAACCGTTACGGTCAAGAGAACAATGCCAAGCCGACGATAATTGTCGACCAACCTATCGTTATGCATCACATCAAACTCCCCTACAGTTCCTACCCCGACATCTAACTATCGGACGACGCGACCCGTGTTTTCCCCACAACATATCTACTGAACAATTCTGCATAAATCATCCAAGCTGCACGCATTACAGACAGCATATGATTGACCTTTATCGTATGCGGCACAACGAACGAATACTTCCATATCAAAGTCGCTATAACTTAAGACCACGAAATTTAAAAAAAAAAAAAATCCCAGCTCTATTTGTAAATACTTCCTTTTCCATTCCAAACAGATGGCCGAATTTCTACCCTTAATCACCTATCTACTACTCTTCATGTATCCCGTATTACCCTTATACATACCCGTTTGCGACTGCAACCAAGCGAAGACGCGAGGTATCCTCGATATAAACAAGCCGTATTACTGTGAAAAAGAAAAAACTGACACAGCTCACAAATCAAGAGTAACCACAAACTATACGCTGATAACCAAACAGAGTCCTACAGTAACCTGGAAGGGATGGTCTTGTCAACAGTGGGTAAAATCAAAAAAGATAGTTGGCTCCTTCTGGATTGGATCTTTCGACACAATACCTTCCCAACAAACCCGTCTTGTTTCTGCTCTGGAATGTTGGGAAATGATTAACAGCAGAAAGTGCGGAGAAAATTTAATGCAGAGCAGCGCCACCACCTTAAGCTTCACAGCCTCACCTACTGGAGAAGGCAAGTGGTATGCCACTCGTGAGTACCGTGCCCTCAACTGTTTAGTAGAAGAAATAACACTGAAACAAAACCCTGACGAACATCAAATAGAGAGTCCGTTCGGATTACTCAATGCGACCCAACAGGATAAACAGATAACTTACAATCACAACACTATAGTATGGGGAGAAATGACTTCTAACACATCAAATTCAATACCCATCTTCAGCGGCCGTGCATATTTAGAATTAACGCAGACCGATGTAAATAACAACATTAGTAGATTAGTAGATACACAAAGGCAAATAGAAATTAGTTTTTACAATACATCGGATCGTCACAATACCGAACTCTCAGCAGTATTCCCAGTCGTAGGGATGCCAAAAACATTCTTATTGTTCCAAGACAACACTACAGACTATTTATACCGTATTTACAAGAACATATTTCTCATCTGCAAAAACCCACAAAAGGCAGACTCAGATTTATGTAAAAACATCCTAAAAGACAAGTGGCATGAAAATCACCAACAGAAAAGATCCGTTCCGGACGAAGTAAAATTTCTACCTAGTGAAGAAGAGGAAATGACAGAAGGAAACAGATTATACAAAATCTCGTATGCCTGGGGAACATTGACTCTTAAGGACAAAATAGATCGAGAAAGTGAAGATCCATTCAATAGCGAAAAGACATTAGAAAAACTTTATATGTATGACTCACCATTTCAGAACTATATTGTTCTACGAACTGAATCAGAATTCGCAAATGATGTCGAATCACGAAAAACAGAATTCGAGCACCTTATAGATCATACTATACGTCTAAAGGACACCACATCTTGTATAGTAGTAGACCACGCTAATGCTATCACATCTGTCCCCTGTTTTGAAGACATAGACCGCTGGATCTATGACGAAGGAACCAATCAGATCATATCCAATAAATACATGCAATGCATTACTGCGAAACATGTACCATTAGATAACACATTCTACTTGGATCTTCAACAGTGTGGGGATAACAACAAATTACAAAAATGGATTTTCCAAACGGGCAATAAAAACCCGGATATCATCGAAAATAATCCGGAAATATCCATTCATGACATGGAAGAATGGCGACTTGAAGAAAGCAACGCCCTCACCACTACAATAAATTCTCCAATATTTGGTGGACTTATAAATGTCAACCAAGGAAAAGGGAATATTGTATGGGATTTAATCAACTGGGGACTTTTAAGAACAAAGGATCAGACAAAAACAAAGTGCGTAACTTACCATGGCGTAGGCCAAGTGTTGACATTAGAAACATGTGACCCGGACTGGACCCGATGTCAAGGAGCCTTAGAATAGCATTTGACCAGTATTGACCCGTTAATAAATGCACAAACATCAGTCACTAACTGTAGCGGAGAAGCTAAAGTTCGCCAGGCCCTGGAATATGCATCCGATTTTACAATAAGACCATTTTATACCAATTTCTGTATCAAAGCCAATAGTACAACGTTGGTGCTAGAGGCTTGTGCGGAAACCAGTACCATTTGGGGAACATTCAACCACACAGGACAACTAATGGCAACAGACAGAAGTGGTCTAAAGTCAAAAGCAATAAACAGGAAATGCTTAACAACAAAATCAGGCAAACTGGGTCTTGATCATGGTCATGAAGGCAAAAAGAAACAACATTTCTCTTTTGAATACAAAAATCCTTATCAACCAAAAAGTCTTTCGGCCGCCGCTATTATCGCGTGGAATACCAATGAAACCTCATCTCTTGTCGAAAAAAGTGAGATACCTCCACTTAAGCGACGAGATAACGACAACAACATACCTAGCACAATAACTGAAACTTACACATCAACTACTAATTCACCAACGGTAGCTGGACCGCCCGGACCACCTGGATCCAAAGGTCTAGCTGGACCAGCTGGTTCTATCGGTCTACCAGGCCCGTCTGGTCCCAAGGGCCAAACAGGGCAACAAGGCAGCAATGGTGCTATCGGCACGCCAGGTCCAACCGGCCCACCCGGACCTCCAGGAACAATAGGAGCTTCTGGCTTACCCGGCACAACAGGACTATCTGGACCAAAAGGAGACCGTGGTAGTCCCGGAAATAATGGCATTCCAGGGACACATGGGCCACAAGGACCAACAGGCTCTACGGGTCCACCCGGACCTCGAGGGCCCACAGGCCTTACTGGACTACCAGGAGCACAAGGAGTGCATGGTACCAAAGGAGACGATGGACTGAACGGAGTCCCTGGCAACCATGGAAAAGATGGCGAACAAGGAATAAAAGGAGAACCAGGCAAACCTGGAACGGACGGCTTAAACGGGATCGACGGGTTACCTGGTGAAACGGGGCCCAAAGGACCACCTGGTCAACCTGGAGCCAGAGGAGACAACGGCTTCAATGGCACCCATGGTAGTCACGGACCAAAAGGTGAACAAGGAGATCCCGGTACGGACGGCACAAATGGAATCAACGGCCTACCTGGTGCAACAGGACCAATCGGACCACCTGGTCCGGTTGGAGCCAAAGGCGAAATAGGTTCAATCGGAACTCCTGGTATTAATGGAATACCCGGTGAACCAGGACTTAATGGAGCCCAGGGAGCACCTGGAACAAATGGAATACCAGGTCCGAAAGGGTCAAAAGGTGAACCTGGCCCGCCCGGAATCAAAGGAGACACAGGCTCGAACGGAAATCGTGGTGAACCTGGACCGGCTGGTAGCAATGGTATTAAAGGAGAACCAGGAATACCCGGCCGAAACGGATTACCCGGCATCACAGGACTCAAAGAAGAACCTGGTACATCTTACATAGAGGAAAGTGCACGTCGTTCACCAGAAAGAATAACACATAGGATGAACCAAAAGAAAGATATAGACGGAGACGACGATATGATGCAAACCGAATCTAGCAATAAGAATACAACTGTCAATAGACTGCCAGAAAAACTCGAGCAATAGGGTGAAAAATTAAAATATCAGATCGGCAAAATGCACGACCAATTCAAAATCAAAATCGAAACGGATCACGCAAACAAACTAGCAAGAGAAATCCGTGACGTATATTGTCAACTGTCAACAACAAAGAAAAATCAAGCAATAATCTTATCCCAAACAAATGGCCTCTTAGCCGCTTCAGCTATTGGTCTACCAGTATGTAGCAGAATTCAAGGCCTAGGACAGACAATGATATTACAGCAGTGTGCAGTGAAAACAGTGGCACTAACAGCAATTGAAACAGAGTGCGGCTTCCAACCTTTCTTTACATATGCCAACGAGAATTATACAATAGGGATGGATGGATGGTCCATTCATCCTTACTCAGCATGTTTTTGGAAATCACATTTTGTGAATCTCAACGGAAATGCATTCGCCTGGGAACATAACTTAACCAATGGAGAATGGATTAAACAATCACCTACCATACATACAGCCCATTTGGAATTAATTGCTGAATTTGAAGAACTAAAATTAAATGACTTCGATTTGGCGCTAAAAGCCCACCCAGCGCATGATGTAATGAGGATGGAACAGCAGTATTCAGAATTCAAACTTTATAAAAAGCCGCAACAAACAGGCCCCTACAGTAGAATTAGAAGAAATGTTGAATGTAAGACCAGAATCTGTGTATAATTCACTATCGGTCAATGAACCAACCTTCGTAAAGCAATATGCCCCTTTACCATTACACAGTACTAACAAAATGAATACAGCAAAACCAAGCGCACCAGAGATGTCAACGACCATGACTCATCATTTACCTAGAACCGATATATTAAATAAAATAACCTCTTCGCAGCAGAAAAAAGCCGACTCACATAAGTGTATAGGCCCACATACAACATGTAGTTATGTAGTAGGACATGGCATGGTCTGGGAAGACCTATGCCGATGCAATGACAAAGAGACCTTTAAAAAAAAAATAATCACAGATTTTAACCTCTTTCTTTTAGTCCACAATATAATATTAACAAACAAAAAAAAATTTATATAAAAGGCAAGATAAAAATAATCAACTAACCATACACGTAACTATTTAACAAAACACGGTGACGGAATTAAATATAGTGACTAACAATTTTCCCCATATAAATACGGCAGACCAACACTATCGAAAGACAATTTTCTCTACGCCGTGCTAGTGTATACATCTCTTTAAAAATTCATCGAAGTGCAGTGAAATACAGTGAAAATGGTTAACAAACATCCAATTGTTTTCATACATGAGGATATCATTGACGAATCCAGCATGGACAGTGGCGCTACGGTGGAGTTAACAACAAACAATAGCACCCAAACTTCATCACCACCACCATCAGCTTCTATCAACAACGACTTTCCATTGTCTGCTAGCAATCACCAAGTACGTACAAATATTGTTAAAACTAGACCTATTCAAGAAAGAACGAGGTCGCAACATCTCCAAAACGAGATCATGGCTATGATCGAATTGGAGAATGGTGATTTGTCGTTGCGCGCTTTACACGCTCCACGTGAGACATTGCGCACTTACATTAAGGAACGAGTACCTATCCCTGTTCCAAGGGGAGAAGACAATTTCCTCAATAGTAGGTTTGACAATGACGCGACTCTACTTCACGGTAGTGTACAGTTATTAAGGCATGACGTGACAGAAATGCTGCTAACTTATGGAGCCGACGTGAACATCATGGACAACGGAAAAACAATTGCACACACCACAGCAGAACTCAACGACACATTATTGTTGTTGATCCTCGGGAGACACAAAGCAGACTTCTCTGTCAGAAATGACGAAGGTGAAACGCCACTCATGGTGGCTATAGCTCTCTGTAATAGGGAGGCTATCAAGCTGATATGGAATTTCCGCCCGCTCAACATTCTATCGGCCAACGAGGAGACGATTTTGCACTACGCAGCGAGACACAACAATGTCAGCGTTGCTAGACAAGCATGTCACCCAGATCTCCAAATCAACATACACCAACAGTCGCAGCACGAGTTACGAACAGCTCTCCACATCGCTGTCCAGCAATCGAACGTAACCATCACCCGTGTACTATTAGAACACGGGGCACTGGATCAGTGGGAGGATCGCTACGGAAGAAAAGCCCACGAATACATAAAAAACGATGCCATCGGCATGTTGTTTTTTAGATACAATCTGCCGTGTGGTATAGAGCCTACGGATGTGTCCCCAAGATCAACATCTCCGATTAACATCGAAGAGAATAGCCAACAACTGCACCACAACGAGGCGCCACAAAGATGAAACGCTCAGCAACAAGGTCCTCTTAGAACAAAGACGTTTGCACGTCTCTCCATAACAGCGGAAGAAACAACTACGTCACCACCAGCAAAACGAAGGAATTTTGTTCCATCCGAACGTGGAAAATTTACGGCTTCCACGGTGCGAAAAGGACAACAAAGAGAAACACCTATAGTTGCGGAGCCACAAGCAGGCACATCAGCAACAATAAATAGCCAAACTACAGTGGCGCGGCCGGAACCGACTCCAGAACCGCCTTATACCAACGTTATGGAGCCACAACCAGGACCTTCATCTCATAGGAATGTTCAGCCCACACCATTATTAACAGAACTTCTAGAAAATAAAAGCCCGGAGCGTTACGTGCTATACAACCCGCAGCTCCGAAACGACTCAACCTTACTGAAGACTTTCCTCGGACCTTCCTCGGATTCGCTTCAACATCCAACTGGAAAGAGAGCAATCCGATTGAACCGCCATGCCCACCAGATTATACCCGCCCAAATTTTGCATTACTAACCCCATTTTTCAATTACAGGATGAATAACATAGCAGAATATAGAATGCACTTAAGGCATTTAAATAGCCAATATTCCCGTAGATTACAGACCGCAAATAGGCCTAAGTATAGGCGCGAACTATACGAGCTTTATCTATGGGAGAAAATGCATATAAATAACACGTTAATCCGTGTACGTGCAGCTCTAATAAGAGCTGCAATCGCGAAACAATTGGCCGGAACGTACCATCGCGCCGGGCCCAGTTGTTAAACGTGAAAAAAAAATAACAGTAAAATAATAATCATCCATCAATATTTTCCATTATTTTGGTAAAGGGTAAAGGGGATTGTAGCATGTAGCATATGAAACTTATTCATATACAATTTTTAATTCTAGCTTTGCGATTTATATAATTCATTTATTGCTAACCTCTTAGTTCTTTTCCACTCTTCAAAAATGTCGTTTTCATTTAGTATGCATTTCGTTACCATTTTTATGTCATTTATTTCTCCTCCGTCATTCGTGTCTCTTTTCTTTTCCCTATGTTTCTTTTCTTATGAAGGGACTCATTCCTTTTCTCACTAAGGGGAAAGGGATGTAATGATCCCAATTGTAAGCTTTGACGGCCGTCGTATTACACGGAAATACGAGCGCAACAAAGCTGTGAGAAAGTCATGCAGCGTGACTAGGCAAGATGCCCATATACGGAATAGTCCGTATGTGGCATGACTGCCCCTTGAAGAGTCACCATGACAAGCTAGAAGAGACTCTGCGATTCAGCGTGACAATACTTAATGTCATCGCCGCTTTCGCGTGCTTGCAAGGGTCTCCGCGATAGACGCGGGAGCGCGAGTTGTTCACTCGCGCTCAGTATAAATTCGCGCGGATTCTGCAGAGAAAAGCAGAGTCAGTTCAGCTCTTCTGTTAGCCTCTACTCTCCCTTCTCTCTCTGTTTGCTTGATGCTTGTTTTGTACTCGGCTTTATTATTGCAATACACTGGTGATCACGTATCTGCACTTCTACAGTAGCAATGATCAGTAAATTCAGGTGGCATATTTTCTATAAGTAAACGTAGCTCTTCTTGTGCTACTGATACTTGGACAGACTTGAATTGGAGAAATAATGCTATATCTTGACATTTTTTCATCATTCGCATCACGGCCGGAATTTTTTTGAATCCATCAGCGACAATTACCAAATTAAAGACGTGAGCTGCACAGTTGATTTGATACCAACGCATCAATTTCGACGCTAAAAGGACATTGGAGCCTTGGTCACTAACGATAGTTGGTATGTTGGCATTTATTTTAATGTTGAATTCATCAACGGCAGATTGAAGATCCCGTTTGATATTTTCACCAGTATGCTCATTCAAAAAGGCTCTTGTTAACAGGGCAAATCGTTCACACTTCCACTCAGAAGATATGAAATGGGCGACGATCGTGATGTAAGGAATTTTTCTAAAGTTGTCTGTCCATAAATCCGTTGACATAGTCAAATGAATTGAATCTTCTAACTTTTTGATCACCAAACTCTTCATTTCTTGATAGGCTTCCGGTATGTAAGTGCGGGTGAATGTCGTAGGATGAGGAACGACATAGCTAGGCTCTATTTCTTTCATAGCAGATAGAAACCCCAAACCTTTCATCATATGAGGGGGACGCATGTCGAATGTAATAATTCTTGTTAACGCTCGAGTGATGTTTTTCTGACTTCTTTTGCTGATAACAATCGATGGCTGTCTGTCACTATTTCCCAGTCCAAGAGAAGCTACAGATTGCGATGAATCAGAAAAGTTGACTGTAGTTGGATGTTTACGTTTTAAGTGCGTCATGTGAGACGTTGTTGAATTATTATACTTGAAAACTTTCTTGCAAATATTGCATTCTATACGACCACTGGGAAGTAAAGTCATGTATTTCCAAATGCTCGACTTCGACTCACGCCCGGTTGGAGTTTTTGGGCGCGTTGCTCCAGCATCTTCATTGTCGTCACCAGCTAAATCATTGTCGTCACCAGCTAAATCATTCTCGTCACCAGCTAAATCATTGTCAATACCAGTTATTTCATACTCAGCACTGTATGAGGGTGGATTTTCATATTCCTCGGCTGAAATATTGAAAGGCAGTTCTTCATCGATATTGATTAAGTTGCCCTCTACAGTATTCTCTGTCAAAAAAAAATAGTGTCAAAACCTTACATAGTTACGTGAACATGAAACTATTAATTACCTGCTTCACTGGTATGACTTGAATGCTGGGTTTGAGCCTGGCTCATGATCTCATGAAAAGCTAATACCAAATAACGAATGTTTCTATAAGCCTTCACACACACCTACAATAATATGTGTTTAAAACATCATTAGTTCCTCAGGTACTAGGTTACGCATAAAATTTTTCAATATCATTACCTGAACTGATGAAACCTAAATAGGAGAAATTGAAGAACGATACACTGTTCACAGTGAAGTTGATGTCACTTAATTTTCAGAAATGAAATGCTTGAGCAGTTGTGTATCCAGTTCAGTGTTGACCAAAAAGCAATGGAAAATTTACCAATAGGCTTGTACACCTATGTTTTACAGAGTACTATGATCAATATCCAAATAAACAAAAAAATATCGACTGCTTAGAAACACAACACATGACACACACACACTTCAAAAGTCGACGTTTCGACTCATAATCGATTATTCGGGTCGATCTAAAAAGTCGACCTAAGTCGACTTAAAGTCGATTTTTTAAAGTCGGTACAAGCCTCTGGCTATATACCAACTACCCTTAGCCAGCCGCTAGGGGCACGACGTTGCCATATTGTTGGATATTACAAAAAAAGTAGTGATAACATTAAAAATCAAAGGAGAGGGGTTCACCTTTTCCCGAAAATGAATCCTAAGGTCAAAAGAAGGAATTCATGAGACACAGATGACATTAAAAACATGGGATTGAAATTTAGCGCATCAAATGCATTAGAAACTTTAAAAAACACAATTCATAATGTATGAGACCAATAAGCAGAGGGAAGGAGAGAGAGGAAGCAGAATTAGGATGGCTTTTTCAAAGCAACGAAAGAACCCTCTACCGCCTGACGAAGGAAGGACGGGAGACTGTATGTATGCGTTGTTAGCACTTACCAGTGTCAAGTATGCTAAAATGAAAAACTTCTGTTCTAAATTGATTTCGAAATCTGTTAGTATAGTGTTCTTTCAGGGAATTGAACCTTTGACTGTCAAGTTGGGAGCCTCACTCGCTAACCACAATACCAGTAAAATGGGGACAAAAAACGTATATGTTTTTATTGTTGTTTAATTTTGCAAATATTTAGAAGTTTCAAATTTCCCACGGTTAGCCCTGTGAACTTATATCACCAACCGCTAGTGGCACTGCTTGACACACTGCCCGTTTTTTCCCCAAATTTAGCATTGGGCAAACCCATCTCTCTTTTCTCTGTTCGACAGGGTTTGGAATGGGTCGTGGTAAAAAAAAAGTTTTAATATATATAAGAAATATACATGCATTGACTGCTCATAATTATTGTCAATAAATTTCTTCTTAATGTAATGACACACTGGGTCATTAAGAAGGTATGAGGTATGAGAACCATTCCTGATTTGCGTATGTATTCATAGGAACCAGGGCCTCTTGCATGCAAAATTATGCAATTTTTAATGACTTCTTGGTTCCATCTAAACCCATTTTGATATTTCTTCGCGTGATTTTGGATTTGGTCATTCATGAAACAATTCCATAAATGGCGTTCATTAGTCGTGTTTTTTATTTCCCTTATCACACTGATATCTGTAATTGTGAAGCCTGAATAGTTTTGTTGCATGTCTTTCATCTTTTTAATCAGCGTCTTCTTTTCTTTCTTTAGGCGAAGTACCTGCTGCTATAATCGCAAAAGATTATACTGCAGCTCCGGTTTCACGTGGGGTTCATCATCATCAGCGGATAAGTCGCTTACTTCTATCGAACCTGGATCATATTCAGAATCGGAATCGTCCGACGATGATTCTGATTCAGAATCAGACTCACATGAGGAGCTACTACTCTCAAAAAAGGATTCGGTATCGTCGGCGTCATTGAGAGCAGCCGTCACAGTTGACAAAATCCCATCTTCAACATCGACAGCACAGTCAGGCTCAAAAACTGTAAGTCTTCCATCTTAAATATCAAATCGTTAATTATTACAGACAGGCACGTTATGAGTTTTTGTTATAGTTAATGCGATTCAAACCTGATTACGCATTTTCCGTTAGATGCAAGACAGACGAAGAAGGGATAGAGGCACTAGTAATACAGTCGAGTCTAATTTTTTTTCAGCCGGCTCTTCCGTGTAGTCAGCTAAATCTGGTGTTATCGTCCCAAAATAATTGGTGGTTGTGGTGGGCAAAGAAGTATTTTTATAAGGGCAACGGAATTTCGTGGTTAGCGCCTTTTCGCAACTTGCGACGAAAGCGAGTGCAAAGTTTCTACGGAATCCCATACTCATATTATTGAATAAAAATACGTAAAAATAATAGTGAGGTAGTCTTTCGGTAGCACCACCTTGGTTCGAAACCCACATACGTATAATATTACTTTTTATTAAACTATTACTGTCAAAATTTACGAGAAATTAATTTTTATAATCAGATATTATCTTAATGATTTAGTGCTTTAATTGCTTCAAACATTTCTACCAGTGTATTGGATTTGAAAAAATCAAATCAAATCCAAAATATTCAAAGATTTGATTTGGATTTGAAATGTTTTTTAACTCAATGATTTGATTTGGATTTGCCCTGATTTTCGTTAAAAATCCAAATCAAACCAAATCAAATAATAAAAAAAGGTCTGGCAACGTGCTGTTTGTAAGTATTTCCTCTCGATAGTCGGAAATTCCTCACAAAAGCAGCCGACATTTTGGATTTATATTGCGAAATGGTCTTAAGTATCGATGTTTGAGTGTATCGAATCGTCGGCTCGTCGCCACCAGTGGATATCTTCTAACAGACTAACACTGCGTAAAATTTTTCTATTTCCATAGCGAAAATTAGTAGAACAATTGTATTAGAGACAACTTTTTTGCATCTTCGTATGGTCTAGGAAATTTTGTTTTGAGGATTATTGGACTTTCTTAAACCATCATCCTTTTATTCTTCAACTTTCCTTCATCTTCCTAGAAAATTTAAAACTCGATCACCACGTTGAAATAATGAAATAAAGCGAGCGAGAGAGAGAGACCGAAACAAATAAAGCTCCCAAGCGAAGCAAACATTCCCGTTCCATGTTGTCAACGCTGTTACAAGCATGACCGAAATGTACAGGAGCTGATGCTAACAAGGTTTTAGATGAACTGGATGTTTATCTAAAGGAACCGCTTGCAACAAATGAAGAAGGGGAGTTTGATTTGTCATTCAGTCCATTGCAGTACTGGAAATTGAATGAACACAGATTTCCAGCACTTACACCCATAGCAAGGGACGTTATGGGGGTAAAAGCTTCGTCAGCTAATATTGAGCGTAATTTTAGCACAATTAAAGATATGAAGTCAGCTAAAAGGAATAAAATCAAGGCATCCTTGTTCCAAATGCCTCTTTTCATTTAAAAAAATTTCCATCTTCTTTCTCTTAAACTTAAATGATTAACTCATTATGTCCAATTTCATCTTTATTTAATTCTATAACTGTCTTCCTTATTTTATTGTGTTTTATTTGAACTGTTATCTATCATCGATAGATAGACTATCAGACAGTTATCGTTTCTTACTCATAAAATGTGTAAACTACAAAATTTGGTATAAACATTTTTCATTATTTTTCGGATTTTATTTGATTGGATTTGGAATTGATTTGGATTTGGTTTTTTTAAAAAATGATTTGGATTTGACATATTTTTTAAATGATTTGATTTGAAATTTATTGAATTCTTTAGATTTGGATTTGATTTGGATTTGAAATACTTTTTATTTTTCATGATTTGACCAAATCCTAAATAATCGTCAAATCCAATACACTGATTTCTACATAATTAAAATAATAAAATTGGCACCATGTGTCGAAAGTGCAGACGATGAAAACTTTTGTGTTAGTTTTCTTTTGTTATTTTGTTGTTTATTTTATCCAAGGCATCATGACCACATGATTACTAGACATGACGTTGACGGAAGTCTAGGTTATCTAGTGTGTATTATTGCTTGGAACATCATGTCTATGGCTCAAATATAGATCTTCAAGAACAGAGCATCTATTATGGGCTTTATTGCTGTTGAAACTTTATATTGTTGAAAATATTAATGCGACTTTAAACATAATTAGCTTTTATCAACCTTCTTGCATAGATGTCAGTTGTAAGTGAAATATATTTTACAATTTCCCGAAAATATTAATCATTACATTTTTTTCATTTCTTTTATATTAAAAGCTTAACTGTGAGTTACGTTTCCAAAGCGCTCCTATAGACGTATCTACACATTTTTCTCTTGGTGGAACTGATTTGAAATCATGGAACCATCAGAATGTTGATCCAAAATAGTGGTCTCAAAAATTCAAAAGCTCGGGATTTCGTTACGCAGTTTTTGAGTTATGAAGTGTTTTTCCCCCCGGAAAAGTTTCATGCGTCGAATGACCAGATCTTTGGCTCGTTCAATATGCGATTATAATAGCAGCCCTTCAACTAAGAGAAAAAAAAATAGTAGATCATGGTTACAATGACACTTTTGTTGATGTTCGAAACGGAAATGCAGACGTGCAAAAAAAAGATATTGGCGAGGCATGAAACTGTTAATAAGTGAATCAAACTTTTGTGCCCAAATCAAAGTTTTCTTGCCTGAATTTTAGATTTCGTCATTCTTTACATTTGCATCCACGTTTTTAACAAGCTGCCTGTCAGCTGAACTGAGATTTAAAATGGCGAACTACTGTATTCAGTGAATTTTTAAATTTAAACAAAAGACTCCTCAAGTCTGGTTTAACTGTTTAACTTTATAATATGTTTTTGTTTCTTTTATTACATTTCACAATGAAAAATTTTTGCTTTTTTTCGCTATGCTAAGATGAAAAATGACGAAACGACTTCTTTTAACAAGCCATCCGCCACTCAATGAGACCGTTTTCGTTGTTTCAACTAGGTGAAAAATCCAATCTAGGAACTTAAAAAAAGTATCGCAGGGTGAAGTAAAATTTGCAGCAAGGTACTATCTATCCCCCGCTATGGTGCGCACTAGTCAAGTTGCCGCACGACTTTTGGCTCTGCGGAACCTTAGCAACTTTAAATAGGTCTATATTACTTGTAGCGGAGCATTTTTTTAGATATTTCGGATGTATCATTAATTTTTTTTGCTATTTTTTTAGTATCTGTAAATTTACGATAAAAAAAAGAAAGGATTCAGTCGTGGCAACACTAGTCTTTCTCTGGTTTTATACACCAGTTTATAGGGAGAAACCGGTGCATGCAAACTGGTTCTACACCGCTTGTTTGCGTCTGGAACATTTTTTTTTGTTGAACTGTTTTAAACCAGTGTTTTGAACGGTAACTTACCCACAGTGCAGCCCTGGTGAGAAATGCTGGAATTATGGCTTTAGAGTTCGGGTTGTCTTTGTTGTGTTCAATGACAACATTTTCAGCAATTTTCAGTGCAGGCTCGGCCAAATTTTCTAACCAGACTTTTTTCACTTTGGTATTAAGAGCATATTGAAATTCGACGCCAAGTTTCGTATTACAATTGTGTGCTTTATGTTGTGTAAATTCACTGGAAGCAGATTCGTAAACGATAGCTTTGCATTCCGATTTAGATTTTCTGCTCACACACCGCCAGGTTACCTTCATTGTCTGTTTACTCTCATACGCGATTTACAGCACATGAACCAATCCATCAAACAGCTTGGGCTTCATACTAAAAAAATATAATTAGTAATTAATTAGGTTTTCATTAAGGACATGAATTTTATTACGTTTTCCCACTCTCGGCGACTTTAGTCCAAATTGGTCCTTGTCCGACTTCATCTATTACCGGGTCGATAACCAATGAAGGCTCAACCAGCACTCTAGAGGCAACACGTTATGGCTATCATCATATGGTGAAGGTAAAAGTGGTGATGGATCCATCGGCGTCGATCCTAACGGAAACCTTGCTGTAGGTATATTTAAAGAAGATCCTGCTTCAATCGGCGAAAAATATTCTCCACGGAGAGAAAAATTGCGATGAGAAGAATGGAATAATTGAAGAATGGTATTTTACCGGTTCCAGTCGTAATTGCGTTTTTCTATTTTCAACACTTGACGTCATTCCTTGTTGTCGGGACATAGAGCGTGTAATCCGCCGACCTGTTTCAGCTTCCGGTTGTGGTTCTTCCGACTCCGACGATGAGGAACTAGTAGTCGAATTCTGTTGAATCGTCTCGCTGGTTCTTTGAAACGCACATGTTTATCAAAATTTGAAATAGGAGATTCAGTTGACGATGAATTTCTTTGCGAATCACGGGAAGCCTATCAATAAGCCTTAAAATTTACACGCATCAAACGGAACAAATTAAAGAATTTCGATGGCAGCAGCAGACGAAGAACTTGGCTTTTTCTTAGGTTTCGGAATAGGCAATTCAGTCACTGACGACGACTCACTTTTCGAATCATGGGTAGCTTATTAATAAATTAAAAAATAACAGCCTAAAAATTTACACGCATCAAGGACAAATAAGAGAAAATTACGATGGCAACAGCAGACGAAGAACTTGGCTTTTTCTTCGGTTTTGCGCCGAGACAATGCTGACAAGTGTAACACTTAAAGCCGAAAGGCTCGCGATTCTTATTCATGGAAACATATTCTGCATGAGACACACCTATTACACAAAGACAATAAATAACTAGAGATAAATAGAGTGAGACTGACAGATACCTCCACATCGAAAACAAATTTCTGAAGCACATCCAAATACTTCACACTTAATTTTCTTTAAAGTACAACGGCGACCGGTTGGAGCCGTAAACACAGATTTGCAGATAAAGCAACTCATTTTCAAAATACACGCGAGAGAAATGACTATCCTGTGTAACAATCAAATAGACACTGTCAAATTTCGCCCCCTTAGTTACTAATGATGCACTATGCATGCTGAGCTGCCTAATCGACGATTTTGAATACTCCCGTCAGGCGAATTATTTTTTTTTGCCCAAAGGGAGAAAAGGCTAAACGTTCTTGAGGCTAAATGTGTGTCGTTGGTTAGGCTAAAAAAACGTTATTTAGGCAACTGTATCCATCTATTAGGCTAAAACTTTCGCCTAATGGGTATGTAATCTTTTGAACCACCTTAGAACGCCACCTTAAAACGCACGCTTAAAACTCTTTCCCGTACTTCTACTTCCTTTTCAAGGTCTAGTAAAGACTTTTGATTCAAAGGGACGAGGACTTTTTTAAACGTTAAAATAGTTTTTTCTTTCATTGCTTCACCATATTTTCCATCGGGAGCTTCCTTTTTAACTAATGAGGGGAAAAACTTGTTTTAAAAAATCTAAAAACATCGCCTTTTTAAAGAGCTCCCACGGATGAAGAGAAAGTTAAGACGGAAAAAGCTTCCTAAAATTCTTTATATTTTTCCGACGGAAGAAAGGAAAGGAAACAAAAAAAGGCGATGAAATGAACTGGGTTATATGTGAGTAAAGAACGGTGACTGAAAACCTAATCTCATTATATTCTAACGAGCGTGGGTGGAACAACATCTTTTTTTCAAATTCTTTTTCCCCTCAAAAGAAAAGGTTTAAAAGCGGTGAAAACCAACGAAACGAAAAATTCACTGAAGGCAGGTACTAGGATAAGTAACTGCAGATGTAAATAAGTACTACATTTGTTGACAAGTCCAACAATAATCGACAATGGTAGAATTATTTTCCATATAACAAGTTAACAACTCAAATTGCCAGATTCCCAATTATTCATGGATAATTTTGCAGTGGGTACAACAGGTCTATATTTTCATTTTGATTCTGTATTGTATTTCCGATTGCTTATCTTATTCTTGCAAACAGTCGGAGCTTTCATTTTCAAATTGGTTGCCACCAGTTTCGGCATCTTTTAACGGCTTGTCTTTGCATTTTATACATTTTCAGCACTAATTTGGCGTTTTCGGCACTACGTTTACTTGTTTTCGTCCCGGCGCCATATTCATTACCAGTTATTATTGTTTAACGACGCATTTTACCGAGAACTCTGTTTGCCCGTTTCGGCACTTTGTCTATTTCGGCGCCAAATTTGTTAATACATATGAAAAGAACGATATGTAAAAAGTATAAAACTTATTTCAATCTGTTTAGGTTCCAAATGAAAGACACTAAAAGACGCGGGTTTCATTGGACCAAGTGTATATTTCGCCATATAAAATTATTAGGAACTATTATTAGTTTTTTATCTTGCCATATCTCGCTATTGTCCCCCATTGTCTCTCCATTGTCTCCTTTTTGTCTACCTTTGCCCTAGTGTATTTTTTGGCATATTCTGTTTTTCAATTTAAAAAAAAATAATAACAAATCGATGCATAAATTATGTAATAGAGATCTCCAACTTCGAGCGCTTTCAATTTTTTTAATGTACAAATATCGTTGTATGCCAGGAGAATAATGCAGTTGCATTGCCCCTTCTGGTTTTATCCCAAGTTGAGTAAGTAAAACAATTGTTTCGATTATATAAATGTTGAGTTTACTCTTTCTCAACCTAGAGGGCTCTATTACTGAAACTCGTTGTACTGTTGCCTAACCCGTCTTTCCCTATCCCACTTTGTTCTGACAGCTGTTATAAAAGGACACTCTCAACCGTTCCTATGCTCTTATTCAAATCTACATTCTACTGTCACACTACACTTCTAGTGCTTGTGAGTTATTTGCTGCTGTCTGTAAGTCACATAATCTAATATGTATATTCATGCAATTCTCATATGTTCTTCAATATATATTTGTTAAAGCACTACATGCATTTGTCATTTCACTAATCTAATTTCAACATTAAATGCCAATCTCAATGGTGTTATGATGTAAGTTTTTTATAGTGTTAGATTCCTTTTTAATCGGGTGATTACATGCTTTAATTTCAGCTCTTAATTCGTTATAGTTTATGTGTTATTAATAAAAACAAGAACCTCATTGCCTAATTTGAAAAATCACCCACAGCGCCCCTTGCGGTTTCTATGCCGAAGTTTGTGTCGTGAAAGGCCGTGTAGTATTAGCTTCAGCATAGAATCAAAAATACATAACATTAACAAAATTGAAACAAAATTTTGATTGTTTTATTTTAATGGTCCCGAAAAGAACACATTTGGGGCCGAAACGAATACAATTGTTGCCCAAAAGGACGAATTAATTTTTGTTTACGGTTTTTACATTGGGTGCCGAAAACGAACACAAAAGTGGTGCCGTAAATAAGTGCTGCCGAATCTGGTAGACACCTGCAAATCAGTCGCCGAATTGATAAATTTCTTCCATACTAGAATCTCAAGCTGTTCATTATGTTTGAATTCATAAGGCATGTGCTTTCTACGAATACAGGAAAACGTTGAGCAGGCAGTTATATGTGGTACAAGAAAACGTGGCGATTAACGAGATCTTCACGAATCTTCTTTTATTGTGTTGTTTTGTAATTGCGCTTTTAACAAATCTTTAAATAAATAATTGCCTTTTGACGAATTCCTTCAAAGGTATGTTCAATCCGCCACGATCTAATAATATTTTGTTTGAGACTTTGAGTTAAGAGTAAAAACCTATAACAAATGTTATAATTCCTTGGCAAACATTCAAGGTGTTACCTGCATCTGCTTGCGGATCTTTAAGATTGGTGTGTATCAGACCTTAGATTTTAAAGATATCTCTTGTTCCTCAAAACTAGTAGAAGAAATCCGCTGGTCACTGCCGTCGACAATTTGTCGTCGTATTCTCTATCTGTCTCGTAACAAAATAAAATGTTTATGACTTCTGGTTAATAATAAAAATTATTATGAATGTGTGTTCATGATGCAGCTGAATCATTGGTGCTTGAATCACATCGAATCCAGTTTCTTTATCGAAGAATGGTATAAAAAGAAAATCACTGAATGTAAAACAAATTCGAGTCGGTCGGTATTAGAGCAAGTGAAAACAGAACCCGTGTCAATTAGTCACACACACACAAACGTTTGCAACAATGCTTCGAACACAACTGACTAGCGTTGTCCTTGGTTTTTTTACAGCTCTGCCTCCCCATCCCTTTATTCCCTTTCTTTTCTTCCATTCTTCCCTTCCTTCCCAATTTTGTCATTCTCTTCTCTTTATTCTACCTTTTGCCCTGTGTCCATTCATTTTCTTTTCTCTCTCTCACAGTATTTTACATGAAAATAGGGAGGAAACGTTTTGTTGTTGTTTTTTTTCCTTTTTTTGTTGTTCTTTTCACTAGTTTTTTTTATTTGATTTAATTATATCTTATTGGAATTAAATATTAACTGTTATTATGGTTCGTTTCGTAAACCGTCCTGTAGTCAAACCAACAATACCACTACGTAGTAGTACTGTAGTAGTAGTACTTCTATGCAGTAGATGCTGGTAGCCGAATTCGATACAGTTCAATGCTCAATATGATTAAAATTTACAGTACCCACTACAAGTATTGGCTCACCCCCTGCCAATTTTGGTGTTTTGACCCGCGCGAGATAGGCCTTACGGTGTCTCGCGCGGGAATTTTTAAAAAATACTAATTCTCATTGTAGAACGATCGTTTTTTTTCATCAGAAAGATAAAGAGCAATTATTATTTGAAAAATTATTCACAGGTTTAATAAAATAATTAATAGACTGGCTCACTCTTTTCCCCGCTTTTCCCGTCGCAAGTGCCTGTCCCTACTCGTGGCATATCCTGAGGGTTTTTATCCTTTGTTGACTTTGGCGCGGGATAAAGAAAGGCACTTGCGACGGGAAAAGGGTGAGCCAATAATTGTGGTCTATTAACTATCTCATTAAACATATGAATAATTTTTCAAATAAAAATCAGATAGATTAGGAATAATTCTTTATCTTTCTGATGAAAAAAAAAACGATGGCTCTACGCTGAGAATAAGTATTTAAAAAAATTCCCGTACGAGACGCCGTATAAGGACTATCTCGCGCGGGTTAAAACACCAAAATTGGCAGGCGGTGAGCCAATAATACTGTTACAATACTGTTAAAAACAATAGAAATTTTAGACCGAACACCTTTTTTCGATTAATTTTTTCGGAAGTTAGGTAAAAGTGTTCAAGTAAAAATCGGACTGATTAGTGACATTGACTGCCTTTTTGCACTTGACGCATAGATCGTTTGTAGGCATTTGTTTTATTTAAAAATATTTAAGTTACAACATATGAAATAATAAAATGATGGCATACGCCTTTGTTAGTTTATGATTGTATATGCTCTACTTGTTGCCGAACAACACAACGGAAGAGAAAGGGAGGGGATTCGAAAATTTTTCTTATTATAAGATTGATAAGATATCTTGACTTGAAAAAAGAGATGATGCCGCGTGAATGAAGTTAAAGACATTTGTCCGCGTGCTTCATTTGTCCCCCAATTTACTTTTTGATGCTAGTTTTTTCACCTATGGGCGATGAATTTGTACAATATAAAGCACTATTAGGGTCACACTAGAAATTTTTGGCCGATAACATATGACGTTATTTGGTTAAAAAAGTTGCTTAGGACAAAGAGGTTGCTTAAACATGGCGTTTTTACACTCATACTTTGCTTTTGGAAAATAAATTTAAAATAAAAGAATAACAAAAACAAATAATATGCATTTTATATTCTGCTATAATTTTATAATACATAGGCCCATCAATTTCTAACATCTCTGATTATAATCATCAGTGTCATCACTGTCATGTTTCATATTATTATTGAGGTTTCGCCTTAGCTTGGGCAACAGTAAGGTGAAAATAAATTCCCCCTCTTTTATTACAGTTGTAAACGTATTTTCCTTCACGACGGACGAATAGCCCAAGAAATAAATTGCGCTATTTGTCCGTTGGACGGAAGAATAGGCCTGATTCTATATTTCCGTCCGACGGACGAATATAGATTTTACCTTAATTACCAAAATTAGTAATATAACTGAATTTTTAAATATAAAAAATGTCACTTTTTTGTGGATTTTGGCCCGTTTGGGTAAAAAGTTTTTTAGAGTTGTCGACTTTTGGAAATATTTTTTCCTCCCTATAAGACAACCCAATCCAAATGATCGCCTCGAAAAAAATTTCGAAAAATGGACACCCTCGTTAAAAAATAAACAAGGAACACATCTATATTCTAGTTCAGCAAGGGACTCATTTATTCTCTAACACATGTATGGCTCTCCCAAAGGGAAAACATGTGCTGAAGCACATTGACAGTCACATAGCATAGATCAAATACATGCATTTACACACACACAGAATTAATAGTAATAATATATACATGCACATAGATACTTGTGAGTTTAGATGATTAGATAATAGATAACACTTGATGACAAGATACCTTGAATACTATAATGACAAGATTGCAATGAAATGTCCTTCTTCTTGACAGTAGTGTCATTCTAGTCTTCTTCTTTTTGCATCAGGTGGACCTCTCCAACAACCTCTTGATCCTCGATGTATTCTGTTTTCACGTTGGCTTCCTCTGTAGTTCTGTGGCCTTTGTCTGTTCGTGTTTGGCTGGGAGTTTTGAGAAGAAGGCTTCATCGGCAGGATCATTGTGGTTTTTACCTTTGTTAAACCTCTTGTTTGTTCTTTCCTCTTTAAAAAGCTCACCGTTTTTTCATCTTCTTGTAGACTGTCCCATACCGACAGAAAGTTTCAAAAGCTGGGTGGTAACATGCAGATGATTTTGTTTACGATTTCAATCTCAGTGAAAGGGGTTCCAAGGTCTTTAAGTTGCTTTTCTAGTGCTTCTATAGCTGTGATGTGCTGCATTACCTCAGGACCAGGATTGAATTGTAACTGAAAAAAATTGTTGTTTCAGCAAATGCTTGTTGTCGGTGGCATTCTACATGTACTGATCGGATAGCCATTTCCACATGCCTGATGCAGTTTCACAGTTAGTGAGCGTATCTCTCTTCTCCTCATTTACGGTGGGAAACAGAAAACCACTAGCAAGGATGTCCTTTCGATTCCATGCAGCAATCACAGCTTCATTAGTAACCACACCTTCTTCGTTTGTCAACTTATCAGCGAGAAATTCAGAGCATAAATTTGATTGTAATCAACTGTGTTACGACTTTATCTTACTTCTGCTGGATTGGTGGCATTGTTCTCAACAATCTCTGTGAGGCCATGCTGACGGAACAGCAACCATACTCCATAATTCCATGATGGGTAATTCTTTCCATTAAACTTCGGGAAGTGACTAACATCCTTTGAGATATTCTCTCCTTCTTGCTGGTTTGGATTTGCCATCTTGTTTATTCGCAGGTCTTGCGGACTGGGCCCATAACTTGTTGAAAAATAAACAAGGAACACATCTATATTCTACTAAAGCAAGGTACTCTTTTATTCTCTAACACATATGGCTCTTCCATAGGGCAAACATGTGCTGAAGCACACTGACAGTCAGATAGCATAGATCACATACGTGCATTTACACACACATAGAATTACTAGTAATAATATATACATATACATAGATACCTATGAGTTTAGATGATTAGATAACACTTGATGACAAGATACCTTGAATACTCTACTGACAATTTTAAGTTGCGACTACTGTAAGCAACAGTTAGAAAGAGAGATCGAGTGCTATCAGCAACGAAGCCTGAGCTGAATGTCTGCTAGAGGAAGGTAGGGAAAGTAGAGACAGATAATGGGGCTAATCAGCACCCTACTTATTATTTGCAGAAGGACATATTTCAACAACCCATAGTTGGCCCTTGAACTTGACCATGCTCTAGTCGATGCTCTGCGCTCTGGGTGACTGTCTACAATTCCGAAATCGAGCGTTGAGGTTATCGATAAACCATCTGATACGACCAAGCGGATCAGGCCTTTCCCTATCCCGGTCGTTCTCTTCTATTTCAGCAGGTGACGTGATTGCGATGTGTTTGGAAATTAATTTGAATCGCTCTCGCGTCATTGATTACTGAAATAATCTGAGTCCAAAACCGGTGTCAGGTTTGGAATCTGGGTAATTCTCCAGCTTGAGCAAACGATGATAACCCATCAAAAAATTTACCCTAGGAACGATAGCAGTTCCGCCTCTGTAAGGTATCTGCCTCGGTTAGCCAGCGGTCCAACCCGTGCTCCCTGGCGTCGACCGCCAACCTTCCTGGCCAGTGATTTACTGCGTTTAAATTTTCAACGCTCATTGATATATTAGTTCGTTGAAGTTACGATACGATCAATCGCCTCGTTGTCTCTTCACACACGCTGGGTAAGCCAAACAGATTCATAAAGATATTGACCTGTTCCCAGTCTTTTTTAAATCCAAAAAATTCTATCCTCACTCCGATCTTACTGGGATCAACCGTGAATGGATATGCCTGTTCTTTGAAATTCCCGCTTCCGTTACTGGGATCGCTATCGTTCCAAATTTTTACTTCCCTATAGAGCCGATTTATTTCTTCGCTCTTTCTAATTCTCTTTCCGCCACCCTTTTTCTGCATATTAAGCTTAGCCTGATCAGAGTTAACTTTCTTTAGGGACAATTTGGGTTTTTCGATCGCTTTCCCGAGTCTTGGCGTCTCCGGTTCCTTGATTCGCTTGTTAAGTTTCTTTTACGATTAGTCTTGTTATTGTATTGGCCAAAAAAATCAAATTTCCTTATCAATATTATTCTTAACTAACGGAGTCAAGCATGCATTAGAGGTTACCAGGATAATTTTTTATTCTTTCCTCAGTTTTAAAGCGCCAGTCAGGTCTCGCACGACGAACGATCCAAGTTCATATATAAAGAAGCAGGGGCGCTTGTGCGAACCATTGCTGTTCGCCACCCATGGAACATGGTTTCCTGTTATCCCGTACTTGAAGATGTTACTACTGCTTTCCTTCATGGAATATTAAAGGAAGAAATTTATCTGGAGAAGACTGAAGGCCACGTAGCGAAAGTACAGGAGAAGAAAGTATATCGACTTCACAAGAGTCTATATGGCTTGAAACAGACCTCAAGAAATTAGAATGAGAAATTTTGTGAGTTCTGTTTTTTCGAGTTCTTATCGAAATTTTGACTTTTCCTCAGCACTGCAGACTCTTGTTTCTATCATCTACGATGAGATGGAGAAGTAACAGAAGTTGCTATTTGGGTTTACGATGGTTTAGTGACAAGCAGCAGCAAGCAAGTCATATCAGAAATAATTCAACACTTACAATCGGAGTTCGAGATTGTGTCAAGACCCGCAGATTATTTTGTTGGCTTGTTAATCAATAGAGATCGCAATAACAGATATTTGCATATCTCTCAGCCGACTTACATCAACAAAATTTTGACGAGGTTTAGTATTCAAGATTTCCGACCAAAAAATACACCAGCTGATCCGGGGACTCGACTCACTCACAATACTGCTCCAACCAAGAAATTGTCAAAGCAGTTATTTCCTTATCAAGTAGCAGTTGGAAGTCTGCTATACTGTATGATTACTACTCGCCCAGATATCAGCTATGCAGTAGGAGAAGTCACGCGGTTTTCAAATAATCCCGAAAAAGCTCAATGTGAGGCAATTAATCGTATCCCAGCGTATTTAAGGGGAATAATTTCTCATAGTATATGCTTCAAAGGAACTAAGAACAACGGAACTCTTTCAGCATTCTCAGATGCAGACTATACTGAAGATTTGATTTCAAGACGCTCAACAACAGGTTTCCTACTGATATTGAATGCTGGACCAGTTGCATGAGGAAGTAAGAAGCAAAACGCTGTGGCTCTGTCTACTACTGAGGCAGAGTATATAGCTGCCTGTCATACAGCAAAAAGAGATAGTTTGGCTAAGAAATCTTCTCAATGAAATTGGTATGCAGCAGCAGAGACCAACCGGTCTGCAATGTGATAGCCAGAGTGCCATTCGGCTAGTCTTCACCCCTGAGTATCATAAACGAACCAAACATATTGATGTGCAGCACCACTTCGTTCGTGAGAAGCAGATAGATGGTTCGATCGACCTGCAGTAAATTCCGACAGAACAACAGCTTGCAGACCTATTCACCAAACCTCTCCATGGTCCGCGGTTTGAAAAGCTGCGCCAAGAAATCGGCATTGAACAACTACTAATTTAACTCTTTACACATTTGCCTCGTTTACGGGAGGGTGTTATTTTCTAAACTCGGAAACGATGCCTTAGCGTCTTCTTTCTTGGCACTTAGACATATTTTGAACGTTTTTACTTCTCACTGTTTGTGATTGTTGCTTTTATCTTTAAAAGAATTAATTTACGTTCTAGTAACGTTAGTGTCCGCGTTTGTTTTATAGTTTTCCGGAGATAGGAAGTGATTTTTGGCCGTAACAGATTTTTTCCACTGCCAACAGATCATTTAGCCACTGCAAAAAAGTCCCAAACCACTTGATTCTTCTGTCAGCACAAGAATAAAAGGGTGTTATTTTTAAGCTTTTGATATTTTGCTTGTGTTAGATTCGATAAATCGTGTATTTCAAACCAAATTATGCGCTTGCACAGAATGAAATCGTTTTCTTGGAGTCCATGAGTCCGGATGTCTTTCTTCTGCGTAAAGTTTGTAGCGCAGCTGAAAATTAAAAGGGCGTTTTGAACGTTCTGGGTTTAATGCCAAATTTCAGTAAAATAGTTTTATGTTTTAATTAAAGTGTCTTAATGAAATCAAATCTTAATTACTGATTTACCTTTTGTTTGTAGATTGCAATCAATAAATTGGTTTCGCAAATATTTTCTAATATGTGACGAATCAAAGATTAGGAAAAGCTTCTGATTTGAATCATTTTGATTTGAGATTTGATGCGAAAGGATTCTATATCCGGATTGATAAGTTTAAACATTTTTGTGTCTGTGGATCAGCCACCGCCACCACAACAAATCCGATCCTTTCTACTTCTTCTATATATTTTGTGTAGCGTTAATTCGCTCATTTCTTCTCCTTTCATTTTGTTTACTAGGAAATATACAACAATTATACAAAACGAGTTGAATCCGATATTTTCTCCAAGTTTTGCATGCTAACTATTTTTTAAAAATGTAACATCGCCTCGAAACCGATCAGCGAAAGTACTAAATTTTCCCAAAATTACACAAGTTTCGAACTTTCGTTATTTGGTTTCATTGCGTTTTAAAAATTTTTCTTTATAGTTAGAATGCAAAACTTGGTGAAAATACACATACAAATTAAGGTTTCGTACAAATAAAAACAATTACTACAGTAGAAAAAAAAGATTTCGCTTGTTTTGTTTTGGTTTTTTTTCAAAATTTTCGCTGTTTCGATGTTTTTCGAAACTATCGAAAGTTATGAAACTTTCGGAACATTTCGAAAATTTCATAACTTTTGAAAATATTTATTTTTTAGCATATAATGACTCATTTACAACATTAAACCTTCCTCTTTTTATTGAAAAACATTTTTTTCTGGTATTGTTCCATTACAATTAAAAAAGGTTAACACAACAATTACAATTAAAAGGTGACACTTCTGTAGCGTGTAATTAGAGCAGACGAAGTGTGTATCCTTTCGTGAATTTTTCATCTTTTCTAAGTACTTAACATTTATCATGTTTTGAGGTTTTACCGCAGCTCCTTGTGCTGCCTCGTGCAGAACTTTGTATTTGTGTGTGTGTGTTTTGGCTTCTTGAATCTGAAGCCATCGATTGTACTTTTGTGTGTAAATTTTGTATTTATTTTAAATACAATTCAGTGTGGCGATTGCCACACAGTGATCGAACAAAATTGAGCCAATATTTTCTCGGCAACATAGGGGAAGGCAAGTTTACCATTCCTGTGTTTCGAAGGCCTTTGTAAGGTTCTTCTTGGTTTAACTTCTTGCTTGCTTTAGATATATGGAACATTTGATAAGTAAATAAATATTTTTTTATGCTTATTCTAATATCCACGTTAAAAAAAACATGGCCGACATAGGCATGGTTGAAGTGTCCAGTTCTTAAGTTGGAGTAGTTCATGACCTGAGACAGCAAAACTTGTAAGGTACAAGGAAATGGTCCAAGAGATGAGTTAAGAATAAGAATTATTGTATTTTTAACCATTAAGTTGAGAAACGTGTTTATCGCAAGCGCGCGTCACTCAAGGGACATATATTCGAAGAGTTGAACATTAAAAAGTAAAACAAGATTCTGTTCGAATTTTTTTTTCAACAACTTCACGCAATCATTTTTTTATACAAAACGAGGGCTTAGAATCGACGGAGGGTCTTTTCAGTACACCGTTTAGCAAATTCAAGTAAACGCTGGTTCTTACAATGAGTTTGCCAGGTGGCCATTATAGGTAATTTTGAAGGGGTAGCAAAAAAGAGGTAGCCAGTGTAGCTTTATAGGGAGCCAGTTCGGGTAGCCAGTGTCGACCCCACAGGTAGCCAGTGTAATGGAAGTTTACCTGGATCCAGACGCCAACAATGAGATGCTAATAATCCTCGCTTCTTTAACTGGGGGCGTGACTAATGTCGAGTTTTCTCTTGTCGGCAGTGGATCAGGAACTTTCACAGCCAGAGTAACTTATAACTGGCCGAAAATTTCCTTCAACATGGAAGAAGTTTTTGCCAAGAAAATCGCTTCCGGAATACCATCTTGCCATCCAAAAATAGTGGCGCTGAAAAATGGTTTAAAAGCCACCCGCAGTTGTATCAACGAAATCCCCCGAGGTTATATTGAGTTAACCTTGCCGATAGCCGTTCTTACAAATACTAATTCCATCTTTCGTTCGGCGAGAAAAAAAGAAGACGGAAGCATGCTGTTGATAGTGGAATCAACCGCTAATCAAACTGCATACACCGTGAAAAAAAAAACACAAAAATTATTTTTGAAGATCTTTAAAATTTGTCTATTCAACATTTTTCTTGTTTTTTTTAATTTTTTTTATATGATATAGACAAGCTTTGTTTGGAAACATAGGCTTAAATTGTTTTGTATTTTATTCAAGTGGTTTTTACCGCAGCTCCCAGCTTGCACCGTAGGAAGCAAGGGGCCAAAGCGATAGCGGCAGCCTCTTTTCGGTTAAGCTGCGCCTAGGAAGTTTCTTTCTTCTATTGCACTTAATTCTTGTAAATTACACTTATTAAATCTTTGGATTAACTACATTGGTGGCCTCAATAAGTTAAGTCCTTGTCTGGTTCTAGAATTTCCCGATAGGGATTCTATCACCAAACGACCTGTCCCGACCCCAACCCAACCCACACCAACAGATGGCGTTGTTCCTCTCAGTGAGATAGGAAAGGTGTCATTTTCATTAATGTCTTATACGTTTTTTGTCTGATAGTTAAACAATTAGGAAACTTAGATCATATTGTGCAATGAAAGGTTTTACATGGAGCCGTCGTATTTAGAATTTTATACGTCGACGAAATCATAATTAAAAACTAAATTATGTGTTTTCGTGTTTTATTCAACTGCCGCTAGATGGTTCTGACGCATTGCTATAAGGCCGAGTATTTTTACAGTAGGACTTGGCCGTTTGTTTACGTTTTCTTAATTTGTTCATTTGTTGATACTTGAAATGAAATCTAAATCTAACTTGGATGTAGCATGTATCTTATTAGGCTGATTGAATGATTGAATTAATCTGCAACCTGCAACGGCCTTAAGTTTTCCATTGACATAATCTGTTTTTATTTTGAATTTCCATTGACATAATCGGTTTTCATTTTGAAATGACATATTTCTATTGACATAATCGGTTTTCATTTTGAAATCTCCGTTTCATTTAAACCTTTTGACAGGAGTTCGAAATAATTAAACCAAACAGTCGCGAAAATGAAGCCATCGTAAGTTGTTTTTAACCGAATTGGCGTGTGATTCGTATATTTATTTTTTTGTCTTGGTTGTTTAAACCATTTCCTAACCCAAGCAAAAAGAAAAGTTTCTATGTGTACTAGGCATTTGAAGATGGGACATAAGGTGCCAACTAAACCATCATCAATTACTGTAGCACAGTCTGAGCAAGCTTCGAAGATTTCTAGAGATCAAGATCTGATTTAATAAGACTCTTGATGTACCTGATTCATGTGTGGCTGTTTTAAGTGACATTGTTGTGCCTCCTGAAACTTCCCAATGTTACAGAAGTGGAACTACAAAAAGTAACTTATTGTTTCCTAATTATTAATGTTCTCTTGTTCATCTAATGCACCTTTTTCAAGCAGAAGGCCAGCGTCCTCTTCCAAAATTACCTCAAGGAAAAGAACACATTCCCACTTGACTTATATAGAGGTTTGTTTGACAAATTAATTGTGAAGAAGTTTTACATAAAGATTCAGTTATGCAAATTCTGTTATGCATTACAGAAGCTGGGTGATGTTGCACATGCTAAGCCTTGGAAAGGAAGCTACTCCAGTTTTCACTCGTTTCCAAGAATTCATGGAGTATCAACATATTCTTTGATCTTCTTCCTGTAGGGATTTGAAAGAAAAGACATAAGCAATGTTGATGACAATTTCTATTAAAGAACCTCATTTATATTTTGGAACACATTACACTACACAGTTCCCCACCCAAAGAAGAAGAAAAGACAAAACTTTTGTTTTCAAGTAACACATTAATTTCTAATAAACATTAAATTATATTGTATTGATTCATTAAAATTTTTCTTTTTTCGATAAAAAGAGCTTCAAGTGGAATTATGGACAAGCCAAGAAATACTTCAGTTCTATTTGGCAGCAATATTTAAAGCATCCTCTGACTCCTAGTCAAAAGAATGATTGCAATTCTGCCCGACGAAGTTCTTCCGCATTTAGATATATTGTCTGGGTAAGCCCTTGTTACTCACTTTCCAATGGAATCACCCTGAATTGGTGAGATTCAAAAACTGGTTAATGAAGTATTTGGTGGGATAAGTTTTTATATCTATTTCAATTTGACAGCAGGCGAAGTTGTAAGCCTTCTTGCTCTTCATGGGGTCTTTCTACTGATGCAAAGCCATAACTTAGAATATCCAGGCTTGTACACGAAAAACCCCCTTTACAACCGGGAGTTTCGTCAAATATGGTTCACGTTTTTTTTTACCATTTGAATTGGTTTATTACATCAATGTAATACTGTTTTGTTTCTTGTTTGTGCGGGACTTTTAATATACATTAATTTTTCTCTAGACATTTTCCAGAGTATTTTGCAGCTGACTTTACAATGCGTTTTGCTCGTTTGGCACTTATTGAGTTATTGCCATAGCGAACATTGTGATACTGCTTCTGCATTTTGTGGGCACCTTGATGATTAGACACCGTAGACTTGCTCGATTAATGCATCATCCAGAAAATAAAAAGGGTATTTCTTTTCTAATTGAATGTATTCCGCTTAGTATATATGTCGCATTGTTTTTGGTATCTTAGATGTAACCGATGACCCATACTTAATGAATAAAAATGATTTAATTTCTTGTAATGCAATTTAAAGTTCAATTGGGTAAATCAAAACTTTACTGGCTCATGCTTTGCCGGAGATGGCAAATAGGCCTACAGCTAAATTCATTGATCGAGACTTGCAAAACCTTTGAGTGGGATGTTAGCCAAGATTTAGAAACTACTTTGGAAGATATGAGTAGTTCAATTATCATTAGTTTAACTTGACTATTATTATTTTAGATATTTTTCATCCTTCTTTAGCTGTTGGAGAAAGAATTAAAAGCGCAAATACCCCACTATCATCAACTTTGAGAAACCAACCGTTTGCTTGTGCGAAACACGAAAAGCTTTCAATACTTTGATTTGTGAAATGTATCCTCAAAATTGGAATAAAATCATTTCCGACATTTTTTTTTGTCCTAAGGTTCCTCACAATTTTTAAAGGATGAAGATGTCTCTAATCGTATGGTTTCGATAGACGCTTCTCTATAGACTTTCAATCGACCTATTTATTTTCCTCACGAAACCGTTATTCATCATGGTCTTAAAGTAGTCGAGTGTTTCTTGGTTAAGAATGTAAATAAAGGTCCACCGGTTCCATTTTTTGTAATGCAACATAATTTGAGCTTCTTGGAAACCCGAATTGTGAGATACAGTAATAATGATTACTCCGGATTACTCCTTAAGTGAGTATCTTGAGTAAGTCAATAGTTGTCTTTTTTTTTAATTAGAAGGGTGCAAGGTACAACTCCGGAGAAAATGCTTCCGGTACGCCAACTCTAAATTGGTCGATCTTGCTGTTTTAGAGCGCAACAATGGAACTATAACAACCGTGAACGTTTACGTGAAATTGATGCTAGCAAAAAAAATTCCCTGATGACACTTTGTTGTTGCATGGAAATTTGGTGCGAGAGCGTGAATGGCACTGTAAAATAGTGCTTTATTTATGTAAACCTTGTTCTTTTTATAATGTCGAATATGAATAACGTTCTAATTTTCAATAACAGAGTTACTTCGACGGTGAAGGGAGAAGGTCAGAATGATTGTATGTGTGAACCGTGGAATGATATGGTTTTCACTTTCCAGTGCCCCTCGCTGTTCGTTGCCTCACTGGAATTAATATCAGTACGTATTAGATGTATAAACGGCTCTGGCTAAGTACTTACAGGTAGATATTTCTCTATTCAGCATGCATCTAATGAATGAAATGCATAAGTAAAATTCATTTTTTTAGGTGCGGATCCATGATCAACAGGATCGTAGGGAGCATTAATTGAAGGAGTGGGTTGAAATTCGTACTTTAATTCGTTGGAAGAGGAGCTTGTTCTGAAACGACAAGGAGTAAGGAGTTTGAATGAGCAACCATTGTTTGCGCCCATATTTACGATAAGAAATTGCGCGGTTTCTGGTTTTCTACTTTCAGAAAATGTGAAAAATGATGCCAAGCCACAAATAATCATTCCCCCTTTCACGCGAAAAAATATGGCGTGATTTTTTTATTTCTTCTTTTTTATTGCCCATCACTCTTGTCGCTGATCTTGATCAAACATTCAACTTCGTTGTTCCGCGGAGCTCGTTCGCCTTCAGCGACGTTTCCGATACCATGTCGTTTGTATGTGTGCTGACGTGTGCTGATGCGCATATGTATTGTGTAGAAGTGTAGCGTGTGCAATTACATCACACATCAAGGACACTTTCGCCATTATTGTTTAAAGTTAAGTCAGAAAAATCTTAGACGAAATGCAAATGCAAAACAGAATTGAGGAATGGAGCTGTTGCTGAGAAACACAATCTCAGATCCTAGCTTCACTCGAGATCAGCCTTGACAGTTGTCGGGCAATAAAATTATATATAATATGCAGGGGGAACGTTGAATTTAGCAGACAGCTGATGTTCACATCAGTTAATATTTCGTTCACCGAAGTAAAACCTAAAATCTCGTTATTCTCTTAATTCTTGCGAATATATTATGATGACCCTTATTTTGTAGAAACTTAATCCCTGAGACAGCCATTAAAAACTCCTCAAATCATGCGGCACTTGCCATTCGAGGTATATATGGCTAATTGGCTTTATCTAGCCGCAGACTGTTAAGTTGAACGGGGAAGTTCAGGACTTCAGGCCAACTTAAGGGGACAATCTTCAAGATGTTACTCTTTTGTAATGGATTCTATTAAAGTAGGGAACGCAAACAAACGGAAGAAATGCCAACAAGATGGAATTAAAAACGATTTTTTTTCTGGTTTAGTCATTTTTAATAATTACCAGATGTTTACGTTTTTGGTATCTAACTCGGACGTAGATTATAGACTTGTGGAAAAATATTTTCAAAATTTTTGTTGGACCATTCCTATCGGGAAACTCGCGCATGCAACAAGGGATCGGATTACTTCCCCCTACCCCAATCTTAAAATTGTTGTATTGTTGCATCATGTAGTTCTGCCGAAAATGATAGGCGGCATTTTACTTTTTAAAGAGTGGTCGGATTTTTATGAAACAAACTGTACATCTTTCATTCATATCTGCAATACATCTTTGAAAAATGATGTTGAATAATTGACGTCACTACTGTTTCGCTTGTTTTCTCTTATTATTCTTTCCCCACTTTAATTTACTAGTAAAACTGTTTTAAGTCAATTGTGGCAATCGAACCTCTGACCTTTGAATTCTGTAAAGGTCAGAGGAATAACATAATGCTCTTCAATATAACATATATTAACTGAGAAAAAAAGAAAAATATTTTTTTTACCAATGTGATCTATGATTTGATTAAAGCTAATAGATATTATCTGCGACATCTAGGTAGACAATTTGCGCGGTTCCCTTGAAATGATCAGCTGTTTTGCGTATAGAAATCATATTATTAACAAGCTATAAAATTCTTGTTCGCAAGAGTGCTAAACCTTTTTGGCAACTAGTCAATCGTACTATCGAGATCATATCTAATCCGCCCATCCAAACAGTAAAAAAAACCCAAGCGTGATTAACCTCCATTTTAAAAACAACGATGGTCCAATGTTCATTCCTCGTTGGCGGCTGTTTTCAAAAATTTGCTACAAGGATAAGTTGCAAATCTCCAATATGTTGTGATGAAAAATGGCGATGTTGTGTTGATTCATAATTGTGTTGAAAAAATTAGCCGACAAGTAATTTTTTTCTTTTTTTTTTTTTAATTCGAAGATTTTGTACCATTTCAATGGATTGGATTCTAAATTACTTGATACTCAAATTGTTCATTCATTGTGTCTTTGATTTGGATTTGATTTGGAAACCCAAACAAATCCACCCTTTTTTAAAGGATAGGTAATATAGAATGAGGGATAAATAAGAAAAGGTGCAGATTTGGAGTTGAATTTCAAAGCAGATCCAAATAAATATACGCCGCTGGATTTTTCAAATCCGGTAAATCCAATGCACTGATAATTAGTGTTGTCTTCTTCCACCATCCTATGTATCATCAATCTCATCAAAAATAAAAAATTGAGCAAAACAACGAAAAAGGAGGGCGAATTACAGGACGAATTGAATGAACAAATGTTTGCTATACAAAACCAGTTTCTTATGCTAGCTTCGTATTTATTTACGAAATAATTAATTCCCTGAAAAAATAATGTGAAACAATAAGTAAATCTGCAATAATGGCTACAGTAATGTAGCAAACAAAATGGTTGTATTATGTTTCTTTTCAATTGCTACACAATAAAGATGTACAAAACTTGGTTTTTTATCTCTTACGAATTCTCTCTTATACAACATAAATAATTTTTTGTCAAATAAGCACATTTTATACTTTTAAAATTCAAGACTTAATAAATGAATATAATAATCGTTTCTTCGGAATAGACAATACAAGTTTCATCAATATAAATAAATATTGTCTTTTCAACTCTTGAAAAATAACAACTGTGCGTTTAATACTTTAAAGAAGTTTCAATATTTAGATAGGCATGTGTGAAGATAATGAATGGTCCAAAATCTACTTTAGATATAGAAAAAAAAAGAAATATCACAGCCACCCACTATTGGAGCTATTTTCTAATGGCTGCACACAATGAATGGATTTATCATGAAAAGTAGATTCTTGTCTACCGAACGAAGCGCCATTAATACATTTAAATACTGTTTCCATTGAACTGCTACATTGTGCACTAGTATCAACTGAATCATCCACAAATGGAAGAGTTTGACTATCAGGTAAATTATGACCAGCCATCCAGTCCCTAGACTTCACTGAGGAATATGACATTGGTGTAGAATCAGTACCTTTTCGAAAACGCAAACTAACTGCGCTACCGTCAAACCCACGAGAAGAATGAATGAATGATTTAGCTGTATTTTCTATTGGTGGGCATGAAGCAAGTTTAATCTCTTTACTGCCATTATTTTCCAATGGTACAGACTCTGCTTCAAAAATAAGTGTAACTTGATCGGCTGGTTCACTAGACGCCCGACGAAATTGCCGACTGTTGGAAATGGGACTATGCGCGTTGTTAATAGATTCCATTCCCAATCTACCACTGAGTTCGTAGTCCATACTACTTTCTTCCAGGACCTCTGGAAGCTCATTTTTCGTCACGTGAACTATTGGATAACCAGTTCGTGTTTTTGTGTATTTGTCATGGCGGTCGACACTCTCGGTATCAATAGGTACATGGGAAGCTGTACCGCCACTTCCATCACTAGAAAACTGAATCCTCGCTACGACTGCGACTTCGAGTCCACATCCGACCTACTCCTTTTGCAGACTTTGCTGCTTCAATCAAGTTACCCCATTTTTTTTTTGAGTCTGCTTTTTTTGCTCCTGCTAAGCGGGCTAATTGTGCTAATCTGGTTATTGGTGATCGAAGTTGGGGACTATTCTTAATGTTAGACTGATTAGTAACCACGGACAAGACATTGGTTTCGTTTAGTGTTTGTATACTAGTACGGGAACAGGCGTTACCTAAAGCGGTGTTTGCATTAGAACCACATAATGATTGTGTGCTAGAGGTAAATCCTACGGGTTGTGTTCCCGTGTTGCCAGCGACGTTGGCTAAGTTAAATCCTTTCATTAAACGTCGTTCCTTCTGTCGATTTTTTTTCCCTCCTAGTAAAATTGAGAAAATGAATAAAATTCAAGGTTAAGAAAATAAGATCAACAAATTTCTTTCGGCTCTAAATGCCAGTTTTAAATTGAACATAACAAATTATTGATTCTTCTAAAGATGTAAGGTCCTGAATTTCAAGAAAGTGGAATTTCCGGATTCCTTTCCAGAAGTGCGAGTCAAATCAAGTTTTTTTGGCCGAACTGTTTCATGGATTGTGTGTTAAAATGAACTCTTTATGTTTTTATTTCTATAGACTGTAATATCAGATTTAGGGTGTTTATTTATCTTTTTTGATCAAGCAACCCAATATTTGAAGCCATCCTCCATAAAAATAAAAATGATAAAATATAAAAAAATATTAAGTATATTTTGTTGAATCATAAAAAAAAACTGTTGAGTTGCACGACCTTAAAAAGAAGTGACAAATCTTATAGAGTTCTGTTCGAAATCACAATTCATCAAAATCTTGAAAAATTTTAAAAATAGATTATTATTCTTGAATTTTGATTCCGACAAGAATGCATGTATGCTGGTTATCTATTTACTTTTAATGAATTGCAATACATCCGATTCTGTGGCAGAGTGTACGTGAACACAAGCCCTTAAGTGAAATTATTTGTTAGAAAGTTATAAAAATATCACTTGTAGACAGAGAGAAGGAAAACTAAATGAAGATCGTATTTTCAAAAACGAAAAAAGGCGTTATCTAGTAGCTGAGGAGATAATATGTCGCCTGTTTTTAACAAAGCGTTTCAAGCGACAGTATATTTCCAATTCTGGTTTAAAAAAGATCCGCTAATTCTTTGAATCTTTTTAAAAGCATTTCTTTACAGTATCTTTTTTGTGACTTGTCATTGAAAAAAACAGAAAAAAAAATTAAATTTATGATTCAATAATGGTTCCCTAAAAATATTGAACAATAGACTATAATCATCGTTACCAATCGCTTTTCAAATGATCTTTCTGAAATGTTGTCTTTAAGGTATAAATCTTTAAAAAAGGCTTTTTTCGAAATTAAAATATCAAAATTCTACAATTTATTAAGTTGCCAATCTCACTGAAAGCAGCTTTTAAATAAAAGTATTGTGGGGGAATTTTGTGATATTGAGTTTCCCTTTTCCCCAGTCTCCCTGGTTACATAATAATTTTAAATTAAACTACGAGAAAATAGAAAAGTGTGGAGATAGGTGTAACCCATAGGGAAGTAATAATAAGAGGAAATACTCAATTTACCCCTGATGCTCCCAAAGGAGATACCTTGCCCAACGCCTGTCGCTGTTGATGTATTCATGCCAGAGTTCTTTAGAACTTCAATCAGTTCACAGCGGAAAGCAGAAATGTCCTGTTTTATCTCGTTGACGTCGTCTTCTGTTACACCTTGGTTGTCTGATTTGCGTTGCTCTACTGTAACATAGCGGCGTACCAGATTTCGCATAATATTCTATAATTGTACAGAATATAATTTAATAATTAAGAAATATGAATCAATTTATAAAAGTAAATATAATTGAAAATTCTATATTATCATATATCTCTTACCCGAATGGTCTTCATGTGCTCTTTCTTATGTGAAATAGACTGACCTACGCACTGCTGATACATCCACTTTAAAATGTACCAAACACTTTTTGGTGTTGGAATGATGTTGAAAGGCGGGGGGGACCTAATAAAAGACAAATATATATAAACTAGAAAACAAGACCATGGCTTGAAATACATACCGTTCCACCTTCTTCAAAATAACTAATCCATAGTTTGCTTCTTGCAAATTTCCACTCAGTATCAGCTCGTTTCCTGTTCAGAAAATTTTCCAATGCAAAAAATATGTTAAGTTCAACCATGGATATGTCTTTTCAATATTCAAAGCTTAAAACCTCAGTGCAGTATGGATTTCATTATATTTAACATAAGGGATTGCATTTTTCAAACCAAAAAGTTTCATGGTCAACTTACTGAAATCAATTGATAGGAATGGTTCATCATGGCGATAAGTAGGTTGAGTAAGACCACGATGTTAATGACCGAATAACAGCCAAACATAAGAAGACCCCAAAATCGTGTAAAACTCTTAATGCCAACTAACTCAAAATTATCGAGGTCAATTAATCCAAAAAGCAGCCCAAAATAGAGTCTGGGACGTTTTCAAACAAACTAATTTGATGAAAAAAAGTGTTAAGTATCATACTTGAGTAGAAAATTATATTAATAAATTATTTTACTTAGAAAAGCGTCTCCAAACTATACAGGCATCAAGATCTGACTTTCCGTGCCTAGGTGCGTCGCAAGCTTGCTTCTCCAAGTCAGCATAGTACCAAAGTAGTTGATTTAAAACCTATTTGAAGAATTTTCATTGGTTTTTGTGATATTTTTCACTTTATTTTTTTTTACCACAGGAGAAGGCAAACAGAACCAATACGTAAAGAAAGAAGAATTTCATGATGTCCATCACCATTCTGCTCAGGGACACTTGCAATGGCCCCAAATATGGATTTACAGAAAAAATGTAGACCAGCTTCAGGGAACTAAACACGAGAAAGGAAATAATTATGTCGTGATCCATTTTACCTATCTTATTATTTTATCTATCTTATGACTTAGATTTTTCTCTAAATATCATTTTTACTATGTTTGGCAAAAAAGTTATGTTTCAAATACTTCGTACTTGATATATGTTTGACTTTTCATTCAATGATTTAGGGCCCAAACAAAAGATCACCCACCATTACTTTACTTCAAGGGATGAATATTTTGATATCTTACAAAGTTAAAACAAAATGTAAGTGAAAACTCTAATTATCAATTAGAAAATTATTGAAAAAAAGAAGCTGAATGGCCAGAATCTAACTATGCATGACATGCCTAAAAATAAAAAAGGTTTTTACACGACCTACCTGAATATATTTGCGGCAGAAAAAAAGGGCCCTCTGAAATAAGCATTGGGTCCCAGGTGTCCCATTCTTCTCGAGGTAAAGAGGCAGAATTTGAATTCTTTGCCATCTCTTTTTGTACCTAATTAATTATTTAAAAAAACTATTAAGTAAAATAAGTATAAAAATCGACATCAATTTTTTTTTTATTTAGTGCGAATCAACAGGTTATAAAGTCAAAACAGCAAACATTTAATTCCTAATAATGCCCCTAGACGATGATCACTCTGTGCCAGAATAAATACCTACGCAATGATAAATTCAAATTCGTATTTAATAATTCAATTGAGTGAAAAATACGTCCTAAATTAAGAGCAGCCTCACCTTTTCGGTTTGTAGAGAAAAAATTACTTGGAAGATTCGAAACCCAACTCAGTTTAGACGAACCCCTTTGTTTCGTCGTTCAAATGTTTTACCGACCAAAACATTGTCATTATTTTAACTAATATAAATATATCTTTTCTTAAAATCATTTACATTTCTTATTTTTTGTTTAAGGATGAAGGAAGCGTAACTTAGGCAAATGAGTGAAGGCAAGAGAGATTTTTTTCCTAAGGCCAGGCTTGGCATCACTGCGGTTACTTAGGTACCGCGGTTCAGTAAAAAAAAAAGTACCGTACCGTAGTAACGCGGTAAACGAGCTGGACAAGTGGTCTCGGTATTTTTTCTTTTAATTTGTCATCTAGTGGTCAAATTTTAACGCCTTTTTAGCCAAAGTTTTAGTAGAATTTTTCTGTTTCATTGGTTTCCGGGTCATTTCACCGAAAACGAATTAATTTTTGCGCGGCAGATCACCGATTTGGCTGATTTTTTTACAGCGTGTTCGTTAGATACACACTATTCACTAGATAAAAGGAAAACAATTTCCTGTTTACTAGAAGTGAGATAAAAAAATGGCAAAGTTCTATACTTTTTTATTTTTTTAAATGGCCTTTTTTTCACTAAATCGACCGTATCTCCCGAACCATTTGAGCTAAATCTTTTTTTAAAAAACGAGAAGAAAGATTTTTGTTTTCTCTTTTTAATGGTATTTTTTAATGTAAAATTTGAAGAAGTTAAAACTAAGTTAAATTGATTTTAAGTTTCAAACTTAAAAACTGGGTTTCACCGTTAAGAAACCCAGTTAAAAACTCATAAATTAGACCACAAAAGCCGTCTTTTATCAAGCCTATTCGGACGGTCACATAGACGATACGTCTTTGTCCAAAATAAAAAAATTTTAGTCTACGTTAGCCCGCCAAAAGCCAACTTTTATCCAGCTAGACAGGACTTTTTATCTCCTATTCAGACGGTCACACAAATTCGTCTTTTGTCCCAAATAAAAAACCAGACTTGTTGTCTGGGAATAAGAGTAGAAAGAAATAGAAAATAGGAATAGGTAAGGGGTCGACTCTTCCGTCAAATTGTGGTAATAACATATAGAAGAATTTTCCCGCTTTAAAAAAACATGACTGTAGAAATACATTAAAAAAAAGAAGGAAAGTGCAACTTTTTGGGGAACTGCTAGAAGTATAACATAGAAATACTTGATAAAAAGCGACGATGCGTAGTGCGACAGTTGCTACATAGAGAGCATTTGTGACGAAGTCGATTACATTCCACATATCTCCAACATATTCTTGTAATCCAACGTCCCACAGCTGCTTGATTTCACTCCATACTAAACCTAAAAATATTACATAAATCAAAAAATTGAAAACAGACAAAAAAAACAGATAAACCAATAAGATATTCGATTGACTTTTTGCAACTTTTCTTGAATCAACTTTCAGTAAGAATTATTTTATTGGGTCAATATTTCCTCCTAACAGTGATATTGGTGGGTCAATCCATGCCCACTCAATTTTTTTCCGTCACGAAAAAATATTTTGCTTGATTTTTTTTACTGCATATTTCTACTGCTATTTACATTTATTCTTCCAAAGGAAAAATTTTTAAACGTAAAATTAAGCTTCTAATAAAATATTAAAGATTTTTACTTTTCACTAATTTCTGTTCGGAAAAAAAATTTCAATATATAAAAATATATAATATATAAAATTCAAATATATTTTGGCCAGTTGTGAATAATGTAAAATTTTTTAAAAAATTCTGAAAAAAAACCAAAAACTTTTCTCTTTATTTTGGTACATTTGATTTGAAGAAATATTATTCGGTAATGCCGTAATCTTCGTTAAACGTTTTAAGTTTAACTACGTGTTAACAAAATCTTTCTGGTCTAATATAATTGATTTTTTGAAGAGTGATAGATTTCAGTTCATAGAAAAAGGGGGGGGGGGTACTGTATAGTAGTCGTTTGGAGTCGTTTGGTGTCGGTTGGTGTCCTGTCGTTTGGTGGGTACTGTATAGTACCATTAATGCAAAAAAATTAAATGCGGGGGCGCCCAAGACGACCAGATATATAAACTGAGTACAACAAACGGCCCAATTCTCTGACGAAATATGATGTTCAAGCAAGAAGTTTCGAAAAAAAGAAAGTTTATATTGCCGTGCAACGAAAAAGTGCACAATAAAAAGTCTCGTTGAGTTTTATTTACCACAAACCCAGGCCAAGATTAGCCATTCAATCATTGTAGGAGGAGCTCCTCTTTTGGTCGTAACGTCATCAGAAATCCACTTTTCTAAACAGTCAGGCAGCTGTCCCAGCCAGTTCTTGAATACCATTTCAATGCGTTGAGACGCAAGAATTAACAAAACTGTGACAACAAGGAAAAATAAGTAATGAGAATGTTTGAAATTAATTTTTTAGAAAGTATGAAAAAATATTAAGACAGACTTTACCAGTACATAAACTGTTTATGTATCTATAATAGTAGTTTAGTATCGTATAATATTTTTTATCATTCCACTTCTTATACAAAGGTTATTCGCTATCTAATTTTTTCAATTTTCTCTCTTTTATAACACAGTAGCATTAGTTCTTTAGGGAAGAATGGAGTATATTGGGGCGGGTTTTGTCTAAATATCTCAATATCACCTAAATTTATAACTGTTTTTGTTATATTTTTGGCTTTTTATGTACATAATCCTTTAAGGTACTCTGCGTATTTTTACAATAACAGTGTTTTCCTTTAGGACACAGCTAAAGTTTTTTTTAATTTGTGGGAGGAGCCTGTTATGAAGGATAACCTAGGATACAAGGGTAGGTAGCGTCTAGCGTGGTATGTTCCCCGTTAATCCCTTAAAGTTCATAAAGAAAATTACAGAAAAATTAAATCGCTTTTCATCGATACTATATGTTTTCTAAAAAAAATTTCATTGAATTATGGTGTAAATTAAAAATTTTTATGTATAAAAAACAGCTTAGCTCCACCTACCCTACCCTGACTATCTCAATTGTGGTCATATTTGCTTTCCTAGGAAATCCGAAATCAACCCTCTTTTTAAATGTCTTAAAAAGGTGTTATATTTTCTAAAATAATGGGTCAAAAATTCCAAATTTTGTTAAACAAAAAAGAAATAGAGCGACTTTTTGTCCGTGTAAATATAAAATACATTTTTTTTAAATCCAGAAATCCTTATATGGCGGCTTTAAATTTGCTCGAGAAAAGCCGTTTTTGATTTTGTCAATGACTCCTACATTTATTGACAAAACGACACCAAACTTCACCACTGTTTAGATTAATTGTTTGCACATTTCATACTAGAATTTTTAAACTTGAATCAATATCTTCTATCCCCCCCCCCCGTTTTCCTTCTTAACCAGTCTTCGGAACAAGATAGGGGAAGTTTTCATCATTAACTGCAATCCGTGGTACACGATAAGGAAGTTGGATATCGGTGGTCAATTAAAAGTAATAAATAATCTAACAAACTTGCAAAAATTATTAATCCAGTTTTATAAAAATAGTTTTTCCAAATAAATTTTACTACAAATATTTGAAAAGGTAGAGTCTATTCGTCCGTCGGACGGAAATATAGCACCGGGGCTATTCTTCCGTCCGACGGACGAATAGTGCCATTCCTTTCCAGGGCTATTCGTCCGTCGGGAAGAAAATTGTATATGCTTTAAATAGGGGAGATTTTACAAAACTATCTCCGCAAGTTAAGTCTAGTTATGGGAACTCTCAATAAAAAGTATGTAAGAATGAAGAACATAGAATAAAAATAAAAGATAACTATTTTTTTTTCGTGAAGACCAAGATCAATTATAGATTAAATGTCTTTAAAAAATCAAAAGTAACTTTTTTTGAAATAGGGTACTAGAATTCAGGGCAAGGAACGGAAGTCTTTACGTATATAACGTAATTCGGTTTAAGCAACCTTCTTTTGGAATGTGAACAATTTTTTTGATTCGTAAAACTGTTTAAAAAACTGATATCATTTTACGCAACACTAAAAAAGCCTGAAGTCTGTATGTTTAAAACCATATGTTGCTTAAACCTAATGACGTTATACGTAACACAAGAAAGGTAAATTTTTTAGAACACTTAAATTTTCTTGTTTGAACGTAACTCTATATTTTATATTGAAAAACAATATTGTCTGACTGAGGAATAGATTTTATCATCGTAAAATTAATTACTTATAGATATTATTGTATTTATAAGTGCGCAAAAAGCCAAAAGTCGTGCGTAGCTTACTCCAATGAGCACCAATGTGGCCTATAGTGGAACTAAACATTGCTTTATGCTTGACTACTACTTGATAGCAAATGCATTGTATCGGTTGGTATACACCCACTTAGTTACCAAGTAATAGTCATACATACATAAAAGTGATAAGACTCATACATAAAAAAATTTTTAGACTGCAGTGGTGCGCATTGCTGTAAGCTGCGCACCACTTTTGCTTTACGTGTACTTATAACTACAATAAGATCTATAGCTGAAAAAAACCGACGGTGGACATTACTTTTAATTTTTTCAAGACATTAAATTTATAATTGATCTTGTTCTATACGAAAAAAAAAATTATTCTTTATTTTTATTTTCTATGTATTCTTTATTCTTACATACTTAAATGTGTCTTTGAATTATCTTTAGTGTCTCTTTATTGAGATTTCTCATAGAACTAGGCTTAACTTGTGGAAATAGTTTTGTAAAATCTCCCCTTTTTAAAGCATATGCAATTTCCTTCACGACGGACGAATAGCCCTGGAAAGGAATAGCACTATTCGTCCGTCGGACGGAAGAATAGCCCCGGTGCTAAATTTCCGTCCGACGGACGAATAGATTTTACCATTTGAAAAATGGTTTTTTTCAAAAATTTTGTGTTAAAAAATTGTTAAGTTAAAAAGTTTTCACTTCCAAAATGAATACCAAATTCATTTTATTGAATAATTTTTAAATCGAAATATATTAATTTTGATTAAAATTACTTACAAAGAAATGTGAAATATGAAGCAGAATGGCAGATGAATTTGATGAAAGGTTTTCGCAATGTTTTCCCCGCACGTGAATGAGGAAATAAAATATACAAGATAGAGAAAAGCGGGAATAGAACCCCAATTCGAATGACTTCTAAACTCTGTAGAATCATGTTTTTACGACGAAAACCTGGCAGTCCTTCATACCAAATAGAAGCTAGAAGTTGTTGCACGTTTGGATGCGCTACAAACTAAAAGAAAATGTTTGTATTAAAATATCTATATTTTCATAATTGCATAAGAACCCATCATTCTTATCTTGTTTGCTACATTTTTCAAAACTACAGGCCCTTCTAATGTTTAATTTTACTTTAACTTGATTGAACTCCAAAAAATTTACCTTTTTTTTGGCGGTATTTTATAGCTAATTTGAGCCGGTTAAGGCTCATACGGTCTCCGTGTTCGAAGGCAGGGCCTTTCGGATCATGATTCAACATTACCTCTAGTTCATAGGAACTACGAGTATGGTCCAGTAAAGCAGTTGCAAAATCTTGACATTGTTTTCTTAATTCCTGTGTTTACCGTACAAAAATGTGCTTGATCAGAGTTTATCAGAGCTTCAAATACTTTTTATTTTGCGGTCATTATTGGTAAACAAGCTACTGTTTAAACTTGCTGCCATCTTCATTATTACTAGAATCTTATTGTAGAACATACCTGGTATTCACTTTTGAATTCATGTTCCATGAAGCTAAGTCTGCGCAATTCCCAGCTTAATTCAAATGCCGTGAGGATGGGATCTTTGCTGGAAAGGGATATAAGAGAAGGACTAGCCAAAGCTCGATATGAATTGATCCGAGATCTGCTGTGACGTAAGCTGTCTTCCTGGCGTGATGTAACGCAATCAACACACCCACATCTGAAATCATTTAAAAAAAATTACACATTTTCAAGATTTTTACATATTTTGATTTTTTCATGAATCATTATCTCAAATAATCCTGGTTCTAATATATTCACTAAATGACGCTAATAATGCAATAATTGGGTTATGACTTCAGTAATTTTTTGATGTCCTATCCCCCAAGTCAGCCCCTCTATTAACATCGAAAATGTATACGTCATTATTATTAATTTCAATAAACAATATAAAAATTATAACGAATGATAATGGAAATTTTCTACTTGATTATGTGGCCTCTAACTTTGGATTTAGTGCGGTGGGGCTTCGCCTAGTCTGTTTCATTTTTTACTTCTTTTTCGAAATTTTAGAGGAACGCTCGGATTATATATGTTGTTATGATATGAGAAAACTCTATTTTCAAGTTACTGGAAACACAGCTAAATTTAATTTAGGGGAATTTTTTTTCGTTTATTTTTATTTTTGCCGTATCAATAATTAAATATTACATATAATTAACTACGATATTTTTACAGTAAAACTTGAATTGAAAATTTGAATTTGAATTCCAGCATACTAGTCTGGTCAGAATAGCATTTTAACCCAAAACAAATTGATAAGTTTTGTTTTTTTCATGAGCTTTATTGATATTAACATTGTTTATGTTCTCTTAAACCCCTCCCGCGAAATTTTAATATTTAGTATAATTAATTTCAATTATAAAATATGTGTATTTTTGTATTGTAGTTTAGTCTGATTAAATACAAAAAAAAATTGGTTTTAAAAAATGGATTTTTTTTATTACTAATTGGTCTACATGCATGCCAATTTTTATTTCAGTAAATTAATGAAACCCCACACGAAAAATGAGTAGCGTCTCCCTTTTTACTACCCAAAAACCGCTTCCGTGTTTAACACAGAGCTTACGGGGAAACGGCTTTAGCGAAAATCGCTGCCGTTAGTTACCTGTAATTCCCTCCTCTTCCGTTTTGTCTTATTTTAAAGAGCATATTCTCTTCTACAAACACAGTAAAAGATTTTCGGGAGGGGGTATTAGTTTTTAAGTTTTGAGTTTGAGCGGATCAAACTCATACTAGTTTGAGTTTGATTTAACTCAAACTCAAAAGATTGAGCGGACGGCAAGTCTGCACCATTCTGACAGCATCAAATTTATTGGAGCTTTCAGTTGAACTATAACAACTTTACTCAAGTCCCTTTACGACGCGCTAATAGAGTTAGTTGAGCGATACGTAAGAAGTAATTCTAATCAAGAAACTTTTCTGGCCAAGGTAACTAGCTTATCTGATGCGTTTCAAAACCATTATTCCATAAACCAAATTACGTTATACGTAACCGTAAAAAGTTTCTAGTGTGAACATAATTTATATTTTTTATATTCGAAAAACTTTTGACAAAGAGAGCAACTTCCATAAAAAAGTAAAATGGGGGGGGGGGGGGGGGGATATCCGTTCTCTCTCTTCCAGCCTTTGTTACATATTCCGCAACAAGTTAACCATAACATATGAAATGATGAAGAGACAAAGGCGTAGAAGCCATTTCATTACGTGTGTTTTGTAACTTATAACATTTTCTATAGTTCAAATAGATACTATCTCTTAGTCTCTGATTCTCATGAGAGCTCACCTTATTGAACTAGACTTTGCTTGAGGAACGAGTAGGTTAAAAATGAGTCTCCCCATCCTATTTAAGGTATATGCAATTTTCTTCACGACGGGGGAACGACGGCTATATTTCCGTCAGACGGACGAATAGACCCAACTTAGCATATACAGCCCAAAACATTGCGATTTTGTTAACATAATGAATATTACAGCATAAGATCGTTTTTTGTCCATCTACCACCAAGAGTCCACCGAGATTTTGTTTCTATTTGTTACTATTATGGAAATAAAGTAGATGCTGGCGAGTACCAGGTCCTTGGGTATAAACCTTCGGGGTTCGAAAATTTTTTAATGATAATGTAAATCTAAGTTGTCATGTCTTTCCCTTAAAAATTCGGGAAGGGGGAGTAAAGACATGAATAACACAAACGACAACGCCGATTAAAATTTCTTGGAAATCGTTCCTAATGTCACGAAATTCCGCATACCTTAGTCACTTGATGAAATAAAACACATCCTTTCCAGACAACACACATCTGAGCCAATGACGTGCCTTAGATTGTACGTGATGACTTGGACGTCCCAAGGACTCCCCGTTTTTTTTGGGTTCTCATGTTTGGGACTGGTTTTGGACGTGACAATGTCTACCTTGTCATCATCCAATTGCTGTGCCCAGCACAGCCCATGCGACGTCTCTTGGAAGTGCTAAGTACGTACACTCACTTCCATAAATATATGTACCCTAGAAATTGCTAAATAGTGCACTTGTTTTTGCTAAAGTGGTGTCACTGTATCCTTTTCCTTTGTTTGTTTCTAACCGGGGGGAAGGGTTAGATTTTTTAACGTAACCTATTGTAGAGCTACACCACTCTGCCCAAAACAAGTGCGCTGTTTCGCACTTTCTAGGGTACATATATTTATGGAAGTGAGTGTACAGTATCCTGCAAAAAAATCCGAACGCGATTTTTATTTTTTTAAACATCTAGTGAGGGAAAAATAAACTACTGGTTAAATAGTTGATGTCTAATCCTTTTCCAAGGTAATAATGGCGCGATAGACCAAAGGCAGGGAAACTCCCAGACATAGCCTTAGGGGCATTCCTTTTTTCTCTTCTTTCTCGTCTATACTACAGTGCATTTCAGTTTGCATTATATAACAAATAACACTGTGTTTATGCATGCCTTGGGTTTATGGTCTATAGTTCATGGGTGGAATATATTGGTTTTAAGTAAAAACAATTAGCACATTCATTTTTCACGCTCTGAAACAGAAAAAAATTCTTGAGTAATTTGAGTTGCTTGACTTTGTAAAAGACTCAAAATTTTCATTCATAAAATTGTTATTCAGCAGTTAAGCTTGGTGGAAGCTTTCAGTTTTGAAACACTTACCCCGGTGTAATCAAGCCAGAATCTTAACCACTATACCGAAGAATCAGTACTGATGCAGAAATATTGACGTAAAATATACTATCGGAAGATTCAGAGACTAGTTAAAAATTCACCATATATATTATATTGAACGTCTAGGTATGACATGAGCCTTTGGTATAATGGTTACAGTGTTCGATTGGTAACACTGAGTATAATAGTTCGAATCGCCAATCCGGCAATATGGTTAGAAGTAAATTGAATGTGTTGTTGACATTAGGAAATATTGAATCTTTATATAAAAGTCAACTAACTAAAATATTGTTATTTGTTACAGAAGTTTAAAATGATAACGCCGGTGAGTTTTTATTTCAAAACATGATTTTCAACCCCCTATCTATATAAGATCCTAAAAATCTGATACACGCCATTCCATAGTTTTAAAGTGTCATAAAAAGGGAAAACCCCAAAGGCTGTAATTTCCCTGCCTTTAGTCTATCGCGCCAATATCACCTTGGAAAAGGATTGGACATTAACTAATAGTTTATTTTTCCCTCACTAGATGTTAAAAGAAAAAGAAATCGCGTTCGGATTTTTTTGCAGGATACTGTACTTTACAATAGTTATAAACTGAAAAATCTTCTTCACTCATGCATAAAGTGTCCGACTCGGGGATCGAACCATAAACCTTAAGCATTGAATGCTAGTTAACCACTGCGCTATCCTCTTCTTAAGGATATGGTGATATTTTATAATATCACCACGATAATTTGCAAATTTTCTAAGTGGTTTGTTGGAGCCAAAATGTAACTAATGGTACGGATAAGGTACGTTCACAGAGGACTGTGAAAATTGCCGCGCTTCCGGTTTTTTTTTTTTTTTGTTTTAGAAGGGACCACTTTTAGATGTTTTATACTTGAGCCTGCCCCAGACGTCCCATTGGTACGTCTTTAGGGCTCAAACGGGACGAAAATTACTATCTGGGTTTGTTTTCTGATTTAGAGGAAAAGGCTAACGAATATTTTTCATTAATGAGCTTTTTTCTATTCAACCTATTGACCGAGAAAGACGAAGTAATCTGGAGGGCGAATTTTTGTTTTCCCGATTTTCCCGTTTTTATTCCGAAAAATCCCCCGAAGAGTGAGAGATAAAAATCCGGTTAAACATGGAAGTTTGCTTTGCTGCCATCTTGCGGCAGTCACTGAACAAAAATTTCACAAAAATTACACTAAAATAAAAAGTAGGGACTAGTCTTGCTACATTCTTTCATGTTTAGGAAATGAAAAGACACATGTTTGTCTCCAAACTCAGTATATTTTCCTATTTCTTATACCTTTGTGTTTTTCTCTATTTGCTATAAAAACAGAGTATGTAGAAGGAGATGGTAGAGTCATGGACCATGTGCCAGCTTTTCAGCTTTTTTTTTAAAGGTCAATTCACGTGACTTTGCACAATGTTTCAGTAACTTCTCCGATAAGTGGTGCTGCTACCTTTTGCTTTAAGCAAAGAAACCTGTTTTACGGATTTATTTGCAGAAATATTAAGAAAATTTTTCAGCGATCAGTAGCCATTAGGAAACATGTTGAAATCTATGTGCAAGTTTTTAAAGTGTTTTTCATAGAAAAAGGGGATTTTTTATTTTAATAAGAGACAGAAACACTTTTTTTAATAAGAGACCCCTACTTAATCTAAATATTGCAACCACAGTCAATTTGACGCGAAATCTGGTTGATTTCAAACGAATCTCCCGAAACATGGAGACTGACTAAATAATTTTGATATCACCTTAATTGCTTTTATATATCTAAAGAACAATGCTAATATAGGGCGCGAATGAAATAAACGCGTGTTTAGTTGCAGTAGTAACTACCCATCCTTTAAATTTCATTTAAGTTAAGCGAAAATGCCAAAGCAAGTGGAAAATAGTAGTCTGTGGCTCGCGGCAATTCACCCAACATTCCTAAATCTTAACAGTTAAATGCCTCAAAGGCTGTCCTCGTTTCCATGACAATTAAGCCCTTGTCTGGTTATAGAAAACTACCCCCTACCCAAATCTTAACATTTTTGTCTCGTTGCATCATTTAGTTCTGCCGCAAAACGATAGGCGGCATTTTATTTTTAAAAGCGTGGTCGGATTTTTATGCAACATACTCACTATTGGCAGCACGGAAAATCATTACAATTTTATACCATCACATGGCCTACTTAACTACTAGGCCGATCGACGAGCTATACCCCACTTAGTGTCAACTTTTTCCCCCCATCCCCTTCTATCAACCATTCCGGCAAAGAGCGCATCTAGCGGTCAGATTACCTACGTACCTTATCCGTACCATTGATTACATTTTCGCTACAACAAAACACTTAGAAAATTTTATAATTATCGCGCCCTTTGTTTTTACGCGGGGAATTTTTACTTAATAAACAATATCTTTCATGTGTCTTAGATAGCTCAGTGGTCTGTTGGCTGGCTTTCGGAACAATGGTCTATAGTTTGAGTGCAGTAGACTACATTTTAATCTTCACTGATGATGATTATTCATCACTGAAAAAGATATTCATCATCATTCATCGTCATCATTGTCAAAAAAGGTGAAGTCCGATTCATAATTGGTGATATTATGCAATGTGTATTATACAATATCACAATGTCTTTAAGAAGAGGATAGCGCAGTGGTTAGCTGCTGACTAGCATGCAGTGCTAAAGGTCAATGGTTCGAGTCCCGTAGTGTACATCTCGGTGTACATATTATGCCTGACTGAAGAATATTTTGTCTCCCATTGAAGTAGTCCTTTTTTGGGGGAGGTCAATGTTGAAACTAAATCCGGAAAGTTCCGTAGAAATTACGGAACAGATTAATCTTGTTCAGAATTTCACGGCGGATTTAATGGCGCAAAGATCGGATTTCTATCTTCTACCGTTGGGGAGATATTCGTGAATGAAAGCGGGAAAAAATCGGGAAATTTAGAATTCGCCCCCGCCCCAGAGTGCATCGCTTTTCTCGGTCCACAGGCCGAATTAAAAAAAACTAATTGTAAGAAAAAGTTCCTTGTGTCTTTCTCTATTGGAATCCAAAAGGATTTTTTTTTTCTGTAATCATTGGCTGAGATATGAACGATCTCGTGAGATACCTATATGGACCGATTTTCAAATCATTTTATTCGGCATTGCCGTTTTTTTATTTATGACTTTCGCTTCCCCTTCCAGTATTTTTGTATGGATATCTTTCTCAAATCAGAAAAAGAAACCAAATTACTGGTTTATTGTCTCCGAAGGTTGAATTGCGAAACACGGAGAATCTTAACTATACAAATCTTGACTTTACTCAAACCGATTCCAAGCGAATATATCAGCGCATGTGCTTTTTTAGAGTATTGATTAGTGTTCTGGAAGACCAAAAATCGACCTGGCGTCTAACGTCTACATACCTAACGTCATGTGGCGCAGGAAGTTTTGCTCCCCGATCTAGCAGAATCTTGATTATCTCGTAGTTGTCACGATGGGCCGCGAGGATCAGTGGGGTTATGTCTGGTGTGAAAGTTGCCGTGTCTGGTTGTAAGGCCTCCCAACTCTGTTCGAGTACAATAGACTATTGAGAATGTGAACAAGATATCTTGATGTCGAACAAAAATAAATAAATTACTTTAGTATTATTTGGCAAAGATTAATTCAACATGAATTGAATAAAAATCATTGGCAGATAAGAAAATTGGGCGTAAAGTAATCCGATATAGTATATATTATTAACGTAATACAAATTTTGGAAAAAAAATCACAATTCTTATTCTTACGTGAGGCTCTCCTTCTTTGTGAAAAGTCTCTTCGTGATCAAGCAACACTTCGACTGCCTCTACGTACTCCTCGGAAATGGCATGGAGCAGCGCATCCTTTGTTTCAACCCGATATTCAATTAGAAGTTCAACCATCTCCAGATTTTCGTTGTCGATTGCCATTAACAATCCTGAACGACCAAGTGGATCCACGCAGTTCACATCCATGTAATTTGTATCTCGTGCTCTTTGAAGCATTCTATCAGTTCAATACCAGTTAAGTTTGTAACATTATCAAAAACCACCTACAAAACCTTATTTTAAGATTTACTCATATGAAACAAAAATAATTTTCTAAATTTTCCTACTTGTTTTGTACCAATTTTTTATAAAAGTTATGTCAGTTGATAAAAAAACCAAGAGTAAGCCAACATCTTCATTAAGGGCTCTTTAAGGTTGAATAATATTATACACGGTGCTGACCTTCGAAACTTCGATGACAATTGGAGATTCATTGACACTAGCAGTAACGTTACGTTACGAAAGTAAATTTTTTCACCACTTGGCTCGACAGAGTGGTCTGAAACTTAGCGTAGAGGGGATCGAAACTCTACCCCCATGACTTTTTACCCCTCCAAATCCCAGGAGTCGGAAATTTAAACCCCTACACTAAGTTACAGATCACTGATACTACCTTTTTTCATTAAAACAAATTCAAATTTTAATAATAATGGGACTCTTAAGATACACCCGAGTCCATAAATATCTACCCCCCCCCCCCCAAAAAAAAAAAAAAAAAACAAAAAAAAGCGCGAAAAATAAAAGTACCGGAACAAAATTGGTTTTGCGCTTACTGTCATTTTCAGCTAACTGAAAGTATATGCCTTTTGTTGCCACAAAAAAATCGAAATCTTTATATTTCCTCTATACCATTTTGCATAACCGCTATAACAATGAGCGCAAAAACCATTTTGCATCGGTAGACAACTTTTATTTTTCTCGCCTTTTTTGGAGGATAGATATTTATGGACTCGGGTGTACATTCACTTTCACACCAAGCGTTATTCTGCTTAGTGTAGTATAACATAGTCTAAGAAATCAGGAGGGGAGGAAAGAAAACGAATGGAATACGTCCCACCTAAGAACCACCAGAAGTAGAAAGGCGGAGCTTCTCAAAGTATACGTTTTTCGCTCGTTTTTTTTCGGTTACGCGTTTCAAATTGACGCTTATGGTGTAAAGGCATGCACCGAGTAATTTAAGAAATTTGAATTTCTTTGAATGAACGAATGAAAAATATGTTTGATGTGGTCTTATCAAACAATAATTAAAACTTCTCTATTCACTTCAATCGACTGATTTTCATGAGTTGTTATCGAAGTTTTCATATATTTGTAATAATAACATTTGTCTACTGCTTATAAAGTTTTAAGTCGTAAATGTTACAAGCGTGTCACCTTCTAACAGTTGCCACATCTCCTCTTTCCACAGCGAGGAGAAATTTTTTTTCCTCAAACGAAAGTTGCCCCATTTCTTTGTGTGGAAGCATGTCTTCGGCGTCATCAGAACCAACAGGAATCTTTAATTCGCATTGCTCGTAGCTGGAACTATAGGTTTCGCTTTTACTACTATTTTTCTGAGACTCCTGTAACAAAGAGAATAGTTTTGCTTTCCAAATGTCATACACAACACAGAATATTAAACGGAAATTTTTTTTAATTTAGTAGGGGAGGGGAGGGGAAACAGTGACACCGGTGAAACGGGACAGCGGAATATAAAATAGTACGATAATATTTTTTTTAAAATTACCCAATAAATATATGTTGTCATTAACAACAATATACTTATTGGACAAAAATTGATGAATATATGACTATAAGTTAAGGAGATACAGCAAACATAATTTTTTCGAATAAGAAAAAACCGCTATATTTTTACCCTATTCACAGGAATTTATGATGTAAAAAAAATATACTGGTCCTAATCGTAATCATTAGTCATTTCTGGTTATTTTACAAAATAATTTACTTTATTAACTCAATATTTTAGGTAGAATAACTATTTTTCCTGAAAAATGAATGAATAACTAACATGTCCTGTTTTCTTGGCATAAGACAGGACATGTTTTTGGGAGTGATTTGGGACAAAAAGAGGAATAGCAATGGGAAGAGCAAAAAAACAGAAATTACTTTAACAAATACTTCTCGTTTTTCAACTGTTAATCCATATTTTAAGTATCGATTTACTGAAGACGCCCAGAATATTTTTGCAGTTTTATTTTCTACAAGAAAACTTCTCATATAACATATGAAAACTTAAGCCATTCATAAAAATTTCCTAGATATTTGAGTTGTTTTCATTATTTATATTTCTGAAATCACATTCGATTATTCTCAATACTAAAACTAAATCGACTAAAGAAAAAGGGAAATAAATTTAACGCGCGCTCTCCTGTTGTAGGCTTGTAGCCAGAGTATAGAGAGGAAAGAAAAAAAGTGCAAAATACGCCATCTATTGGCAGAGGAAGGAATTTTTGTTTTGCTTTATGCATACTTTTGCACATACAGTACCCACCACGAAATTAAGAACACCCCCCTCGTTTTGCGTGTATTCTTATGGCGCTACGTGTCTCACTGCAACTCGCGTAACTTTTTAACGGCTAGGGATAGAAATTTGTTTCTTTTTTATCGATCAGAAGAAAAAGCGATCTACAAATCATACACACATGACATTTTTGTAGGACTTACCCCCAATTCCCTACAAATTAAGTTCGTTCACAAATTAAGAACACCCCCCCTTTTCCTACCATAAGCGCCGTGTTAAAACCGGCTTTTTTAAAAATCGATAAAATATACTTTGCAACATGATAGCGAAACCTGGTTTGCACTCAAAGATAAATTAACATTATTTTAAAATATTGAGGTATTTTCATAATTTTAAGGAATTTTTTTAAACCCTCTCCCTATCCCTCGAAGTTTTTTTGCTCAAAAAGAGGGGTCCGGTTGACGGCTTAACCTTGGGGAGATAGGCAGAATTCCCCCTTTTTGAGAATTTTTTGGTTCGAAAAATTCTCAACAGGTAACATTCGCCTAAGCGAATATACACCTTTTATTTAAAAAAAAAATACCTGAATATTTCTAATAGGGGAAAGGCGTTAATTTGTCACTTTTCTTAAACCGCACTAGCTATTACAAAATCATGTTTCTAATAGAGAATCTACAAGGATGCAGATTTTGGCAAGAGAAGTTCAAACTTCTGTGTGGGAAATAGGAAATCCCCTACTGAACAGTGAACACCGATGACATTCAAGCCTTTCAAATAAAAATGGGAGCGATCATCGTTAGTTTCTCTTTATTGGTAGTAACTGCACCATAATTTATGTATGTTTAGTATTAAGTGTTAACCAGAAAAGGTGCATTCGCACCAAGCGTTATTCTGTATAGCATATTGTAACAGCACAAGGAAAGAGAGGGAGAGATTCTGAAAACGAAAGACGAACTCTCTCCTCCCTCTCTTTCCTAATGGCTAATGGTATGTTTATGTAATTTATTTATACACTGTGATATGTAGAATAACGCTTGGTGTGAATACACCTTAACGGCGGGTGGATGGAACTTCTTGTTACATTAAAACATTATTATCATTGTGACATATATCAAGGCTAAATACTAAATAGACGTACCATTGGATTTGTATGCGCATATGCGTTTTCTTGGAGGTTGGTATCACAAGTCTTCATAATGGCGCTTGATAGCATCAAACTGCCTGGGAAAAAAAAACAATGGTAGTGGACAGCTTCGTCGACCTCGCCAAACCAAAGTTCCTTTTCAGTATCTTTCTGCAATTAGGTTTTCTCTGCCTTGATTTGTTTGTTTTTCTGCGCTGGTCCTGGGAGGTAAATAAAATACATCAATCAAAATATTTAAAAAATACACGAAAATGGAGTTGTGTTCATTCGTGTGTAGGCCTATAGTTTCTTGTTTTCACTACTTTTCAGTACTTAGTTTCTCTTATAAACTGATGATAACTTATAAATAATGAATTAGATTTATTCGGAGCTCTACTTGTCCAAGTGAATTCAAGGCATTTGTTTGAAAGTGCCAGCTGCAACTTGTCATTCATCAAAACTTATTTCAATGTTAGTGTCAACCAGAGGGTAGAGTCGGTAAAGTCAGACCTTTTAAAAGCGCTAAGAGCAGGGGGCTTTTAAAATATATTTATAGCGTCTAAAAACACAAATACATTAATAAAATCGATAGTCGTAAACATCAGATCAAATGGTGCATTTATAAACCGTTATATAATAAGGCACTCGCTTCCGAAAAAATGGGCAAAAGTGGAACAACATGTTACTATTTTTTTTGTTACTTTCTTTCCCGATATGAAAGGGAACTTCTCATCATAAATCAATGATGTTGTGATGAATAGGTGAAAGTAGAGTGAATAGGTGAAGCATGAATCAAATTGGAGTTGATTTATTCCCCATTTGCTTTCAATGACAAATTATTGATTATGTTTGACGTCATTGATTATGTTTAAATACATATATATTAAATAAATATTATTTATAACGATTATTTGTAAGCAGACATAAGTTTCTTTTTTTTTCAGAAAATATATGTTTGCTTCTTTTTTTAGTTTGTTCAGAGTTTATTCATGAAATTTTCGCAAGATTTTTTGTTTTACTTAATAATAAAAATAAAGAATATCGCATACATTCGTGGTATTTATACCCGGCATTCTCATTTCCATTGTAAAGACAAAGTTTTTGTTTCTATTCTTGCCTAGCTCAAACGTTAGGCGAGTAAATTAGGCTTTGTAAATTTTGTATCTATACTTGTGTCATGAATAATAGCACAGGAAACAGACTTAAGTTATTGTAGACTATGTATTCATTCAATGATATTGTCGCAAAAAAAGATATTGTTTTTTATAAATTATATAGGATTTTATTTTATTTCGTTTTATTTAACACATTGCACAGAAAGATAAAAATAAGGAAATTTTAATTATATTATGAGACTATGTCAAGTATGAGAAGCGATGGCTGAGAGCGGCTACAGAGATTGGCCAGAGCCTTTGTCTGAGAACCAATAATCAAACTGTCCGAATTTTGTCTAGTGCATCGGAACAGTAGAAGTATAACCCCCTCTGCTTCCGAAACCACTGGTATTCTTTTCTTTCCTTTACTTGCTGGCCTATTCCAGCATTTTCTCCCTAGCTATTGGCTTAGTTCCAAAATCGATCCCTATAGTCAAGAACTCCAGCATTTTCTCCTCTCCCCTTTTCCCTTTAGCTTCTTCCTCGTTCTCAAATGCTCCACCATTCTGCGTTGAGTCTCAGCAGTCACGTTCTTTGTTCTTTTGTTATGGATGTCATATAACATCCGCTACACACTGCTCTTCGATTTCCTAGCATTTTCTAAGCAGTTTTTCTGATTGAGAACGTATCTTAAGAAAATACTGTAGATTCAATTCGAGAGCGCTGCTGTCGCTATGCCGACTTAAACGTTCGAAACAATGATTAACACGTCAAGTGACCGAAATCCTAGTATAATAAGAAATTGCAAAACAGCCTAAAAGAAATTTCAATTTTCAAGAAAACATTTTACAACAATACTAGATTTGTTAAATCGACCAGCAACGTTTTATACAGCAACACTTTATACCTTAAAAGTCCGTAATTGTTAATTTCGAAAGGAAATTTGTCTATTTCATAATGCAGTTTCACAAGAAAAGCGCACAGTCTTAGTCATCGAAACATTACAGGTCTAAATCTTGACATCCTCTTACGAACGGTTTTATGTACATCAGATCATTATGTAGATTTATTGCATGCTCACGCACATGTGTCGATATTTGCATAATAAATAACGGGAAACAAAATTACCAGCATTGAGAATATGAGATTGGGACAAACAGTTTTCTTCTTTTCATTTAAGTAAACTTTGTACTGATCAAACGAGTGATCTTAGTCGAGTCCGGATTTCTATCGATTTACTTGGGCCTGCACACGCTCGATAAGGAAACCTATATTGTCTCGGAGCAATGTCTACTGGAGTGAATCTGCTAAATCTATATAGCTTTAAAAAGATTTTCTTTTCAGGAATAGTATCTCCAGCTAACTTCAAAATGCTAGCTGAAATTTGCTGAAATATGATAGAATTTATGATTATCGATTTATACAGTTGAAACTTTACGAGATTATAACAATTGAACCTTTAATAATCACTAGGGATTTGGTGTACAAATAGAATGTATTGAACGAACGATGTACACGTGTGTACTAGTCACGTCATATGACTAAGAAACAGTCGACGAAACTAGAAACTTAAAATCCCTAGGGTTCCATTAACTATAGATATCAACAGACTAGCAAGGGTATAGTCTCTCTCCAAACAATAAAAATGAAGGCAAAGAGAATTGTATTTATAAAGGAGCATAGATATTGCATTCTTATAGAAGTTAGAACTACAGACAATTGAGGCATCCAGCGCTTTTTATTTATTCTTTTAAACTACATTGAAGTGATTTCGAAGTGATGCGGTTAATAAGGAGATGAGTACTCTCTAACCCTCTTCATGTTTCCCGGTAGTTTAAATTTTAAAAGTTGTAGCCTATTTGATTATTCTTTTCATCTCATTTCCCAAAGGGCACGCTTAGTACGTTTTCTTACAGTTCTTTTTGTTCTTTAAAAGTTTTAACTTCAAATTTCAAACAATTCATTCTTTAAAATAAATTAAATGCAACAAAAGAATTCTGCCAATTTCAGCAATCAAGAGTACGAAAGTTAGTTAACAAAAAATCGTTAGCTTAGATCAACTGAAATAGCGTCAAAAATATTTGTTGGTTGGACCACATGTTAAAGCAAAATCTTATTTGAAGCTCGAGAAATCTTTGATGAATAATCACGCAAATTTTCTAAAGAAGTTTCAAAAAACAATATATGTAAAATTTTAAAAAGCACAATTCTTATGCAAAAATACATACGCGAAATTCAAGAAGAATGTTGCCCTTGAAGAACTTCTAATCCATGTGTAATTGTAAAATTTTGCACAGGAAGGAACACCCACTACTTGTTTATTACTCACGATATTCTTCGTGGCAACATCAAAGTGATGTGTGTGATCTGTCGAACGACGGAAGACGAACTAGAGCGTCGCCAGGGTTATAGTTGAGGATAAGATTGCTTCTTTTCCCCTTTCTCTTGCTCAGTTCTCTCCTCTTTTCCCTCCATTCAGTCTGTGTTCCTTCGTCCGTTTGCCAAACCATTTCAATCATCCTTGCGCCGACGCAATTCATCGTCGTACATGGAATCGTTGAAACTCGCTTGCTTTCTTCTTCCATGTTACTTACAGTACGACACCGAAATCACTGAACTTTGTCCTGTTTTCCTTACCATTTTATATAGCTATTGTCCCTAGATAAGAAAATGAGGTAAAAGGAAACCTTAGCGTCTTTGACACCTCGTCCGGGATCCGTCTTTTTACCAATTTAATTTTTTTTTAACTATTGCAAGCATTTTTGCAAATACAATTATTACACTGCATGTATAGGCTGTGCACAACATTAACCATTAGATTTCAAAAAAGCTCCGCAAAAGGTCTAACACCGTAAATAAACAGAATCTTATCGATGTCGATGCTTCCAAATGTTGAAAAAGAGATGTAATCTCAAATCCTCAATCTTCCTAATGTAAGCCTTTAGTGGGAATGATTCATTGGCGTTTTCTAGAGTAGAATGAATCATTCAACGTTTTGTTAAGTTTTTAGTCTAACTTTTCTTCTTCCAACGTCCGGATGCCTAGGATTAGATAAGGTTTCAAATAATTATCCTTTTACTCCGAGGTTGACTCTATAGTAGGCTCCAATGGCTCCATCACCCCCACCCCCTCATGTATTTCAACAATTAAAATTGTTTTACGTAAAATCTTACGCAAGGTTTTATTTATAGCCCAGGAGTTTTACCATTCTAGAGACGCATTTCAAACCTTTATTGAGCTGTAGAAGGTCATAAGCAACGTACACATGGCTATCCTAGAACGAAGCTCGCTTTTAGATTATTTCTACGACAGTTTCTTTGTTTTATAAACCTTCAACTAGTAGATGATTTGCTGTGTTTAGACTTTTAGAACAGAAACGATGTGACGCTCAGTAGCTACCACCGTAGTGGTAAGTAAGCGAAGGAAAACCATAGATTCAAGCCAGCAAAGCTGGAAGCTGGAAATAGAAATCGGTGTTTATTGGCGACAACAATCAAAGAGATTTTCAATAGCCAAAATAAAGATGAATCTCTTACAGTTTACACAGAATAATATGATCATTGTTTGTTCAATCTAAATCCTAATCTCCAATCTGCGTAGATCATTATCTGTTCTCCCTTAAAATTATAATGGTAGTGTTGATTGACTATTGGGAGCTTTTATATGATAACGATGGCTGAATAATTGCATTAACTTAATTTATTTGGAGTGCATTATTTATTTTATCATATTGTTGAAATACCAAACTCTGTCTAAAATCCAATCCACTCATTCGAAATAGCCAAATAGGTGCTCAGATTAATTATCGAAATAATTTTCAAAATGAACATTATTGCCGATTGTTGCAAATGTCAGACAAATAATCTGCAAAACAGGGAACCTCTGCGTTCCAAATTCGATTTAAGGATGTTAGCTGCCATAAGCTTTTCCCCTGCACTTCTACACAAAGGAACTTGTGGACTGCTCAATACAACATCAGCATTCTATTTTTAGTTCATCATCCTGAATTCCTATTGGTTTGATGAGATCACGTGATCGCGAATCTGCGTCTATAAGTTCGATGAACGTTTATTGTATAGAGAAAAAATATGTCCCTGACTCCCTGTAGCCTACGTGTTATGGGGTGTTTTTCCTAGTCAGCAGTTGTAAAATACTAATGTTTTTAGTTACCGCGAAAATGTCAGTACTTGTAGTCGGAACGAGATTTCCCGAAGAATTGATGTTATCCTGATCTGTGTTTTAACAGTTTGTTTTGTAATAATTGTAGGCATTAGGCAATCCTACATTTTTTCTAAATTTACATTTTTTCACCTTTAATCTAAGATTTCTTCGAGAATTATTTAACGTTCTTAACAAAAGTCTGTTAGTGCGGGTGAGATTACTGCGAAAATGTTATTCAAATAGTTAATTCCGTTAATAAGTCAATTAGTTATCTACAGGACTATTAGTTATCGACAAGGAATCGGGTTATCTCGCTGTAGAAATGAGAAAATCCCTGTTTTCGCTAGTAACGGCCTCACCACCCTAGCAACGCTATTCTTAAGTGTGGGTTTGCTAGGGTATTGACTTGGGAAAAAAGAGTTTCAGCAAAAGTCCGATTCTGACTCCAACTTTGACTATATATTAGATAGCTTGAAACTACGCATGGAAAACTCCAGAGATGGCGTTGTGGTCGAAAAGTCCAACAAATAACACAAAAAAAAAACAAACAAATTTCCTTCAATAAAAAAAACAACCTGGTCTCCATTGGCGCGCCAGAACGTGACGGCCTTCGCTTCGCTCTGGCGCGCCAGAGCACGACGTACACCATTTGTTCCTTTTTCCTCTCGCAAAGCATAGGCAGTATCACACTGTTGCACGCTCGCAGCGGCGGAAATCGCTTCAATTATTTCGATTTATGTTATTATTTCTCGTCTTATCAATATCTAAAAATATAAATCTTTTTTCTCTGTTCAAATTCGTTAATCAAATTTCATTTTTGTTGTAAAATATAAAATTCCAAAATAGACACAAAATACAGTTGCTTTTTTAGTATCATTCCTGTGTATTCAACTGCAACTGTCAGGTGTCAAAATATTGGCAATTTAGGATAATTACAATTAAAATTAAAAATCTCACACTTCAGTTCTCAAATTACAATTCCTCACATTACAATTCTCAAATTGCAATTCTCACCTCAAATATCATCTCCTCTTATGGAATTTACACCACAAACAAAGTGCTTCAACAACCCGTCTGAAGTTATGCAAGGAGTATTTTCCAATGTCCCCTGATATGTTCAATGCAACAGGGAATTGATTGTTATATCCGCGTGTTATGTTTTTTAATAGTGATTAATTATCTACCCTCTCCCTCTTGATATAAAGACTCAGATGAAGAAGGCTCATTATTTGCCGATGGTTCTGCCAACTCATGTTCCTTCAAATCAGACAAGTGGAGATATCGAAGACAAAGAAGTAAACTATTACAAACAGTGACATGATTTGATTATACATGTGTGTTTGATTTTTCAGGTTGCATCTCTTCGAAGAAGAATTCAAGTGTTGGAGGTGGAAAACAGGTCCCTTTACAGAAAAATTGACGATATGGAAAAGAAGATTGCAGAACACAATAAAGTGAATGCTAAGAGATCAAGAACAAGTCATTTATTGGTAATATAGTTGTAAAACATTTATTTTCCTATTTTCATTCCTGTAAATTTCAAGGTTCCTTTACTACACGCATCGACTGTGGAAATCGAACCATTGAACCATTGAACGCCGTTACTTGAAAGTTCCACTCGGTCAGAGTAAAGGGCGATCTGGTTCAGAGTGTCTTGTCCGGCTCTTGCCCATCAAGTGAGCCCCCTAAAGCACTGCTAACATGGGGTGAGGCCGTCAAACGTTGCGAAACAGCCGCCCAAGTCTCCATGTGTTTTTATGTTCTGGAAACATCTGTGGCTTGGAACAAATCTATCATGAAGGCCCAATTCAACAATAATTTTGTTGCCTAACCCCATCTTTGTTATTCAACTACCATCTTTGAACTCGTTCAAATTAGAATAAACAGGGTTGGAATTCAAAGTGTTTTTATCATTTATTTGAATGGAATAATATAAGTTTGGTAAGGCACAGTGGAAATGTTTTCAAATGTTGATGATTCTTCCCGAATACATGGTGCGCATCTCTGCAGCTGAACAACTTACTCGTCAACTCGGCTGTTTTTATAATGCTGCTCTCTTATTTTCTTCTTCTTACATTTGCAATCGCGCGTCTTGTATTCCATTCTATTCCATTCTTCCTTCTTTTCTTTTGGATAACAGACGTGGCACTCCCACTGGGACAACTTCTCGGTAGCAGTGCCCTATTATGTCATATAGACGGGCGTCTTCCTCTCTATGTATATAACGAGGTGTCGGTGTCTCCTAATCTGCTCCTCTTTTCTTTGTCCTCTTCTTTTTTACTCTGACGCAGCTGAAATCTTCTTCACTTCATCGCGCATCCCCTTTACATCCGCTTTTAGTGTCGTGTTTACTCAAACACGTTCTGCCGTTAACTGCTCAGCTCTCCTACTCAGCAATCCGCGCTGCACTTGATACAGAGACTGACGTATTCACCTGGGAATCATGTTGAATCAAGTGAAGTCTGAAAACAAAGATTGCAACAGCTGTCACTCACCGATAGTTTCCGTTTCACTTTGAAGCTGCAGAACCAAATGATCCAGTTTCTGTTTTATAGTAGCCATTGAACGTTTTATTTGCTTTCTAATTGTTCGTAGTGAAAAAGAAGTATATGAAAGCGCATAAGATGCCTGGTCGTAAGCGATACAAACTAGTTGTCAGCCGAAAGAGAAGTGTTTTATTTTATGACAGTAATTTACTCCCTTGTACGGAACTGCCTATTTTTTAAAATGATTAATTTGCAGCTATAATATATCAAAAAAATTCGTTAAACATCGCGGAATTTAATAGTTGTTGAGGAGATCTATCTAAAACTATGAAATTTATTATAAAAATGTGAAAAAATATAAGTTTCTCGTACAAAAGTTCTTCAGTTTTTGTCAACCGAGTCGCGTACAGAACCAAGTCGCTATAAAAGTACAAGTAAACAAAATCCGTTTTCATGGGATTTTGATATTATTGACATTTTTGTTATAAATTTTTCATAAGTAGATAGATCTCATCAATAGCTATCGAATGATGTAAAGTTTTAGGAATTTTGATGCATATTTAATCTGTAAATTAATTATTGAAAAAAATAGACAGTTCCGTACTAGTGAGTAATTTACTACCATAAAATAAAATTTCAATTTACAAGTTATTAAATTGAATTACACGTTATATTTTCACAGAAAAATACGTATTCGATAAAAAGCTATCATATGACATAAATTTCAATTGAATCAGAGCTATATAAAAATTTTAAAAATTATTTTTTTATTAGATTTTGACTCCTTCTTCCGCTTTCGCTATAGTCCAAAACTGGCAACATTGCTTTCATCAAATGCTTTGCAATGGCTGTCTGCTAGAAATTACATCAAAATTACAATCAAATTAAAATTCTCAAATTACAATTCTCATCTCAAATTACATGACATCTCATGGAATTTACACCATAACAAAGTGCTTCAACAACCCGTCTGAAATTATGTAAAGACTATTTCCCAAAATCCCCTGATATGTTCAATGAAACAGGTAATTGATTGTTGTGTCTGCGTGTTATGTTTTAAAATAGTGATTAATAATCTACCCTCTCCCTCTTGATATAAAGACTCGGATGAAGAAGGCTCATTTACCGATGGTTCTGCCAACTCATGTTCTTCCAATCCGACAATTGGAGATACAAAAGCTGATCAGAACAACAATCGTAATCAAAATGAAGTAACCAATTGCAAACATTGACATGTATATAAGATGAATCATTAACATTTGAAAACATTTCCAATGTGCCTTACCAAATCTATCATATTATTCCATTCAAATAAATAATAAAAAAAACACTTTGATTTCCACCTCTGTTTATTCTAATTTGAACGAGTTCAAAGATGGTAGTTGAATAACAAAGATGGGTTAGGCAATAAAATTATCGTTGGCTGAAAATCGTACGCACTTATATCAAGCAGTAAGAGGACCATGATCTGGGCGGTACTTGACGTTTGTATCAGGTTTCAGCTGAGCATTCTCTTTCATTGTTTCATAGACTCCACTCTCACTTCGATGACAGCAGCCTTGTACTAATTGTCAGAAGAGCAAATGCTCATGATGGGTTGTCCAATATTCACGTGGGCAACAGTACCTTGGGACTTTCCCAAAGGGACCTCTCATTCCTGTTTGGAGCCTATATTTTAAATTAATTAACAACTTTGGAAAACATGAAAAATTCAACAATTTCATACAATATACCTATCAGCTCCAGCACAAGTTAACATTTTGTTGATGGGGATGACTTGGAAAGTGTGCACTCACATTCTGATGTGGAATGCTTCCTTACCACAATGCTTCACCTCGTACTGGAATACAAAAATGACATTAGAACTATTTTAAAAACATTTTATTACTAGGGACTTACCTTGTTAGCGCAAATACGGCCAGCTTCCAAAGCTTCGTTTATTTGCTTGTTTTATTTGGAATTCGTGGACGTTTCTCTTTCTTTTTTCTTTCCTTCTTCATCTCAATAACTGGATCCATTTTTTATATTTTACAATTTGGATGTGTACAATTGACCCTTGCAGATGCAGTGGATTAAACAGATGAGTTGAGAATTGTAATTTGAGAATTGAAATGTGAGAATTTTAATTTTAATTGTAATTATCCTAAATTGCTAATATTTTGACACCTGACAGTTGCAGTTGAATACACAGGAATGATACTAAAAAGCAACTGTATTTTGTGTCTATTTTGGAATTTTATATTTTACAACAAAAATGAAATTTGATTAACGAATTTGAACAGAGAAAAAAGATTTATATTTTTAGATATTGATAAGACGAGAAATAATAACATAAATCGAAATAATTGAAGCGATTCCGCCGCTGCGAGCGTGCAACAGTGTGATACTGCCTATGCTTTGCGAGAGGAAAAAGGAACAAATGGTTGACGTCGTGCTCTGGCGCGCCAGAGCGAAGCGAAGGCCGTCACGTTCTGGCGCGCCAATGGAGACCAGGTTGTAAAAAAAAGTAGAATAATTCCAATCGAGCGCACGTACTGACAATATTTTGACAAAAACCTTTGTTTGGATCCGTGGCCGCTAGGAGAAGCGGGGCTTTTGTGAAATCCACTTACACTAACGGACCAACCCACTTAAATTTTTCCCTGAATCATGCCTAAATCAGTAAATCTGTTTCTTTGTAAATCTGCATGGCATTTCGGCCATTTTCCCTTACAATTTTTTCCCAATTTCCGAACCAGATGATGGCAACGCCATCTCTGGGTTCGCCTTGCATAATGTTTTTTTTCAGGCCAAGTTTACTTCATGATTTGTAGGTTCCACACCCTCGAGGATATCGAAGGGCTCTCTGTAACACTTATTTAGCTTTTCGGATCGTGAACGCTATCTCCTTCTAAGCAGTGCCCCATAGAAGAAACACGGATTGCACCTTCATGTTCAGATTGCGAGGACGGTTTCCCGCTATGAAAACGGAACTGACCAGGAGATTTTTTTAAACTAGGCTCGCAGAAAAGGGACCATATATTTTAGGGGAATTTGAAGCGATATCCTAATCCATACGGAGCTCTGGAATTTTGCGATGAGAGTAAAATCATATTTTATTTTCATCGTCATTATTATTATACTAGTCGAGAAGTTGAACCATTTATTCTGGATATGATTAAAGTATCGTGATAGATTTCGGAATACTCTATAGAGAATAGTTGAGTGGGGTAGCAGGTGGTAGGTTGAGATTAAGTTGACTTGACTGATGTTTGACGAGAATAAGCTATTAAGGAAAAAAACGCATAGAGGAGTGCTCAGCAGTGCAGAGGTACGGGTTAAAGGTCCTGCCGTCCTGGTTTTCCAACCTGGTCTCATACAGATGGGGATTGGCCAAACAAATCCACGTTACAAACTTACAACAACTACTCCATATAAGTACGATTCGGTTTTTGTCCGCGTTTTTGTCCGCTTCCCGACATTTATTAACTATTTGGTTTAATTTACAATATATACTCATTTAAAAGAATTTTAAATTTTTAAAGGTATAATTTATTTGTTAAAAATAATTGGTGTATTCATGAATCATGAGTTTTAATTTTCAATAAATAAACTCGATGGCTTTCGCGCAGGCCCTTTGGTCGCTCTTCTTCGTGCATAAACGAAGGAACTACACCGTTGCCGTGACGGCGACTTGTAGCCTACTACGTGCGTTAGCTTTCTTCGCGACCACCAGTCCTTCTGGCCTAAAGCTGTATTTTGCGTATTTCATTATTTTTGACCCCTGTGGCCCTGGCCCGGGCCAAAAATAACGGGACAAGTGAGATCCGGGTCAACAAAAACGGACCATTTTTTCTAGACCAGGTTTTGCCCGGGCTGGTATTTTGAATCTCAGGTAAAATGGCTCGACCCCGTTTATGGCATGCGGGTAAACATCGGGCTAAAGTCAGTCTTTTTTTAAATTTATTGACAATTTTTGAATAAATATTCGGCAATGAGTAAATTTTACAAATTTTAGTTCTTCGAATGTTCGCCACTTGTACGTGTTGGCCCGTACCGCCAAAAACCGACCCACCAACCCACCCGGGCCACAGCCCGTGTCCTGATATGGCCATCTACAGATTTTCAATTGAAACTGAAACCAACGTTGATTCCTAAAAAGTGGTACAATATTTTAAATAACTATAAGGAAATGAAGTTGGAAACTGGCGATCTGTAGCCTAGTAGATTACATAATTTTAATATTTCAGTAATTAATAATTTAATGCACCAATTAGAAATATTTTAAAAAAATTATTATTAGCCTTAGGTCTAATCAGAATTAAATGTTGCTATTAGAAATGCATAAATTCAGTGCCTTTCTGAGTAATTAGCCAATTACAGGGAAATCATGAAATGTATTTTATATTTCAAATATTTGGAATTGGAATAAAAACTAAATAGACAATAGAGAAACCGGGTGCCGGAAAGACTGGTAGGTTTTAACAAAAGCAAACAAAATTACTACTAAAAAATATTGATTATTTCAGAAGTATTAAATCAGAATAAAGGAAACTGATTTTTTGGGTTGATTTTTTCCGTTTTCACAATCAGCTGTTGTTGGCATCTAGTGACAAAAAAGTAACCTAATGTAGTTTCAAGGGTTTTTCCCGATTCTTTTCATGGTAAATAAAAATAAAAACCATCACGGCAAAAAAAATGCCCGAAGCATTAGGAAAGTCTAAGAAGGTAAGAGCCCTCAGGTAGTTTCGTAGCTTCAGTCTGGTTTTCAGTGATTCAGTATTAGTAACTTGGGTGGTGACGCTTCGACCAGCAGAATACACACAGTTTTGTTAGTCCGTTTCCGTCTTTTGAGCGAAGATTCCTGAAAAGATGGCAACATACAGCTTCACTTGTCACATGTTTCGATAATCTTCGTCATTTGTGTTTATTCTCAAAAGGATTAAAAGTGAATTAAAACATGAATTCTCTAGGACACTGCGACGATACTGATATACAGGCCATTCTCGGTAAGTGCGCCACAATCCGCAAACTACTTTATTTGCACTTGCAGTATTTTTGCTTGACGGACAGTGCATTTTGTAATAGCTTAGAAAGTAACGGCGAATCGGCGATGTGAGGAACTCAAGAACATTAGTTTTTAATTTTCACATTTTTTTTTTCTTTTTATCGAAAATTTTATGAAATTAAATGAAAATCGCTATCAGTAGCCGATTAATGGGTGAATACTAATTCAACCAAGTAAACAAAATAGCTGTTAAAAGTTAGAAAACCTGCGGACAGCTTAAACACAGTGATAAGATTAACGATTAATAAACTAAAAAATAATTGTACCGGTACTTCACAGAGAAATTGTTTAAGCTTTCGATCAACAATCTGCTCACGTTACTTTGTAGAGAATACGAAACCATTGCATGCAACATATGCTGCTCTTTCAGTCTACATGCACTCTTTCCTTGTTACATGTGGGAGTTTGTATGTAGTTGTAGGAGTAATAGAACTTTGGAACCACTTGTGGACATGTCCGCGTGGACGGTGTAAGTGGAAATTTAAATAACGAATATTTAGCCGTGGTTCACTAATTTGTGAGCAAAATCTGTAGGAGTGAAAATTAATTTTTGGCCTAATGTCACAATGTGTTGTGGAAATACGAGTTGAGCTGGCTGGCTAGTTATAGTGATATAAAATACGTTTTCATCCCAGGTAAAAGAAATTCTTCCCCTGTCCTCCTCTTTAAAGAAATTTAACAATCACATAACCTGCATAGAATTATGAATATTATTGTGAATTTAAAAAATTATCATGATTAAGCTCAATCGAAACTAGCCAATAATTGTGAGAGATTGTGTTGTAGAGAGTTAAATTTTGTTAAAATATTCATTCCTTAATTATTTACTGACACCTCCGTGTGTTAAGACTTAAGAGACGTAAAAAACATGGAAGATCGATGTGAAAACGGATCCGTCTGCCAGAAATGAAACTGGGCGTGTTTAGATGAAACATTCTAAAGGGATGTTTGTTTAAAAATTTGTTTAAAGTTACACAATTTGGACCAAACGTGATCAAAAGATTATATTCCAGATTTTTTTTTTGTGTCTTCTTCGTTACTTTTTCCTTAAACGTTTTTCGAAAAAAAAAATTAAACCCGCAAAATTTAAGGGTGATATCGATATATACATCGATAGCTACATCAATCTATCGATTTAGACCTTCGCCCCCCCCCCCCTTCGAAGCTCTAATCTCTAATAATAGCCAGGCGGAGGCCGTGAAGTGCGGAGGCTATGAATATGAAAATTTACTTCAAGGTTACTCAATGTGATGAATTAACTGAATCCACTGATAGATCGCCTTGTTTTTAGTCGACTGATCGGCTTTGGCGTGTAACTCCTGCAAGCCTGGGCTGAATGATGATGACGTAGTATACAAAAATACTTCGATATAAATAAGTAATCTTCATTCGTGGTTTTATCTGTCTTAAAAAATGCGTCTATCAAAGAAAATTGATATTTGAATAATAATCCGCGTTTATATGCGTTCCTCATCCTCATTACCTATAGGCCTAATAGCTAGGTTTTTTGATCTTCTGATTAAATCGATCAAGTTTGACAAGGCTGCTTTTTTATGTTGGTTATTCGCGATTTGGGAAGTTTATTTTTTGTTATTTTTCAAATCAAGTACTGCTGATAAAAAAGTTTGTAATTATTTAGTAATGTGATAGCCTGCAGGATCAAAGATACAAAGAAGACCTCGAGCCTCGAACGCCATTGTTGGTAGTCGTAGTCGTAGTTGCTCAAATGCCCAGTGGGTGGATATACGGGATAGGTGTTTTCAACACGCCAACTTCAACTCAGTCGCTTGGATTGGCTAGTTTCTCAGTTCATAACTACTCCAGTACTCCTGCGATGCCAATGCGCATGTGAATAAGGCTTTCAAACATCAACATGATATCGGAATAAAAAGTTCAGTTGGGTTTGAATAGCCAAGACTGAGTGGTTTAACTCTAACAATACGGATATTTTCGGATATTTTTTTTTATTGATGATCGTTTCTTATTTATTTGATTTGATGTTTTTGAAAGATTGATCGGTATTTTGCAGTTTTTTTATTATCAAATTTACCTCAAGTTTTACTAAGTGGTTAACTGGTTTGTGGTTTTGTGTTCATGGATGAAGTAAAGAACTTTTCGAGTGATTTTTCCGGTCGTGCAGCTGCTGCGGTCTGAATCGCGTTAACAGTTAACGTTAACAGATTGATTTCATCTTCTTTTTACACCTGGGAAAAAACGTGATTCATTGGTCTCGTCTTCCCCTTCAACTGTTGGTCTTTCTCTTTTCATCTAAATTGTCAATTCAAGCGACATTGATTGAATTTGAAAGAAAGAACGAGAAAGAACAAAATAACGATATTTTCTGTGTCGAATTTTTCTCTTAGTCAAAGAACTATGTAGTATTAAAACTACGGCAATTATGTAGGCCAGTTGCAGAAGAACGAATTTCGTTCGTTATTTCTTTTTTCTGTCTCTTCTTTTATTTAAGATTTTTTGGGGGGTTGGCTCATGGTTATTGTAGAAGAATTGAGATTTTAGGTAAACCATTCCAGTTTAAACCCTTCGTTCTTGACACAACTGTGGTGAATTCCGTGATTCTCAATTAGATTTATACCAGAATTTCTTCACAGAATCGTTAGAAACTGTAAAAAACGGTACTCGTAGCGATCGGAGAAATCTGTCTTACCGACTTGAAGGATCTTTTGCAAAATAACCAAGTTGTCGTTTCCGTTTTATTAACACAAGTTGTTTTGTAGACTTTGTACATTGTGTGCAATATAATTAATCACGGACGTCCATTAATGCATTAATCCAATCTAATCAGACTGATTGCATTCAACAAGAAAAATGTTTTAAAAACATCTTTAATAAAATTTCATGCAAATTCAAAAATTGGCAATTTTATCCAGCAGGCCGCGACGAGGATTTTGTTGGTATGGAGAACGAAGCCTTGCCAGACTTTGCTCAGTTGGAACATTTCATTAACAACGAGAATGACGAACAGAATGAGTAAGATTTTTCTTCTATCATCTTATTCTTATACCTGTAAGAAAATGGAACTAAGCTCAAGAAAATATCTTGAAAAAATGTCGCTAAATCGCTCAAAAAATATCTTTGAAAACTTCACTTTGTAAATCAATAGCTCCAGTTCTGTCATTAATAAAGAAAACGTATACCTATCTAATTCAGTTAGAAATATTTAAATATTAAGTTTGAACTTCTGTTTTTACAAGAGGTAACAACTAACAAAACAGAAAAATTTCTAGGGGAGACTAAAAGAAGTAAGTAAAAAGTAAGTAAGTAGAAAGTATAAGGTCTCCTCTAATAGGATAGGAAACCAAATGCAGGGCAATTTTGAAATGAAATATTAGCTTTTTCAATCAAATTTTTTTATAAACATTTATTTCTCCTATCTAGTAAAAAATATGCTAAATAAGATAATACGTATCTATAAACTGAAGCGTTTAAAGCGTCCGCGAGGAAATGTTGGGTTGTGCGGGGTTGTGTTTTTCGAAAGTTATTGGTGAAGAGAAGAGAGCATGTTTTAATTTAGCTATCAAATTACTAATAAAAAAAAGTAATTTTGCTTTTATAAAAGAAGTCTGTGAAATCTACTTTATTGTTTCATAAATTATGGAAAAGTTACTTTGCGGATACGCTGGCAAACCAAGAAGCGTCTCGACACAACGAATCAATTGTTTCTCCTGGAGTCATTTCTTCTTGTGACCTGGTGGCCGATTCGTTAGACTTGATAGCAGCTCACCGGACAATTCCCAGTGCCGCAAGAATAAACACATTATCCAATTTTACAAACCAAATCATCATCAGCAGCCTTGTCGGTCGCGTATTAGTGAAACACTAAGGACCAGGACACTAGGAAGACAATATAGCGCTGGAGTTGGTGCGTCTCTCCCTTGCGGAACTTATATAACGTAAGTTTATTAAATTTTGAATACTGTTACAGACTATGGTGTTATTTCACATTTACTTTGTGCATCAACCGTAATAATCAATTTTACATTTTAATTACAAATATCAGACAAGGAATTTCTGGAATGCCCGATAGTCCACCAGACTCGGCTTCTGAACCACCATATTCCACCCCCAGAGACGAACCGATCCTGCTCGAGCATCGGAAGTTCGCCTTGTAAGTATTTCTCAGTTTATAGGTATAATTGAAGTTCTGTGTGCGGGTTTCACTTGTCAAGGTGTTATTTTCCTGGGTTTAATTTTACATTGACTAATAGAAAATAAGTATACCTATCTATCTCCCTTGTAGTTATGTGTTACGATATATAATTTAATCTCGAATTTAATAGTATAAAAATAACGTAATAAACATAATAACTCAAATTTTGCTCAATTAATGTATTACATTATGTAATCTGTAACGCCCTCGTTCATTTGATGCTTGTCACTGTCAGTCATCCTGTAAATATCTTAGCATCGTGTTAATCGAAACAATTAGCAACTGAATGAATTAAATTTTAGCTCTAGTTTTCAGTTTTAAAAATAATAAGAACAAATTGCATTATTTTTAAGCGTTGTGATGTTGTACCATGGACGTCAAGCTCTTATACTACCTTCCTTTGTTTAACATAAACCAATTCTCTCTTAACCTTCGTCTACTCCCTTCTTCTTTCCCCCACCTGCGTACAAAATGGCTGCCTTATTGAAAGAAGCGTATTGACCAAACAGATGCACCTTGCCTACGTACGTCAGAAACATCACGACTCGATTAATTTTTAACGCGAGAAAGAATAAACTCGAGAATAAACGTGTAACTTTTTATTAAATCATTTAAATGGAGAAGTTTATATTTTAAAAAATAGATAATCTCGCATTATCTTCAATTTCGACAATCTTTTTACTATTGAACTAACTTTTCGATATAAATTTTCATTTTTGAGACGATGCCTGAAATTGAATTATAATTTCCAGTTCGTGATTTTATCATAAGTTAACCATCAATAATAGAAAGAAACGGCGAACCATTAATTTAATTTGATTGCAAAACACAGAAAGATTTGTTTGACCCCCCAAATGCTTGGTTCGAATGAAATTTTTGTTATTCTCTAAAGTATTTTAAAATATTGAACCGGAACTATTTTACATTTATAGTAGATGACCATGGTTCCAGTCAGCGGTATGCTTCATTTTCCACTGATGACTACGGGTCAATTTTCGGTGTTAGCCTCGATCTCAAGAGCGACTCGGTTAATTCACGGCAGCATCACCAGCCACATATCGACTACGGGATATCCAATCCAGGCATTCCTCCAAATGGCTTGCATGGCATTTTATCTGCTACTGTGCAGAGCAGCACTCCTTCGAGCACTATTGGTTCATCTTTACCGGTTAGCTTAAACATGAGGTCTTGCATGAATTCAAATATTGCGCCAACAATCTACACAATTGAAGACCAATCTGGAGATAGTCCGCTCATCACCTAACCCCGCCTAGTATCGTAACTGACGGTAATAGCGGAGGCGAAAATGACATTACTCCTTCTAGTAGGCCTGCTCAACAGAAAAAGCGGAAACTTTCGGTTACCGAGTGCTTTCCTATGGCAGGAAATGCAATAAGTGCGGACCACAACATCTACAAGAGTCAAACAAGAACCACGTAATACAAACATTCTTTTATTTGCCTTTCTTTTAAGCTTTAGCTTTAAAACAAAACGTTCATCATTTTTGTTATAGAGCCTACTATTAGTGGACAAGGCATTGCGTTGAGTCCTCGTCAAATATCAGCTACAGGATCTGATGAGGACTATAGTTACGAGTTCAGCGCCGACAGCAGTATGTTCAATGACAGTTACCAGTGCATCCGCTGCCAGGCTTTCCAACAGAGTAGCTGGCATTTCGCTTGTTCGATGCTAACTTTAAAGAGCTGTAATAATTATTTTCAAAGTAATATTTTTATTAGCCTTCAATTACATTTGTTTCAACTGTTTAGATCATTACCCAATTACCGTGTTGATGCAGATAAAGGCTTTAATTTCTCAAACACGGACGAAGCTTTCGTTTGTCAAAAGAAAAAACCCATTTTTCAGGTAACACATTTAAGTATTTCGCTTGTATCATGAGACACGCATTTCTACCATGACATTATGTGAAATCATGTTATCTAAAATTCTGATTATGTATAATTGTACAGATTACGTGTCACGGTGCAGCAAGCAGGAGAGCCATATTACGTTAAAACTACTGAAGGGACTCAAGAAGGTCGACAGTTTTTACTTGCATTTTTTTGGAGCCAAGGCTGAAGCACCCACTCAGATTATTCGTGTTGAGCAGTCACAAAGTGACCGAAGCAAAAAGCCTTTTCATCCTGTTCTGTAACTTTTTCTGTAGCTACGTTATATACACCTACATATTTATATTTACGTATTAACTTTTAACTTTATGTAGTTTGGAGTTGCAGCAAGATCAAGTGTCTAAGATCACAGTGGGAAGATTGCACTTTAATGAAACAACAGCCAACAACATGCGAAAGAAAGGAAAGCCCAATCCTGATCAGCGTTTCTTTAATCTCGTTGTCAGCCTTCAGGCACACTGTGGTGACACTACCTACTGTGTTATAGCTCATTCGTCCGAGCGCATCATTGTTCGGGTAAGCGTTGTCCACTTATTAGACAATACTTTAGACATACAGTACGTATGTACGTTATGAGTAGCTCATCAATGTTCAACGTTTTAGTCGAAATATACCAAAGTCAATAATCACAGTTCATTTTTGTGGATCACGTAAAAATTGTTCTTAGGCCTCGAATCCTGGAATGTTTGAAAATGAAGTTGAACAAAACTGGCAAAGAAGGAACCTTTTCTGATTCAATTTTTTCATGCTGGACGAGTTGGAATCAACACAGATAGACCTGATGAGGCTTTAGTGATTCACGGCAACCTTAAAATTACTGGCCACTTGGTTCAACCCTCCGACCGGAGAGCTAAAGAAGGCATTGAAGAAGTGCGTCACTCTTCTTTCAATTTCGAATTTCATTTTTCAATTTATTGCTAACGATATTTATTTTAATATCTTATTTTCATCTGTGTCTAGGCTGACACTAAGGAACAGTTACGCAATGTCCAAGCATTGCGCGTTGTCCACTACAAATACACAGAAGAATTCGCTGAAACTGCTGGGACTGAAAGAAGACGAACGAGGTGACACCCGGAGTTATTGCGCAGGAAGTCGAATCTATTATTCACGATGCTGTTCGACCTGCTGGGAAACATTGTTTTGCCAAATGGCAGGCAAATCGAAAACTTCTTAGTCGTTAACAAGGTAATTTCAAATGGCCAGCAATAGAAATTTTTCCATTTAGTTTAAAAACAGCTGACAGCTAAATCGACCTAAACTGTTAGCTTTAGCCTTTAGGCCTTTAGCTTTAACGTTCATTAATCAAGAATCGATAATTTACCAAATTATTATTTTACAATTAATTAACTCTCACGATCATTTTTTTTTTAGGAACGCATTTTTATGGAAAATGTTGGAGCAGTTAAAGAACTGTGCAAAGTTACAGATAACCTTGAAACTCGTATAGACGAGCTAGAGAGAATGAATCACAAATTAGCTAAACTAAAGCGCCTTGATAGTATTCGTTCATCTGCCAGCGATTCAACAGGTTTTCATTTTTTTATGTACAACTATTTGATACAGAACTCTCTAAACATGGTATTATCAATGTTTTCATTCAACTTGAACAGCGAGCAATCTAACTTTAAGCGTTAGCCGTCACCGTAAACATTGCAAAATTACACCCTCTGAAGGAAATCCTATTTGCGCAAATCGAATCATCCAGGCAACTGTTTATCATTTTGGTTATGATCATGGCGCTTTGGTAATTAATTATTTATTAATCTTTTCTATTTTCTGTGTTTACGTTTATGAATAACACTTTCCCTTTTGTAACTGAAAAATAAAATGTCATACAGCTTAGTTGCAATGGCCACACTATACATTTTAGAGTGGCAAAACGAAATACGGACATCCTGCTAGCTGCAAACAAGTAATGTATTTTTATTACTTAATATGTTGTAGAAAATGAATTGAAATATCACAAATTCATAACCTAATCCTATAGTGTTACAACAAAGCCGAATTCGGAATTCCACACCGTACTGAATTATACGGATCCATCACTGGACTATGTTTACCTGCCAGATAGTGATCAGACTTCTCTTGTTGATAATAAGAATTTCAAACCTCCTGATGTGACCACAACTTTGTCAACTAGTAATTCAACCACTATCAGTGTGATTAGTTCTTCACGCAGCATTCTGTTGCCGACGAAACAAGACAGCCTGGCAAGTAATTTTATCGAGCTCGTCGCGCTTCTACACATCTTTTGACTAGTAGTAAACCTGATGCAGTTGGTCGACCTGACGCGTGTTTGACAACCACTTCCTGTCAGGTGAAACTATAAGTCATACTAAAGTCATTTAGGCTGTAAAAAAAAATTAAAACATTACAAAAATTAGATCTACTGCTGTGCAAGTAACGAATTTGCGATTACCACCTCACACATTCAAACAAGTAACATCTACTCCAAGAAATGATCTGCAAAATGGAAATTCTTCTTTTGAGCGTGCTCTTGGTAGGGTGTAATTTAAAAATTCATCGCATTGGCATTATTTAAAAGTTCTTTTTGTGCACATTAACACAGACACTAGTGGAATCAATGAAGAATCTAGCCGTTCACCAGTCGATGACGAATTGGGCAATAATGTCGAACACTATAGTAACAAGGAAGGAAAGAATCACCCTTTTGGCGGGCCTAGTGTTCTTGCTAGTGGGTTAACCTTACGAGAAATCAACAGACAGGTGAAATAAATAGCATATATACATTCTTAATTCTTATAGCCTACATTAAACCTTTACAATAAACACTCACTTCTTTTTTCTTTGTTGACTAAATATAGTTCAATCTACAAAAACAAAGGGATAAGAAAACAGGTCGTGTTTCGCGTCTAAAACGCCATTTATTAATTCAGAACAGAGAACTAGGATTCCGTGGGCCGACGGACGGGGAACTTACATTTGGACGTACTCACATCCCAAGCTTCAAGCCCACATCCACTCAAGCTACAAGTAAGCGAATACAATTTTTCATGAAATTAATATCGCTTAAATACGTACGTACACATTAAATATGGATCAGCCTGACTAATCAATAAAAGCCGGTGAATATTAGCTCTATGCTAATTTTTTTTCCCTTTACACTATTCGTAAAAGTTTGGGACGGACGTGTCAGTTACATACGCTTGGTGGGTTCAAACTTCAATATTACACTTGGACCTAGCTACTGCATGCCCAATAGTGATGAATACATTCGATGCCTGAATGGCGATGCGGTCAACTACACCTATGGCATCCCGCTTAGCAAGCACATGCCCGATCGCAGTTTAACCCTACAATTTCAGTGAGTATTAGCCCTAAATCGCGCTAAATCTGAATATAGAATATTACTAATAATTCTCTATTATATTATTTATTACCAACAAATATTTTAATTTAATAAAAAAATCATAGTTTTGTTATTAACGCTGTATCGACATTTTTTTTTTTCATGTTTTATCTAGTTTCACCAACGCCATCAGTTTCCAGCCGGATCAGTGTACTTCTCCAGTACGCTTAGGTGCTTGTCCTGATGGCCAAAGAGATCCGATGGGAGCTAACAGCATTCAACGCGGCCCTACTCTTAATCATATGGATTCAGTTGCGCGCACGTTCTTCATTGATGTTGGTCGTTCCTCCAGTGTGGCTTATCGCTTTCGATTCCCTGCACTTAGGGGTGACACAGTGGTAAAAACAATTTTTGAATATTTGAAATATTTTTGATTACTTTCTAACTTTTTAATCTGTGTTTTCTCATTCGTAGGACTTATGCAACAAACCCAATACTTCGTTGGGAGAAAAATACGTTGAATATAATTTGGTTTTTTACCGAGTCTGCGATGATTGAGTTGAACAGTTAAACGCTGTGTTCTGGCCATAAAACAGATAGCACAACTAAATATATATAAAAATATATTACACCTTATAATGGACTGACTATACAATGGGGCTCGACAAAAGGTTTTTTAACATTTCCGCTTCTTTCAATCTGTACTCATTTCCCCTTGTCTACAGCTATTTGTATTTGATTACTTCAAACCAATTTCTATTTTCACTCTGTTTCCCCCTTCTTACACAGATGTTAATACTCCTACTCCGTTGTATGAGAATTGAATTATCCAGTTAAGAATGATTGAAGCGGTTACTAACGAATTACTGATTTTTATTAATCTGCTTTCTTCTCTACAAGTACTATACCAGTTGTGCCAATCGCCTATGTTTTTATTTGTATGTTTAAATGTACATCCTTAAAAAAAGCATTGGTTTCTTTAAACCCGAGCTTATTAAGGATGTTTCTGGACCCAATTCATAGCATCCCATTTTTTAACGTCGGTGTCGATGTTGCATATGCTACCGTTTTCTACATTTCTTAAACCGTTACTCGTATTTTGTCGAGAGGCGTAAACTTTTTAGTTGCGTCATAACAAAATTTACCCTTACAATATCCTCTTACCAGATATTTTCTTAGAACACCTTGTTCATCTGATGAACTCTAGAAAAGCACCGCCTATTTGCTGAAAATCGGCAAATTTCAAAAAACAATTATAACAATAATTGAGCGGTTGATTAGTGTTTTTTTTTTTTTGTATGTTATTGCTACTTTTTCCCCATATGTATGATGGTCACTGCTAATTTCTTTTCTTGCGTTTGAATTAGTTTGATATGCCGCCGAATAAGTCTAAGCGTATTTTTTTGTCAACCCAATACATATATATATACAGTACATATAATAATTTCTTATGTTTTGTAACTTTTCAACGATAGTAGCCCAACAATATCTTAGCTCTCTGTTCTCTACACTTAGCCTTTCTAACTTACCCGTCCATAAAAAGTATATTTAGTTATAGTAGTGTATCATTTTACCTGTTTAACATGCACAACAAATATACGAGGTGATTTCGAAAGATTATTACAGTACTTCGACTAAAAACTAAAAACAAAGCCCATTCAAACAGAGTTATTGAGTCTTCAAATTCATCAATCCGAAATTCATTTCAATATAATCATAAAAATGTACAGTTACACTTGGGTCAACCTATTTACGTACTAAGAGTAATTCAAGGATTTTATGGTATAACAGTGAACGCACGACACGTAGACCTTGAAGATGAGCATTTGTTGAGTTTAAACTGGATTGGGAACGGAGGAAATACAATGGAAATTCAACCAGATCATTAATATAATACAACACGTAAGGGGTGGATAAAGGAATAAAGTTACGGGGCATCAATGGCATCATATCGGCGTGGGGAGATAAAAATTAGGGATTGATTCGTGAGGGGTAACTATGATTGCAAATTATATGATAGCAAATATTTTTATGTATTTATGCTTTAACAATATAATATATGTAATTATTTTATATTGTCAAGTACAATATAATACAAATTATATTGCAACAACAATACAACATCCACATCTCCTATGAAACTATAAGACTATAGATGAAGAACGATGAGTCAAACACAAGATCAACCGAAAAGAGAGGGTGCTGTCAAAATGTGCTCATAAATTCAATCTACTCGAAAATTTTCCTACTTAACATATTATACCACTTCGTCTTCGAATATTCGCTAACATCATGGAAATGATATGTCAAGATTATTCTTGGACCAATCATTTTCTTTTGTCATTCATTCCGATGAATTCATTTCCAAAGGCTACTTATTAGTGTTGTTGTAGTATAATAATAACACTAGATCGAAAGGATCAAGAATAAGGAAATGATGTAAGTAAAATTTAAGAAAAGAAGGCTTCGTTATTACAATTAAACATAAGCATAATAATCAAAAGTGAAAATGAAAAATTAACACAATTTTTAAGATAAATAAAGTGACGTTATTAAAAGCCCAAGTAATAAGACAAAGATTAAAAACAAGTTTCCAACCGAAAATGTCAATCGCAACGACCGCAACGACGAAGGAGGGGGACGGGGAGAAAGAGAAAGAGCAGATGGGAGAAAATTGATTTGGTATCATCAATGCGACGTTTTTATGGATGAATAAGACCATAGATAGCATCGCGAACTAATAAGATCAGTATTAACTTTGAGAATTTATACTGATTGTAACACTGAAATCGCTTAAGGTACAGATAGATTTAGATTGATAGCTAAATATTGTTAGAGAAATTCAGAAAGAGGGAGAACGATGAAGAATTGGATAAAAAGAAGATATAGCGGTTAGACGTACGCTGTACATATTCCTAATACAGACGAAAGATGCATTAGTGAAATGAAGAATTTTAAAGTGTAAATAATAACTACGTAAAGTGTACTAATTTTTTTTTATATTGCTGATGTACCAACATCTGAATTCATTAAAAAAAACTACTAGACTATACGCATTGCACCAAACAATTGAAATTGTTGCTGGGTTGAGATAAATAGATGCATTCTTACATCTGGTTGTAATAACCGGGACTCAAATTCTCAAAAAATTATTACGTTTCATATCGTTACATTCCTCAATTAGGCAACTATCTTATTCACGATTCCAAAATCGAAACCTTATAGAAAATTAATAATTAAAGATTAAACATGCAAATCGCATTCTAGTAAATGTGATAATTTGCAATAAGATTTCATTTAAATCCCATCATCTATCACTAATACAAACGTTTTCTTCGATCGTCTTTTTTGCTGTCATTAGGACGAAGCATAAGACATAAGGCACCGGAAATACAGCATATACTTGAACTTTGTAATATTTACATCATGGGACTGGAGAAGCCGTTTTTTTTTACAAGCAGTCTTCCTCTTTTTAGATATACCCTGCTCCGCAATCAAAAATGTTTCAGACAAATAACACAATCTTCCAACTTTCAAGTGTTAACTCGGCAGGACGCAAGCCTGATGATGCTCAGATCTTTCACTATTCACATCACTGCGGTCGGTGAAATATTCAAGATTTTGATAAGAAATCCTCGTTTTTCGTGATCAATTTATGGACGGCATTTGTACTGATTGCAAAATAACCGACAAATGAAAAATTTGCTTCAATTTAATTGTGTACGGAAACTAGCGATTTTCCATAACTTTATTCCGATTGTTAAATTTGATTTTAATTCTAATATGCGCCATATGACAGCCTTTGACAGGCAGACGAAAACAAAATAAAATAAATCATCGATGACTTTCAGTTTTAGTTTAAGATTCCTTAAAGTCTAGCTCTCAACTAGGCCTAGTTTGACCAATTCTATAATAAGAATAATGTGGTCACACTCACTACCAAAAGACAAAGCTGCGGAACGAGAGTAGGCTAGGCTTCCCTATTTTCCCCAGCAAAGATCAAATTTCAGCAAGATTTAAAAATAGAGATGCTAAAATAGCAATGGAACTTTCCAAGAGAACACAGAAACAAGTTTTGAGGACTTGAATTTCATAAAAATGCCATTGCGTATTGCTTTAAATAACTTATAGCTTACGTGACGCCGAAACCCCTAGACACACCAAAAGTTTATCTTCATGGCGTTCAACGCAGTACTATCCGTATTTGAATAACCGAATGTCACTTTGACTTGTGCTTTATTATCTATTTCAAGCGCTATAAGTGATACTACCAAAGTATCTGCTTTAAAGATAATGTAATGACTAGAATTTGTTGGTTGGCGCAGTAATGAAGGCGTGTACTTAACTAAAATGATGGGATTCGTATGCATTTCTTCCTATTTTTTTGTTTTGTTTTTTCTATAATGGTATTTGACATTGCATTTTAATCTTTCTGGTTGTGTAGTTTCAACTTTTCAGGACCGGAAGACTAGAGATGCACAACTAAAGATATCTGGTTCCATTGAATGACGGTGGAGCAGCCAACTCGTTGTGAGAAAATTACACCAAAACATGAGATTGGTACATCACTAAGTTGCAATAATCAAACATCTGTTTCAACAGTGAAAACATTGGTGTTACTAATGTTGTTATTATAGCGGGTACTGCAATTTGGTTTCTTGGTCAGTGGCGTTTCTAGCAGCATGCCTTCCTCCAAGTCCATAATATCGGAACCCCGGAATCGGATAACGAATCTCTCTTGTTACGCGAATGGCCTGCCATAATAGAAACATACAAAATAAGTCAAATGAACGACAATCATGCCATCCCTTAAATTTATGGCTATGAGATACGTATTAAAAATCAGTAATTTCATCTAATACCGCAACATATATTTTATGAAATATTATAAATACCCTAACGTTATATAAACTATAAACTACCAGTGGTTATACCATTGTTCAACCACTGGAATCATGCCTCCTTTCGTAGACGCTTCATACACTAGCAGAGAAATCCGCTTGCTTTGGTTGTTTTCCCGTGTTATTCAATAAATTTTTGTGTGGAATCAATGACAGTGCAAAATCGTTGGAGTCAACGACAAGCGCTTCTTGCGGGCTTGCAGGGGAAGCAAAAACTCCACTCTAAAAATTCGATTTGGCAATTTTTCTACCCAGGCTATGCCATAAGGGAGAGATAAATTAAAATCCCTGACTCCCGGGGTTGGACACGTATGCCGGACCCTCTGTCTCCAGTTTAAATAATGTTCCTGCAATGACCTAATAAACAACGTCAGAGTTCTAGCCAAAATTAAGAGTTAAATTTCAGGAAAAAATATTACCGGTGGCTACTCATTTTATTCTCAAATGTTTTCTATGGGTTTTGTTACTTTTAATTATGATTCTTATTGATTCCTTTATTTTTTTTTAATGAATGAATGAAACAGACAGAAAGAAGATTTAAAAAGTGGGGAAAAAATGCGCTTTAGTTTGTTTTAAAATACTACCAATAAATCCAATACAACGTAAAAGTGTAAAAATGGGGTGGCTGATGTAAGCAAAGTTCGGCTTCGAACGCAACTATAACGCCACGGAAGCGGTCCTATGCGGCCTGCCGGCCAAAGAAACGGTTATAGAAACTTCCAGAAGTTGAAAAGTAAAAAAAAATCTCGTTCGCTTAAAGAAACTCACATTTAAAAAGTCGTGTTTTTTTTAGTAAAAGTAAAATATTCATAAAAAATTCAATATAGAAGTGATTTTCTTTTTCGAGAATCCCAAATCATCAGTCCCTTTTTAAATATTATAATACTCAGATCAATAATAGTTGTTTGAATATATTTTTAAAAATACTCAAGAATTAAGAATCACGTGTGATTCTTGAGTCTCGTACACTTGGCCGCCAAGGAATGTTCCACCCCTCGAAAAACTTACAGTCGTGACTGTAGAATGCTGAAGGGAAAATATTCATTAGAAGAAACGATCAAACAACACTAAAGTGATTCGGGATTTGAGGATTTCCAATAATACTAGGCCTAGTAGTATACTACAAAAAAACCCAAATATTATTGATTTCACCTAACGACCTAATAAAAAAATCGTAACAATTTTCATTAAAAAAAAGACAATACAGATTTTTTGAAGCCCCAGCCCCAGCATACAGACTGAAAAATAATAGGCTAACCCCAACCATTTTTCGATTAAGCTAAATTCTCAAATCGCACAGCTTAGCATCAAAAACCAATGTTCTTTATTATACAACATAATGAGAAAACATACCTAAAGTACCAGGAAGGTAAGGACAGCTGGTGACATGATTGAAGTTTTGCGATTGCATTTCCTCTTGATCTGTCTCTCGGTGGTAAAAATAATTGAAGTTCGAGACAATTACAGGTACGGGAAGAGCTATAGTAAGCACACCAGCAATTGCGCACAGTGAGCCCACGATTTTCCCCCATACTCCCACTGGCCTGGAAAGTTTAACGAATCAAATCAAAGAATGCACGTTAATAGTCAAAGATTATCATTAGGAAATACTGAACACCAGACAAAGTTATAAAGTGAGGCTTAATTTGAATGGGAAGCAACTCAAAAATTTGTGAAACAAAAAACGTTTAAGTTTAAAAAATTGTCTATTTTCAGCTCGAGGTATCGTTTAAGAAATACCTTCCGTCATGAGTTTCACAGTTAAATTTGGTTTACTCTCCAAGCGAATGAAACACATCATTATCGCCGTATTCTTCTTTCCTTTTTTGACGAGTATTTGGTAAGTAAAAGCAAAAGGAAAAATGCAGAGGAATAACAATGCAATACAAAAACCATGGAACATGCACACATTTGCACAGCAGCAACAAAGAAATTTATTCCGTCACCAAGGAAATCAAATTCTAATCAGCTATTAGGTACTAATCAAACTGCTGAGATAACTCGAAGAAAAATCTATTTCAATTATCTAAACTTGAATAAAGATTACCTTGGGTACGGTGACTAAATTGTCGATGTTACTATTACGTTAAGGGTATAGTAGCGTACTACATCAAAATAAGGAAATAGAGCGAAAATCCGTACTGGCAGACATTTTTAGCCGATAAATATTGAAAAAAGCTAGTGTAAATAGGAAAACTTAGAGCAATAAGTTCCTTTGATACACATTGTGTTAATCTGAGACAATTTTAATCGAAACGGATAAAGAGCAAAACTGCAAACAATAGCATTTATTTAGAAAAAGATGAAATCTCCAAGCTGGTCGATAAAGATAAATTGAAGGAAAGGAATGAAAAAGGAGAAAGAAATTGAAGGGCAGGCAAGTACATCGTACGTCATGTCACCATAGCCGACGGTGGTCATCGTGACTACGGCCCACCAGAAAGCATCCGGGATGGATTTGAAGTGGGATACCTCCGAGCCAGCCTCGGCAAAATAGACGGCACTTGAAAATAATATTACGCCTGCAAAGTGAGGCGGAGTTTCGGGTCAAAGTAATCTTTTGTAGTTCTTTTTGAATCTATGTCTAATGCTATATAGTATTATAAGATGCAAATTAACTTAACGATTTCTCACAATCAGTATGAGCGGCAATCAGCTATCAAAAGTGAATCAATCATTTCTATCTACTAACAGTCTTCTAGGTAATGAAAAGTTAAAAAATAATAAACTTTCAACAAGAAACATCAAAGCTTTAATAACCTTAAACTATAAAAACATTTAATTATTTGTTGTAACATGTTGAATTTATTTATAGCTTACAGGCGAATACCATTGGCATCAGCAAGATGGAGGATTTGTAGTATATTGTAGCAAATGATGCGATTTTGTGTAAAATTTTAAAAATGCAATTCTTCGATATATATTGAAAATATTGTCTCTTATATCACACTTGTATGAAATACGTAATTCATTAGTGAATAGAAAAGCGTATTCATCGACGCAGAATTAAAATGCAAAAACTAGCCTAATTAGCCAATATATTCATAAATCCCAACTTTAACATAACTGTAAACATAAGGAAGAATGAGACAACTTCTTTAAATATATATATTACTAATTTTTTAAACAGAAATTTTCTTAAAACTAACTTTTAATTCAAAGCTTCTTATTAGTCAGTCTTTAAATCACGGCCCACTCAGAATATTTCAGAAAGACTATATTATTAGTTAGTAGGCCTACACTAAATGAGTACGTAGCAATATTGCCAAGAAACCGATCACACTGAAAGGCTTACTTGAACACTAAATTTTAAAAAATCAATAAAAAATACAGGAAAAATACATAATTGGTAGGCGGTAGGCCTAGAAAAAACGTGAAAGACGATGTGCCAGCTAACAAGACCAAAACAGCGGCAAAATTTCTTCAGAATGGGATCTAGCTAGATAAATTTCAACTTTGTTGGTGTTGACAATTCTTGACAATGTGTGTGTAATTTTTAAAATAGATCTAAAGATCTTAGAGTATAATTCCTCTCAATTGGGCCGGATATCCGGATCTTAATGATTCCACTACACCAGTCTTAATAAATAATGTTAAAAAACCTCCTCCAATACATTAATTATTGCATTGAATGGTCTCAATATCAGATTTGCCAACTCCTTGGTCGATTTATCTAGAACCTACGACATGAAATGAAGTAAAATAAAATCTACGCGATCTAGATTCTTGTTTGTTGCCTATTAGTTATATAGATTCGTTTGGTGAAGGAAAGGGACATGAAGAGTCGGAAGACGAGTAGAGAAAAAGAACACGAAAGATGACGAAGAGGCCTCAGTATGTGTGGACGACGAACAAAGCAAGAAACAATGAAAAGGTTGACACAGACGCACGAGCTGCTGCGGTGTGCTCAACTATCCAAAAACATCTACACAACGAACACTTTGACGATCGATAAATTGAACCAAAGAAAAGATAAATAAAGTATTACACTATGGACACATTGGGTTGACGAAAATAATTTTTTTGCAAAATAACTTTTTGCCAAAAACAAAACAAAACAAAAAAAAAAAAAAAACAAAAAAAAAACGATTCAGTGAAAGAAATTACAAACTGAAAAATAAACGAACCAACAGAGAGCATGTTTGTTGATTCGTTGAAAAACAGTATAAAAGAACTTGTATTGGCTCGAGTCGATGAGAGTGTAAATATTACACTGCTGGAAATACCTCATATCCCCGTAACCGACGGTGGTCATGGTAACCACAGCCCACCAAAATGCGTCCGGGATGGATTTGAAGTAGGAATATTCCGAGCCCGCCTCAGCAAAGTAGACGGCACTCGAAAATAATATAACACCTGGCAATATACACCGTAAGCAACAACGAAAACAACCAAAATGAAATTGTAGGGTAGTCTGGCTTTGGGTAAAAGCAACTTCACGTTTTTTTTTTTAAACGTGATCGCATCAAAGACCCACAAAAATGGCTCCGAAATTAAAGGGATCTCGAACTCTGGAAACTGCAATTAACCAAATTTATATACGATGCTAAACGTATTTATGTTTGTGTGTGTAGAAAATCCTTGAAATGAAGCAGTTCCTTGTGGGATAAAATAATCCTTATCACGCATAGATACAAGTTATATATTGTCTTATACTCAACATTAACTAAATGAAAAAAAAATTACTTAAATAATTGATTATTTATTTTTTATTATTTGAAAAAAGCTATCATTAATTAATATAGTGTGAACTAGGAAGTGTGGTAATACGGAAAATTTCCAGCAACGTTTACTGGAACTTATATTTGTGTAAATAATCGCTGAAATGAAGATTATTATAGAATAAATTTGCTTACCTATAAATAAGAAAAAAATCAAAAGTCCTAGTTCTCTCATTGAGGCCTTGAGCGTGCGACCTAGAATCTGGAGTCCCTTGGAGTGGCGAGAGAGTTTGAAAATTCGAAACACTCGAACAAGTCGAATGACTCGAAGAATTGCCAATGACATGGCCTGGTTGCTACTCCTCTCTTGAGGCGGTCCTCGTTGGATACCGTCATCAATATCCTCTTCTTCTGCTAGGACAGTGGCCAACGTTATGAAGTAAGGAATGATAGCCATTATGTCGATAACATTCATCATATCTTTAAAAAAGTTTCGTTGATTTGGACAACATATGATGCGCACGATGATTTCAAAAGTAAACCACACTATGCAGATTGTTTCGATGAGAAAAAAAGGATCTGTGAAGTCGGGCACTTCATCCTCTTCGATTCGCGTCCGATTGTTGGTGGCGTTGAAAAGTTTGTAATGCTTGAACTCCGGCAAAGTTTCAAGGCAAAATATAACAATCGAAAGGAGAATGACCACCACTGAGATAATGGCTACCACACGAGCAGCTTGTGAACTTTCCGGATATTCAAAAAGCAACCACACTTTTCTTTTCCACTCTTTTTCTGGTAGTGGTCTTTCCTCCTCTTTGATGAAGCCTTCGTCCTCCCTAAAATTAACAAATAAGGAATCGCTCATTAGTTTCAAACTTGAAATATGAATGGGATGGAATTACATTTGATGGGGAATAAATTTGTGATAAGTGTGGATAACCTGCCAACTTGATTAGTCTAAAATTTACCTGAATTTGCTGATGGCTGTTTCACCAAGTTCATAGAATTTGATTTCTTCGGAGAAAACATCAAGTGGAACGTTGACAGGTCTCCGCAATCTGCCACCACTCTGATAATAGTACAGAATAGCATCGAAACAAGGCCGGTTGCGATCAAAAAAATATTCATTCCTTAGTGGGTCAAAATAGCGAATCCGTCGAGCAGGATCACCCAGAAGTGTTTCAGGAAACTGGTTAAGTGTACGAAGCTGGGTTTCAAATCTCAGTCCGCTCACCTATTTCAATATTGACAATTTCAACAAACATTGGAAGATTTTACGAAATATGTTATTATTTGTTTCTTTTATACCAATCGAAACCATAAATTTTAGACTATTGTTACTGTTTGAGTGTTTATTAAATATTATGAACGAAGAACTTATTTGCTATTTGAATTTCGAACTTTATTTAGCCAATTTTAACTTACACTAATGTTAAATAGAATTCATATTTAGTAGAAGAGGATAGTTAATGTTGAAATCTTAATTGCAGAAGTTTTAGCTTAGTACCACCCCAGGCAAAAATCCGAGGCAATTAATTGCATGTTTTTATGCAATTTATTGTGTGTTTTAAAACATGTTATATTGGCACACTTTTTGACGAGATAAATTATGGATTGTCATACTAAAGTCAGAAATTTTTTTTAGATAAAATGCATATTAAATTATGTCTTATTTGTAGTAAACTATAAACTATAATAACATAATTCTCTTCTTTTTCGGTTCTCTTCACCAAGTCTTTATTCAGTATCGAACCCAAGTCTTTCTTGTACCTACTGTCAGTTATCTGCAGTAGGTACGTAGCGCTACCAACTGAGCTTCTTACAATTGCATTGTTAACAATTTGTTTTTAAACGTAATACTTCATTACAAATTGGGACTTAGACATTTTTTCTTAACAACTTCCGCACTATTGTTCGCCATATGATTAAAATTCCCAAATAATTCTTCATATCTCAACAGTTGAGATACAGTCTTAGGGATTTTTTCTTGTATACTGAGCATGTATAATCGCTCTTATCTGAGATTAAACATTAAATTACGTGGAAGTAGGATTTCATAACAAAATTAGACGCATTATTTTTAAGTATACTTTAATTGCATGATTTAGAATATGATAAATCGTGTTAAAATTAGATTAATTTCTTAGTACGTGATTTATTTTAAAATTGTTAGATATTATTTTTAAGTATACAATTAATTTATGATAAATCATGTAAACATATGATTAATTTCGAGTACGCGATTAATTTTAAAATTATTACGCATTATTTTTAACCTGCAATAAATTATACGTTAATATATTTACATTGTATACTTTAGTGCATGCTAGCATGATCGAGCATGATAAAATCGTATTAACATGTGATTAATCGTGAAAGTACGCAATTTATTGCGAACTTAGACAATTAATTGTCTCGGATTTTTGCCTGGGACCTCACTCAAGTTCATTTGGTACTGTACCTAAAGTCGAGCTACAGTCTTACTTTGATACTAACATGTGCGTTACTATTGGTCCAATTACACTAAGAGGCTTTAGAAGTAAGTCTATCTAAATAACATATTTGTTAACGTATTAATGTAATTCAATCAGAGGAGGCACATTAAATTGGGGTTGACTCTTGAATCTTGACGAATTTATTTCAGAAATTGTAGAGGTTTGGCCTTTTTTAAAATATGGAATTAAACACGAGAAATTAACACGGATAAGTCATTTCAATATGCGAGTTTCCAAAATAAGAAAATTATTTCTTTTTATTGAGAAACTTACAAAAGATTGATACTGGATGGATGGCAAGTTACTTACATTGATAACGACGCGCTCGCAAAAATCGTGGTCATGTGGAATGGGCTCAAAGGTTCCGACGCCGGGAAATTGGCCATTCGGGTTAAGCCCATCGTCGTCGTCGTGACTTGCCAATTTGGGCAGAGACCTTAATATAAAATGTATAGCTTATAATTTTTCAATCATCAGCTATACTGTTTATTATCGCTATTTTTGTCTTCATTGAAATTATTATGATGTTTGTGGGTATATAGGTGTTTCTTCAAAAAACATCTATTACTTTATTTATTTGCACCTTTTTGAAGAGGGTAAACATTTTGTTTTGTCATGATTGAATATATAAGGTAAACAAAATAGACTAAATACGGGAATGGGCATGCTCAATATACGTCGCTTACATAACAAAATGCTTACAGGTAAGAAAAGAACTGTCTCTTGTCAGCTTGCTAATCTATATTTTGATTATTTTAATGTTTAATTGACAATAATAAGTGAATAGAAAGTTTTGTATCTATAAAACAATCTGATCCGAATTAAAATAAAAAGGCGAAAAAGTAATCAATGTGGAATGGAATTAATAAACGACAGGCGACGGAAATTCTTTTTATTGGAAATTATTCACTAAAATGTACGGAGGGGGGGAGGAATATATAATATAAATACAGTACTATATATTAATCGGCAATAGCTCTGGCTTCTTCAGTACTTCAAGTCAAGAAGAGATTATTCTTTTTCTCTCGGGATTGGAAGAAACTTTTATGTTGTAAAGAATGTGCAGTATAGTTTGTTTTTACATTAGTTCAAACAACGATAGCAGATAGATGGTTTGTTTGATTAATAATATTGATGTTACAGCATGTATACGATGGAGACCAAACGTGTGGGTTTTGTACTCTTGTGTGTTTTTGATACCCGTTCGAAACACAATAATCGATCTATGCTTCGTCGCAATCCTATACTATCCTATATAGTGTATATACTGTGCAAGATGCCTATCCGTCTTTAAGCACCTATTTATAGGTACGTCATACATTGGGCGTTTTGGCTTTGGTGGAACAGGCTAAGAAGCACTAATACATTAGTAGTGGTTTTTACTTGATACACAGCAGCTCAAGATATGATCTATTGAAAGGAAAAGTATATAACAATTAATAGACTAGGAGGATTTGATCGTTTGGAGATATTTCTTTATATTTTCTTCGAATGTGTTAACGTCTCTATATGTACAATTGTACATAACTAATCCAAAAATCGCGAATTCTCATTAAAAGAGAATTTACAATTATGCTTATAACAATTCAATACCTGTGTCGCCGGTGAACAGGATAGCATCCATCCATGTTAGATATGTCATTCGTATGTAAGTTTGACTTTACGAAGTATTGGTAAATTTAATTTCCCCCGTTACAGGTGTAAACATAAAAAAGAATCGTCGACTTAAAACAGTAACCAACATCATACTTCCGCACATGATCGAGATGCGGAAGTTGCGACCGGATGGATATTTAATAGTTTCTCTCCAGTTGAGATTCGTGTCACCGAACTGAGTGAAGACAGCCATCACAAGTAACCAGATCAGCTCTAAAAAACTGTTGTTGAATCATTTTCGTACTATAGCTCATCACCAACTAATTCGGTTGTCTATACTTTCTGGCGCTTTTAGGTAAAAGTCACCGCCACGATTACACCACCGCTGATCACCGGGCCATGCTGAATTATTTATATGTTCAAAATGAGAAAACAATTTGATGTAACTGTCCAACTGAGATGAGATGAATGGTTTTCGAAAAATTGGCACGCTAAAATTCAAACAACAATTGCAACAGTGCACCACCAACACTTGCCACCTGGAGCGCTGGTTCTAGATACGTTCACATGGTCTTGTTCCCTTCGCAGGACTGCTGATTATGGGAGGCCGTTGGCATATGCGTGCGTGCGTGTGCGTGTGTGTGTGTGTGTGTACTGGGCAGGGAGCTACGGTTTGTCGGTTTCCAAGTTCTGTTAGCAGCTACTCTTGCAGCCGTTCTCCTTGTTGTACGAGAGCGAATCGATGCATAGCCACTGCATAGACGCATAGAATCGACTGTAGAGGATGGTGCACAGTCGGCGGGTCGAGAAATCCCGTCCGATCTGTTGTATGCAAGAGAAATATGGCAAATGCTGGGAGACTGGGAAGGTTTGCTACCAGTGCGATAAGGGGCGGTCTGTTTTCACGTAAGGATGCCATAGGCGGGAAGGCGAAGCGAAGGTTCAATTGAGCAGGATGATACAGGATGCGTGTCGTCGCCTTTCGCCTAGCATTGATCCAGCTTACAATAATGCAGCTGCCACCAACTCCTTTTTCTCTTGTATACCTCTTCTTCATCTTCATTTTCTTATTATTATACTTTTTTTCAGACATAGAGCACCTCGTTCTTCTACCCTTAGCTCTTCATGTACCTCTTTTCACTATCCTCTTGTTTCGAAACTTGTAAGGACACACTCACAAAATGGGTTGGTTCTTATGGTCGATTCTGTCCTGCGTTTGTTCAGAGTCCATGGACTTGCTGGCGGATCCTGTGCAACTCTCGCACGTGCTCTCTCAACCGATCTCTTGTTTCTGTATCTGACTGTCTTTCCTTTCCTCTGTTGTCATCGATTTTGCCGCTTAGCACGACAAACATGCGTAGTGAAAAAATTGTAAGATAGGAAAGCGAGACAAGAAAGTAGACAGAGAATAACGAATACACTATAGAGAACAGGAGCTATCAAAAGAGCGAAAAGTCGAAAAGTCTTGCGGTTGACTGTGCGTATCGCAAGTCAAAGAGCGAGTCGAAACAACAATCAAAATTCAACAAATCGATTCGGTTGATTCTCCGCTTTTGTCTTGCACTTTTCATTATACTACGTAATTGAACACCAAAGTTCTTAACTTCATTATAACACAAAAATTGTATTTCATAATAGAAAGAAAACGAACTTCTTTATTATTCCAAGTTAGGCTAAATAAAAAAACTACGAGAATTAGCATATGTCTTTGAAAATAATCACACAATTTTTTAAATAAGTTACAGTTTCCTGTCCATGGCAATGGCTGTCCTTTGGCAACCGAAGATGCGACTAAGCATTTTAAGAACAAATTATAACGGAACCATGAATAAACGAAATGTACACCACCACGTCAATTTGGAAAAAAGCAAGGAAAAATGTGAAAGTTCACAGAGTTTTAAAATCAATATTAAAAAAATCAATGATACGCGGTAGCTAAGGCTAAACATACGGACAATATCAAAACTGTAATGTCTGAAATGATCACCAATAATACTAGTAGTTAAATGAATAAAGTAAGCTTAACTTCAGGCAACTAATACCGTTAATGAATTAACGATTTCATTTCGTTCTTTGTCTACAAGAGCTACACAGGAACTGATATATTGGGGAGAGCACGACATGACGACAACGACTGATGATCTTAATATTCATTTGCATATTAAATAATGATTAACTTTAGATCACAAAAGTCAAGTTTTTTATTGCTCCTATTTCAAAATGTAAAGCGATCAGACTTGCAGATCCCGACTTCAATAAGAGAACGAAGAATTAGGAATGAGATAAAACAAAATAATAATAGGATGTGGGTTATATAATAAGTTAATGACTAAAAGTAATGTAATAAGAACTAGAAACATGTGGAACGAGAATTAGATGAGTGCAAAATAGACAAGTGGAACAGTATTATATAAAAAAGAAAAGGAGTCGTGCATGAGTTCTATCATGCACGACTACTTTTTTTAATCGCGTTCTAGTCACTATTCCTAGTCCTAGCGTGAGCGCAGAGGCAAACGATTGTGAGGAAAGGAGGTATTACAGCAGTACTGTAGTAGTAGTATATAGTAGATATAGTAGACTACCAGAGAGAGAGAGGGAGAGAGAGAGAGAAAGAGAGAAGGAAGGGGGCGAAATCTGCTGCAGTGCAGATGAACTGCAGCTGTTGGCGTCCAGTCGTTCAGCATCTTATTACTAGCAGTGCTAGGACGAAAATCGCGAGAGGGCGGAGACCGAAGAGTTGTGGAACTAGTAAAAGGAAACGGGGAGGTAGAGAGGTTGGAGGAGGGTGCGGAACCGGCGGATGGAACTATAGAACCTTTTTATTTAAAAAAAAAACTTAGACAAGAATCGCTCTAACCGTATCTTGGAAACACGAGTCTAGATCAAATTCATTGTGTAGCAGTTTTATCTTTGCTGATGGGCAAGTGTAGTACTATGCAGCAGCAAGACATAGAACGATGAATTGCACCAAACACGCTTAGTTTCCTACGATTTTGAATCATGCTGTCTTGCTGTCTCATTTTTTGTCAGTCCGTTCGAATGCATTCGATCCTTGCATCGATGCATTCTTTCGTGATGCTCTGGTTGACTAGGCCATATGACGTTCAACTTTTATTCGAATGTAAGCAATAAAGAGGACATAGCAATAGTCTACCAGAATCCTTACAAATAATATATTTTAACATTCTTAAATTTTTGAATGATTTATTATTTTATTCTTGAATTTCAACAAAACACGAGAATATCGGAAGATTTCATGAGCACCATCTATCTGCTTAGACGAGAAACGAACGTCAGCCCAACCCTGGCGGCATGAGCTTGGCCGGGTTTTCTGGGTTGGCTGGCAGCTCTTCCCTAATATCGATCACATAGAAACAGACTGCAGCTGCTGCAGAGAGAACTTCCAGTCTTCCATTTCCAGACCGGGAGGATTTCAGCTCATAACTTGGAGGGCTCGAAGCCTCGAATCATCAGCACCGTGGCCACTTAGTCTCGTTCCTATCTGATGTTGTACAGTGATACTTGGGCCCTGAGAGAAAAGACCGTCGTAACGCTATGGTTCTCAACAGTCATTGCATCAGAGGAGTAGGCGTATCGCTAGAGAAGTAGACTAACTTGTCCAGTTTGGTGCTCTGCGACGATGTTCCAATGACTGACAACATTCACTAACGGTCATCATTTCTAAAGAACCATTTCAAGAATTCAGCTTTTTACATTGATTGTATAAGACTTTTTTGTGGTAGATTATATAATGGTTAACGCTGTTTGATTTCAAATTTTCTTTTTGAATAACTTATTTTCAAACATGATCATTCAAGTATTCAACATTGTTGTGCCACCAGTGGAAGGACAGTTAGGACACATTTACGATTTCTTATCTCTGTGTTTGCATGTATATCTGCATTTACCAACGTCGAAGATTTTTTCCGCAGTTTGGCTTTATCTTGTGCAACTCTAGCGCCTGTGCAGCCTTCCAGACTTGTATCACACCCAGGGAGATGTGCGGCGGCTTTAAGAGCTATGTCCCAACTCCCAATCCACAGAACGGCGAAATCATGCGGCACAGCGTCGTGCAACGAGAAGCTTAGATACACTAAACGGTTGCACTAACTCAATTTCTAGATTTTGGAGAAATCACTTTTGGACTACAAAGTCCCTAGAGCCGGGATTTGCTTTGAGCTGGTCGAATATACTGCATACCGTTATATGCACTGTGGATGCAACATTGCATAGCTATTGCTATAGCCAAAGTCCCACAGTATGCATTCTGTATAAATAACACATAGTACATATTTATTCCTGGCTATCCACGAAGTACACACTAACTCAGTTCATCCGCATTCCCTCTGCGCTTCTTTTGCCGAATACACGCAAGCCATCCCATGCACTATTATATGCGCACGAATTTTTTGTACCATAAAAGTGACGTGTACCTCAATTTGGCGTCCTTCACCGGTCTCCTCACTCGCGAACCTCGTCGGGGCTCTAACCGACACGAGCTCAACAACGTACTAGTCGACAGAGTTGTGACTTGTGAGTACACAGCACTAGACTGCATTTCTAGTTGACATTATTGACGAAATTTTATCCGAGTTTACACCCCCATTGTGCGGGGCTATGTGCTCTGGCAAGTGTTACACTATATATAATCGTGTTGTAGACATAAGCAGAGATATGGATATTTGCTGGATATCTCAATCCGCTATCCAATCCTCTCCAGTTGTATTTAAAATAGGCCGAAGCCAGGAATTTACGCATCATAATATCGAATGAAACATCCTGGATGATATGACTGGAGGATTTTAAAATATCAATAGATTATTGACTTCAGTTTAGAATTTTGTTCGGTGAT